>CM059195.1:9593190-10190690 GCA_030323885.1 Branchipolynoe longqiensis | reverse complement strand
GTATGTATCTGGGTGGTGACAGGTGTGGGGACTGGAGCGGAAGGGGAGGGGTGTGTGTGTGGGTGGTGGGAAGTGTGGGGATTGGAGTGGCAGGGGAGGGGTGTGTATGTGGGTGGTGGGAGGTGTGGGGATTGGAATGGCAGGGGAGGGGTATGTATCTGGGCGGTGACAGGTGTGGGGACTGGAGCGGAAGGGGAGGGGTGTGTGTGGGTGGTGGGAAGTGTGGGGATTGGAGTGACAGGGGAGGGGTGTATATGCGGGTGGTGGGATTGGAGTGTAAGGGGAAGAGTGTGTATGTGGGTGGGGGGAGGTGTGGCGATTGGAGTGTAAGGGGAGGGGTGTGTATGCGGGTGGTGGGGAGGTGTGGGGATTGGAGCGACAGGGGAGGGGTCTCCATGTGGGTGGTGGGAGGTGTGGCGATTGGAGTGTAAGGGGAGGAGTCTGTATGTGGGTGGGGGGAGGTGTGGGGATTGGAGTGGAAGGGGAGGGGTGTTTATGTGGGTGGTGTGAGGTGTGGGGATTGGAGGGGGAGGGGACGGGAGTTTATATGGGTGGGGGAGGTGTGGGGATCCGGGTGGAAGGGAAGGGGTGGGTATGTAGGTGGGTGGAGGTGTGGCGATTGGAGTGGGAGGGGAGGGTGTGTATGTGGGTGATGGGAGGTGTGGAGATTGAAGAAACAGGGGAGGGGTGTGTATCTGGGTGGTGGGGGGTGTGGGGATTGGAGCGACAAGGGAGGGGTGTGTATGCGGGTGGTGGGAGGTGTGGAGATTGGAGCGACAGGGGAGGGGTGTGTATGTGGGTGGTGGGAGGTGTGGTGATTGGAGCGAGAGTGGAGGGGTGTGTATGCGGGTGGTGGGAGGTGTGGAGATTGGAGCGACAGGGGAGCGGTGTGTATGTGGGTGGTGGGAGGTGTGGAGATTGGAGCGACAGGGGAGGGGTGCGTATGTGGGTGGTGGGAGATGTGGTGATTGGAGCGACAGGGGAGGGGTGTGTATGCGGGTCGTGGGAGGTGTGGTGATTGGAGCGACAGGGGAGGGGTGCGTATGTGGGTGGTGGGAGATGTGGAGATTGGAGCGACAGGGGAGGGGTGTGTATGTGGGTGGTGGGAGGTGTGGACATTGGAGCGACAGGGGAGGGGTGCGCATGTGGGTGGTGGGAGATGTGGAGATTGGAGCGACAGGGGAGGGCTGTGTATGTGGGTGGTGGGAGGTGTTCGGATCGGAGTGGCTGGGGAGGGGTGTGTATGTGGCTGGTGGAAGGTGTGGTGATTGGAGTGTAAGGGGAGGGGTGTGTAGCTGGGTGGTGGGTGATATGGGGATTGGAGTATACGGGGACAGATGTGTAGGTGGGTGGTGGGAGGTGTGGGGATTGGAGTCTAAGGGGAGGAGTGTGTAGCTGGGTGGTGGGATATATGGGGATTGGAGTCTAAGGGGAGGGGTCTGTATGTGGGTGATGGGAGGTGTGTGGATTGGAGTGGAAGGGGAGCGGTGCGTATGTGTGTGGTGGGAGATGTGGGGATTGGAGTGTAAGGGGAGGGGTGTGTATGTGGCTGGTGGGAAGTGTGGGGATTGGAGTGGAAGGGAAGGGTGTGTATGTTGGTGGTGAGAGGTGTCGGGATTGGAGTGGCAGGGGAGGGGTGTGTATGCGGGTGGTAGGAGGTGTCGGGATTTGAGCGGAAAGGGAGTGGTGTGATTGTGGGTGGTGGGAGGTGTGGGGATAGGAGTGGAAGGGGGTCAGTGTGTATGTGGGTGGTGGAAGGTGTGACAATGGGGTGTAATGCAAGGGGTCTGTATGTGGGTGGTGTGGGGATTGGAGTGTAAGTGGAGGGGTGTGTACGTGGGTGGTGTGAACTGTGGCAATTGGGGTGTAAGGGGAGGGGTCTGCATATGGGTGGTGAGAGGTGTGGGGATTGGAGTGTAAGGGGAGGGGTGTGTATGTGGGTAGTGGGAGGTGTCGGGATTGGAGTGTAAGGGGAGGGGTGTGTATGTGGGTGGTGAGAGGTGTGGGGATTGGAGTGTATGTGGAGGGGTGTGTATGTGGGTGGTGTGAACTGTGGCAATTGGGGTGTAAGGGGAGGGGTCTGCATATGGGTGGTGAGAGGTGTGGGGATTGGAGTGTAAGGAGAGGGGTGTGTATGTGGGTAGTGGGAGGTGTGGGGATTGGAGTGTAAGGGGAGGGGTGTGTATGTGGGTGGTGAGAGGTGTGGGGATTGGAGTGGAAGGGGAGCGGTGTGTATGTGGGTGGTGGGAGGTGTGGGGATTGGAGGGGGAGGGGACAAGGGTTTATGTGGGTGGGGGAGGTGTGGGGATCGGGGTGGAAGGGAAGGAATGTGTATGTAGGTGGTGGGAGGTGTGCGGATTAGAGTGGAAGGGAGGGGTGTGTATGTGGCTGGTATGAGGTGTGTGGATTGGAGTGGGAGGGGTGTGTATGTGGGTGGTGCGAGGTGTGGAGGTTGGACTTGGAGTGGAAGGACAAGGACAAGGATTGCGACGTATGGGTGAGTGGACTATGGACATCGCGGACGTGTGTGTGGGTAGAATGGTGGTGGAGAGTTACTGGTGGATGACCGACGCTTTAACATACCCTAATCAACACCCATGGCTATCAGCGACTCGTCGTCACTGGCCAGGGCTATTCGTCGCTGTCATCCCCTTACCTCGCATCAACACCCACATCATGCAGCTGTGCACTCAACCGTGAACTGGGCTGACGATGCATGTTGTCCAAGAAGCAAAATGGCTGCCACAGAATGACACATGCCCTTACACAAGCAGTCAGGGAAGATAACGTACAGAACATTGCATGTGAGGGTGATCGATGCAGTTGATTAATTGGGGTTTTGCATCCTAACAACAGATAATGGCGCATCGGGACATGTACCCACTTGTGACAGTGCATGTATGAATGACAGCTTTATACTGCTGCCTCACAATATATATTGCCATCGCTATCATGAGAGGATAGCCCTCTCCATCATGTTGTATTTTATGTTATGTTACCATCGACTGCGGTAGGACGAATAGGGCTGGGCAATGGGAATGGGATCGTCGTGCATGTGCACACATGCATCTCTAGAAACTAATAATAACTACATCTAAACAATTTGGCAGCTTCCCTTATATTGGCTAAGATAAACAACATTTGCATGACACTTGACAAACCAGTGCCTGACGACTGATACTGATAGGAATATCAAACAAAACGCAAAGTGATTGAAAGTTTCCAGTTTCGTGAGACTGACTTGGTGAGAAGAGTTCGATCGCACAAGTTGCTGGACATAAAGGTTACGGCCACTCTTTATGATGTTATGCGTTGCAAGCGCATTTGTTGGCATTAATTGTTCATATTGAGATTGCAACATGCCTATGTTATACTATGTCAAATTAAAGCGCAAAAGACTTACTTGAATGTAAAATAGTTCTATTGAATGAATAGTTCTATTGAATGAATTGAATAACTTAACTAGCAGGTTTATCCCAAAAACCGAAATATATTACTTATCCACCATTGACGTGATACTGGTAGCTCTCAGCCTGTATCAGGTGGTCTATTACAACCTCGAACTGACGAGGCTTAACTATAGCCTACCCACTACCAAATACCCTATAATACTAAGACGGCTCACTCCCTATCTCTCCAATGTGAATTTTGCAGTGCCACCTTGTGGTGTGTTTGATCAGCCCGGCTGCTGGTTGGTTTTTCACATGTAAACACATACAATTATATTATACATGAGATAGGTAAGTATGAATACACATCAATATGAAATTGCTATGAAGAAACACACATCATCATCAGCATCATCATCATCCTTGACATCTTCACACATCTTTCACATTCATATATACATTTATACATATAATATAGCATCTGCTTAACCAAGAGAACAGCCAGCGCACCAAGTGGTGGGTTTGATTATTTTGATTACACAATACAGGCCGAGTGAGCCATCTTAGTATTATAGGGTCTTTGCCACTCCTGACTTGGTAAGCTATGAGGCTGCATCAGGATGTCTACACCACCTTATACGTTATATCCTCATATTCACTCATTCAAGTACTGTTGAGAGCCAACATTTCTTAGCGCTGCATACTCAGATATTCTAGAGTTTCAACCATATATAGTATAAAGATATATTAGCTTCATATATAATCCACCTTATTTTAGTTTTAAGTAACAGCTACAAACAAATGATAACATACATTAGTTGATTAAATACAAATTCTAACAGAATCTTTTGTTTGGTCTATATAAGCCCAGAACACCCTAAACAAGGAGGAAAATGGCGCCGGATGAAGCACAGATCATTTAAAGCCGCATTGTCCAGCCTAAAGCTGCACTTCCGGCCACCGTCGTGCCAGATCTCACTTTATCCTCACACTCAGCTAACCAGTCCCTGCCCTATCCTAGTAATGTGGAATGCCAGGCTAGAAACCCACAAGTATCAATGGTTTAATTCGACCAGGAATTAAATTCCCGACCTTCCGCCCGGAAATCCTGCGCTTTACCGATTCGGCCACTGCGTCTGGTGGCATGAAACGTAGCATTTATTTACACAAGTAAATGATCTATCTCCAAGACATTCCTAGGAAATAAAATGTGTCTATCAGTTGGCTTTTTAAATCAAGGTATGAACACATCACATCCTAGTTGTAGAGTACAGTGCCTTAAGGCCCAGTCAGACCTTACCATACTGAGTACCGGACACCACCGGACAAAGAATTGTCTAGTCTGGTGGTGTCCAGTGTCGAACTGTTGCAACAGAACGGACGCTAAACCGACGCTAAACCGACGCTAAACCGACGCTAAACCAACATTAACGAATAGTTAAACGGACGTTCAACAGACGTCAAACGGACGGACCGGACACCAAACGGACACCAACCGGACACCAACCGGACACCAACCGGACACCAACCAGACACCAAACGGACACAAACCGGACTGTTCACGGACGCGCCAAAAACACACCTATACCCCCTACGACATACACCTATACCCCCAGTACCCACTACACCCCACCACCCAGCTACACCCCACCACAACCCTAAACCCCCACCACACACCTACACCCCACCACATCCCTAAACCTCCACCACACACCTACACACCACCACATCCCTAAACACCCACCAGACACCTACACCACCACAATAAACCCCCACCAGAGACCTACACCCCCACCATAAACCCACACCAGACACCTACACCCCCACCACATCCCTAAACCCCAACCACACACCTACACCCCACCACATCCCTAAACCCCCACCACACACCTACACACCCCACCATAAACCCCCACCAGACACCTACACCCCCACCACATCCCTTAACACCCACCACACACCTACACCCCACCACATCCCTAAACCCCCACCAGACACCTACACCCCCACCACATCCCTTAACCCCCACCACACACCTACACCCCACCAGATCCCTAAACCCCGACCACACACATACACCCCCACCACATTCCTAAACCCCCACCACACACCTACACCCCACCACAGCCCTAAACCCCCACCAGACACCTACACCCCCACCATAAACGCCCACCAGACACCTACACCCCCACCACATTCCTAAACCCCCACCACACACCTACACCCCCACCATAAAACCCCACCAGTCACCTACACCCCCACCACATCCCTAAACCCCCACCACACACTTACACCCCACCACATCCCTAAACCCCCACCACACACCTACACCCCCACCATAAATCCCCACCACACACCCCTACCATGTTCTCGCCACTCGAGTATTCCGGAAACAAACCGGACACATAACGGATGGGTACCGGACATGAACCGGACACAACCGATAGACCGGACACCAACCGGACACGTACGGATGGGTACCGGACATGAACCTTAGAAAACGGACAAACCGGACACCAACCAGACACCAACCGGACACCAAACAGACGTCAGTCCGGCGGTGTCCGGTAGAAGTTTTGCGCATGTTCAAAACTTGGACCGGACACCGCCGGACAACACCGGACACCGCCGGATGGGTACCGAGCATGTACCGAACATTGCCGTATTTCACCGGACAGTGTCCGGTTCATGTCCGGTTCCTCAATCCGGTGAGTTCTGACTGGGTCTTTAGAATGGCTCCTGGTAGTGAGGGCACTCTCGTAAATTTACATTATTACCCTGACACTCCCACATCCTGATAGGATGATAGGTTGACAAACTCCAAATAACACCAATCCCACTCACCCATCCCCTATATACTACTTACGAATTTACTAATATCATGTTAAGAACACCTCGACCATTATTCTCAGTGTGCACGTGATACAGCTTCCCAACCCGAACCAGACGGGTCCCTTTCCACCAGCCTCCATCCTGTTCCCCGAACCCACCAGCATCAATCACAGCATTCCTAATCTGTTCCCATTATGCCCTCATCTCTCACCAATACCCTCACTGAGGCTTCATGCCGCTGCACAGAGAGCCTCCTCACATTCCCGTCCATGGCCTGATATCGACCCGAAACCACATCAACTACCCAAAACCCCACCAGTCTACACTTCGCTAACAAGTAACCGACAACTCAACGCTAATTTCTTTTGTTTCTATGGTGGTGGTGAAGGGATTTTATTCGCATGAAAATATATGTTCTTATTGTTACTGGACTGGTCTTCCAGCCCTCAATTGGTTAGCTGTTTACACACAATATTTATTTGTCCCAGACGTACGGTAATAGTAGGGCTCATGATGCATAAGTACAAGGATCTACTTTACAAGAACTACACAAGACAACATGTAGGGGAGCCTTGCCCATCTTTTTGTGTATGGTTACTTGAATTCAACGCTCTGACTACATTGGTTTTGGATTTTGTTCTACGTTTAAATATATATTAGTATGCCCATTATAATCTTTGGATGTGTTGTAGTCAAAGAGTGTGCAATAATACATGTGTTCACACCCGTTGAAACACTACTAGCTTAATAACTAACTAGATCAGCACCTGCCAAAGTCAGTGAATCGTGGCATATCTAAACGTCTAAAACATTAAATAGTGAATTCATGATTTTCAATGTGGCGTATGTCGGATCAACTCTAGACATGTGTTATCTTTCAGTATATTCTGCGAATTTAAAGTTGCACATTTCGATGGCTTGAGTTTGCTTAATCCTTGCACTAAGATATACTGGGTTGATTGTTCTTATGTTAAAATCTACCTTCTTTTGATTGAACCTAACTCTTAATATAAATGACCAACGTTGGAGAGACCGCGGGCCCTTCCCCATGTGATTCTATTTACCAAATACCCTATAATACTAAGACGGCTCACTCAGCCTATACTGTGTAATCAAAATGATGAAACCCACCAATTGGTGCGCTGGCTGTTCTCTTGGTTAAACATTTGCTATATTATATGTATAAATGTATATATGAATGTGAAAGATGTGTGATGATGGTGATGATGATGATGCTGATGATGATGTGTATTTGTTCATAGCAATTTCATATTGCTGTGTATTCATACTTACCTATCTCATGTATAATATAATTGTATGTGTTTACATGTGAAACACCAACCAGCAGCTGGGCAGATCAAACTCACCACAAGGTGGCACTGCACAATTTACATTACCATGGGAGAGATAGGCAGTGAGCCGTCTTAGTATTTCCCAGTTGGGGGTCAAGATGAGTTAATTTGGACATTAAAGTTAACGAGCTCTGATCTCGAATTGCCCCCATCAATATGTCCTATGCTCTCGACACGGCGTAAAGAAACCACCAATATATAATACAATAACAATAAAAGATCTTGAGTTGACCCCTGAGACTTTCTCTATTCTTAATCATCGAAGCCACTACTATTTATAACATTCTTGCTTAGCGGTAAGGCGATATGAGAGCAAGCGCAGTTACACAAATACACTTGTGTACAGACAAGGCATTGATGACATTTTAATTGTATATCTATATAAATAGTATGACCAGGACCATCGAAACCAGTGCTATGCAGCACAGTTAACTCCTATATAATTACGTCGACTACACACCCCACTACCAGTGCACCTACTGTAAATGCGGTTTAAACCGAATGCCTAACGGTACATGCTGACACTTGGCAGGTGAAAGCCACGTCTACATTCCATGGAACAAACAGCCCCGCCGCCGTCACCCTGCAACCCGCATTCCGAGAATTGCTGAAATGATGAAGGGTGAAGGTCACGCAGGCTGGCCGGGCTGGTGCCTCAGTAGTGTCCGCTGGAAGGCTGCGCACGCGCATCGACTGACGTGTATGTCAAGAGGTGGAGGCGGCCATGGCTCAAGAGATTCGTTCGCGGCCTCAGAGCACTCTCCAATCAGAATCCTCTGCCAATGGCCCCTCATTGTCTGGCCAACTCTGCACTATGAGCCCTAGCTTACTCTAATTTTAACTAACTATCACTAATGTCATCTGTCAACATGATCCACATTCAGCATCCAGTTTCCTTGTGTTTGGGGTTTTAGGCCCTATCACCAACGAAGGTAAATATCACGACGGATACAAATTAGTGGCATTGGTGCATTCATGGCGACTTAATAGTACTGCACCACTGGGACACTCGGTTGTCCTCACCCTGTCTCGATATCCCAGTTAGTCACATGACACGATACTGATTAAACATATCCTTATTATATCTATTGATGCCGACCACCAGACTGGGTAGCAATAAATATCAATTTGATAACTCTTTGCTTTCCCTCGACTGGGGTTCGAACTCAGCACCTCCCACACCTGAAACGAACTACTGTTCTTACCGATTCGGTCGTCCCTGCTGGTTCTTTGTTTCTGAAATATGACTAAATAACGTCCTTGCCAACTCACCTGGTTGACCGCATCCTTAGCGTTATCAAGCCACCAGCAGTGCTACTTTGTCAGTATATTCCAGTCCAGCCAGGCCAGTCAGACTCATCCTCAAATTGAATTCTAATTGAAGTCTCTATATCGATATTTTTGTTCTCTTGTTTAGTTTGCTGAATTCATTACTTCATGTATCATTTTCCACATCCATGTATATACATAGACATATGTATATATGTATATATATATATATATATACAGCAACACCCTAGTCCTGATATGACCTTAGATGTTGCTAGGACGTAAAATAACAACAAACAAACAAAAACCTAGTGAGTGCTCTAGAGGGTCGGACTCTAATTCTAGTATTGTGTTGGTCATCTTCCTGCTCCTTTAATGCAAATTTGACGATCTCCGCATTTCGCATTAGTCTTACTGTGAAAATCTGAATACGATAACCACATTTTTTCATGAAACCAGAATAACAGGATAAATGGCACTAACTTCTCACCATGATTATGGTTTTTGCTGTTGATATGGCGTCCAACGATCACCTACCAATCACTCACCCAGATCAGCCCCTTCCCCCGTATCCCTCGACATGTCCATCACAGCTATTTATATCAAACTGCAGAAGTGAATCAATATAGGACACTAGTCACTCACACGGCAGGCTACAAACAAAGAAACTCGACCTGGCGCTGGGATTCTGAAATTTATTGCAGGTTCTCATAATTATCTAATTCGACTCGATCTGTCTAAGGCAGTGTCGCCCGACGTGGCTTCCGCTCGGCCCCTGGTGGCTTTCTTTCTCCGCCTAATTTGATGAACTGAGTAGCATTGATCTTCCAGCACCATGACACCTAGTCCTCCCAGCTGGGAACCGCGGCGCCTCACCACCCCCTCACCTCGCCACCCACCCGCCGTCTCACACCTCACTCCCCGCCGCCAACCCCCTCACCTCACCACCCACCCGCCACCCCCCCCCCTCACTCCTCACTCCCCCCCCTCAACTCACCACCCACCCGCCACCCCACCCCTCACTCCCCGCCCCCACCACCCCCCTCACCTCACCACCCACCCGCCACCCCCCTCAGTCCCCACCCCCCCTCACCTCACCACCCACCCGCCACCCCACCCCACCCCTCACTCCCCGACCCCCCCACCTCACCACCCACCCGCCGTCTCACACCTCACTCCCGCCCCGCCACCCCCCTCACCTCACCACCCACCCGCCACCCCTCCCCTCACTCCCCGCCCCGCCACCCCCCTCACCTCCCCACCCCCCCCCCACCCCCCTCACTCCCCGCCCCCCCCCACCCCCCTCACCCCACCCACCCACCCCCCACCCCCCCCCCCACCCCCCCCCCCCCCCCCACCCCCCACCCCCACCCACCCGCCTCCCCCCTCACTCCCCGCCCCGCCCCCCCCCCCCTCACCCCCACCCCCCCACCCCCTCCCCCCCCCACTCCCCCCCCCCCCCCCCCCACCCACCCCCCTCTCACACCTCACTCCCCCCCCCCCACCCCTTCCCCTCACCCACCCACCCCCACCCCCCCCCTCCCTCACCCCGCCCCACCACCCCCTTCACCCCACCACGCCCCCGCCACCTCACCCCCTCACCCCCCGCCCCCCCCCCCCCACCCCCCCCCACCCCCCCCCCCACCCCCCCCCACCCCCCCCCCCCCCCCCCACCCCCCCTCACCTCACCACCCACCCGCCGTCCCACCCCTCACTCGCCTGCCCACCACCCTCCGTCACCTCACCACCAACCCACCCACCTCACCCCTCACTCCCCCCCGCACCACCCCCCTCACCCCCCACCACCCCACCCGCCATCTCACCTCTCACCCCCGCGCCGCCCACCCACCCCACCTCACGCCTCAACCCCACTCCCCACCCCACCACCCCCACACCTCCCCACCCCCACCGTCGCTCCCCCCCCTCACTCCCCGCACCGCCACCCCCCTCACCTCGCCACCCACCCGCTGTCTCCCCCCTCACTCCCCGCCCCCCACCCCCCCCACTCACCCCACCACCCACCCGCCACCTCACCCCTCACTCCCCGCCCGATCCTCTCACCAAAATCCCTGCACCTTGGTACCCCAAGGCCCACACCAACACCCACACACACACCCCTCACATGCCCCACACCCATCACCCACCCCCAAACACCCCACACATACCACACACACCCCACACATACCACACACCCCTCACCCAGACACACCCTGCACATATCCCACACCCACACTTCAATAGCACCGACATTCCACAACCTAATCCCATCCCACACTGCAACCAAATCCACCCAACACCCCACTACACCCACACACCCACAGACCACCCTACCACATGCCCAAAGTCCCACCCACCCAACACCCATCAACTCCCCCAACCTATCCACTCCCCACCCCACCAGCCACACCAACCCCCCCACTCCACCAACCCACACCAAATACATCACCCCACCCACATCCCACCCCCCAACCCACCCCCCCAACACCATCAACCCACCAACAGCCAACCACCCCAACATACCAACCCCCACCCCCACCCCACCACCCATCGACCCAACACCTCCACCCCCCACCACACACCCACCCCCACATACAACCACCATCCACCCCCCCACCCTACCAACTCACCAATTCACCAACCCACCAATTCACCAACCCACCAACAGACCACCCGAGTAACATACCAACCCACCAACACATCAACCCACCAACCTACCAACCCACCACATACCAACATATCAACCCACCAAGCTACCAACCTAGCAATGCCCCAACACACCAACGCACCAACATATCTCAACACACCAACACACTAACACACCACTAGACCCAAATCTCATCATCACACAGCTAGCATTCTCCCCCACAAGCCAACAGCCCCACAAATCCCACATCATCTCCCCACACAACCATCGCAGCCCACTAATGCAACACACACCCCAACCCCGCACATCCTAATCCTCACACCCGACCCCTCACACACCTCAATCCACATCATCTCCCCACACCTCAACTCGCATCATCTCCCAACACAACCATCACAGCCCAGTAACGTACCCTGCACCCCAACCCCGCACATCCTACACCTCACACCCGACTCCTGACACACCTCAACCCACATCATCGCCCCACACAACCATCACAGCCCACTAACACACCCAGCACCCCAACCCCGCACATTATACACCTCATACCCCACTCCTGACACACCTCAACACAGATCATCTCCCCCCAGAATCTTCACAGCACACTAGCGCACTCCGCACCCCAACCCCGCACATCCAACACCCCACACCCAACTCCTGACAGACACACATCAACTCACATCATCTCCCCACACAACCATCACAGCTGACTAACACACCCCGCACCCCAACCCCGCACATCCTACACCTCACACCCAACTCCTGACACACCTCAACCCACATCATCTCCCCACACAACCATCACAGCCCAGTAATGCATGCCGCACCCCAAACCCTGCACATCCTACACCTCACACCCGACCCCTGACGCACCTCAACCCACATCATCTCCCCACACAACCATCACAGCCCAGCAACACACCCCACACCCCAACCTCCCACATCCTACACCTCACACCCAACTCCTGACACACCTCAACCCACATCATCTCCCCACACAACCATCACAGCCCAGTAACACACCCCGCACCCCAAACCCTGCACATCCTACACCTCACACCCGACCCCTGACGCACCTCAACCCACATCATCTCCCCACACAACCATCACAGCCAAGTAACACACCCCACACCCCAACCTCGCACATCCTACACCTCACACCCCACTCCTGACACACCTCAACCCACATCTTATGCCCCAACCCCCACACATCCCGTACACACCCACACATCTCACAACGCTAATTCCCGATCAGTGATTTGGAGTGGGTTTTAAATTCCAACCACGTTAATTAAGTCCTAACTGTAAGACTAATCTTCTGAATCTGATAGAGAATCCTCCTTCCTTGATTCACCCCGCCCCTCCTCCCACCTCCCGGCCCCCACCCACTCACGCCTCCCCCTCTTCTCCTCTCTCCGGCAGGATTCACTAATGATTCTTAGGGCGAACGTCGGCTAGAAAACGGGAGCAGCTCATTGGACGGCTGGTTGATGACGGCGGTGCCCCCTGGTGAGCGTCTCGTGGGAAATTCATAACGATTAATGCGCATTTCATCAGCGGTAATGCGGCCGTGCATTGATCCCGGTACTCAACTGAGCGCTGATACTTGTGTACTCAACTGAGCGCTGATACTTGTGTACTCAACTCGAGAAGGGCGCGCTTGGTGATGTGCGCTGGTGTGTTCGCACATGTGTTGGTGTGTGTTGGTGTGCTGCTGTGTGTTGGTGTGCTGGTGTATGCCGCTGTGTTGGTGTGTGTTGGTGCGTATGCTGTGTCGAAGTGTGTTCTGTGTCGGTGTGTGTTGGTGTGTTGGTGTGTTGGTGTGTTGGTGTGTTGGTGTGTTGGTGTGTTGGTGTGTTGGTGTGTTGGTGTGGGCTGGTGTGTTGGCGTGTTGGTCTGTCTGATCTATTGGTGCATGTATTGATGTGTGTTTTTCACATGGATGTTCATGGGTTGGTTGGTGTGCAGTATGTGTGTATCCGTATGCATTGATGTATGTTGGCGCGTGTGTTAACATGTATGTTGGTGCGTGTTGTGTGTGCTGGTGCATAACTGAATAGGTTAGAGTGTGTTGGTATGTGTGTTGGTGTGTTGGTGTACTGGAGTGGACATTGATGTGTGACTTTACAAGTGTGTTGTATGGCACGGTGTATGTCCATATGTGTCTGAATAAGTTGGTATATATGTGTGTCTATTCGCATGTGTGTTGTATGTATGGGTGCATGTGCTGATGTGTCTGAATAAGTTGGTATATATGTGTGTATATTCGCATGTGTGTTGTATGAATGGGTGCATGTGCTGATGTGTCTGAATAAGTTGGTATATATGTGTGTCTATTCGCATGTGTGTTGTATGTATGGGTGCATGTGCTGATGTGTCTGAATAAGTTGGTATATATGTGTGTATATTCGCATGTGTGTTGTATGTATGGGTGCATGTGCTGATGTGTCTGAATAAGTTGGTATATATGTGTGTATATTCGCCTGTGTGGTCATGTGCTGATGTGTCTGAATAAGTTGGTATATATGTGTGTCTATTCGCATGTGTATTGTATGTATGGTGCATGTGCTGATGTGTCTGAATAAGTTGGTATATATGTGTGTATATTCGCCTGTGTGGTGTATGTATGGGTGAATGTGCTGATGTGTCTGAATAAGTTGGTATATATGTGTGTATATTCGCATGTGTGTTGTATGCATGGGTCCATGTGCTGATGTGTCTGAATAAGTTGGTATATATGTGTGTCTATTCGCCTGTGTGTTGTATGTATGGGTGCATGTGCTGATGTGTCGTTGCGGTGTGGGGTGCTCTAGAGATATCATTAAATAAAACAAACTTACCGTTGTTGCGTGGGTGTGTGTGTGTCAGTGTGTCTGATGGTGTGTGTGTTGATGTGTGTATTGGTGTGTGTTGGCTGGGCTAGAAAACTGTACGTGCGTAGGTGTCTGATTGTATGTGCGTAGGTATGCATGCATTACTGTTAGGTCTGTGCTGTTGTATTCGCCTAACTGTGTTGTTATCTGTTTACTGTGTGCGCCGGTGCGTGCGTGTATGTGTGTGTGCGCATGTGCGTGGGTGTGGCCGGTCGGGGGTCCCCATTTCCGATGTGAGTCCCTCTGAGGACATGTTTAGACCGGGCTTTTCTAATGATTAGAAACCAGTCTGCCTGCAGATCCAAGTCCCGGCCTTTGGTAGTTGATATAATTACAGACGCTTAACTGAATGGTAGCGACGACTATTAATTGATTTTCGATAGTTGATATATCATTAGTAAACAGCGACCAGACAGGATGGCCGAATGAGTTAGAGCGTCCATCACCCGTGTTGGTAGATCATGGGGTCGTGTGTTCGAACCCTGGTCGAGTCCAACCAATGACTTAAAAATTGATACTTGTTGCTTCCTAGCCAGGCCCTCGGCATTATTAGGATAGGGCAAGGACTGGTTGGCTCAGTGTCAGGATAATGTGACTGAGTGGGATATCAGGTCATGGTGCTGGTGGCCTGGTCTTCCAGTGGGGCAGCACTATAACATCGCCATGAGTGCACACTGTCGGAAGTCAGTATCCGTCCTGATAGGACCTTAGATGTTGCTAGGACGTAAAACAACAACAAACAAACATTAGTAAACAACGAGGGTTAAAGCCGCATAATCCTATTAAAACCCAACTTTCTGTGAAACCAATACATTTACGTCAATTTGATCCTAAATATATAATTTAGTTATAAATAGGTATCCCAAGTGATTTTCAAAAATAGGTTGGAGTTTGATTTAATGGATTTCACCTGTTAGTATATTTAATTTGAAATAAGATGACACCTCATTTGTGAAAATCGCTCTAATATTAAAGAAGATATGGACTTTTTTAGGTTCTTACTTCATTGGTCCCACCCAAAACTAAAAAGATAACATTTGTTGATGGCCACAAAAATTAAAAGTAACCACCCTATCAGACTTCCTGTGTTTTTTCCTTCAAATCCATGGCCTATACAATGATAATGAAAAGATCCAGGGGTCTGATGTGGGTACATTTCAAGTTATACAGCTTCAAAAATGAGTGATATAACAATTTCCTTAATTTCACCAATTTCCAAATTTTGCTTTGGACCACTTTTGTGGGCTTGGTTGTGGACAAAAATGGCACCCATATTAAATTATTCTGATTTATCCCTAACCTACTGATGAGTCTTGTCACTGCTATTTTTGTTTCAGGACTACATATGCTTGGCAAAAAGCTTTAAAAAATAGGTTTAAAATGGTCCAGAGCTCAATTTGACAAGTGATAAAATCCGGTAAAAGGAAATGCCCAACTTTGAGCAGGCTTAAAATGGTACAGAAAAGCACCCATACAAGATAATTGTGTGACATTTTCACACTGTACTATCTTCAATATGCTCTTTCTGTTTAAATTATATACAATACAATTTGATAGATGTGAATGTTTAAAAAAAGAAATGTTTTCAAACCCTGTGTGGGGATGTGTGTGGGTGGGCGGTGTGTTTATGGAGCAGTCAGCCTTACACCAGACAACACTGGCACATTGCATAACAACTTTAGCATTCAATTATTAAGTACAGCCAACGTTTATTTTGTCTCAGATTCACACCTTCATGCCATGCATTGCTAAGAATCATGATAACCTCTTCTTTTTTTTAGAAAAAAAGATCTTTATTTTCATGTAAAAACCTAAGTTATCCATTATTCGTTTCAGAAATGGTGGTTAATTGAACATTTTTAATTAAAATTTAAAATAGATGGACAAAGAATTTATTTGGATAATAGGTTTGAAGAAGCAAATCTCATGCAAAAGTTAGTTGAAACAAAAGGTGATTTTCTACATAAATGGACTTGACAAAGCATTGGTTTTCTGTAGCTGATCAAAGACATATCCTAATGTCGATGGTACTATTAGAAAGAAGAAATATGAAGCGTTATTTTGCTTTAGATTGTATTTCAATTGGTGAGCAAATTAGAACATGCCAACAGATTGAAAATGATGAATTTTAAGGCTCCACACACAGATTATTGGTGGATTGGCAAGGCACTTGGGCTACATATTATAAGTGCCCTCGTTAAGCATCTACTGCTTTCTAGAAGGACACTATTTCAATTTAATCAAATATAACATTACTAAAGCTTACAATATGCAGCATCTTGATGTACGACCAACATTAGTCATCCATGTTTCACTTCTAATAAATCCAGCAACCGCCTTGAAAATATATGATGATCTCATGTGTGTCCCGGCAGAAAATATGGGATGCCCTCACAACCATTGAAGTATGCACCTTTACGCCAAAGGGGAAATCAATTATAACGCCTTTAAACACATAGTGGACAACGGTAGGGGGATAGGGAACCGGTCAGGAGGCGCCAATTCTGGATAGCGGGTATTAATTGAACTACCATTGGATACATTGCGACATCATATTATATACTTATATTAATATTGAAATCTAAATCGGATAATTCCGCAAACATCTAAGAGTGTAAACTTGCAACAACGGGACAGGACTTGTAAATATGTGGAATATGTGATATCTGTAATGTTTAATCTGTAATACTAATAGTTACAGTTACACACAAATATTAGTAGATGTCCCTAATTACACGGTGCTAATTAGGTTTGTTTGTTGTTGTTTTACGTCCTAGCAACATCCAAAGTCATATCAGGACATGTACCGACTTGTCATGGGGCATACTCATGGTGACTATTTATAGTGCTTCCCCACTGGGAGACCAGGCTGCCAATAGTACCATGACCTGATATCCCACTCAGTCACATTATCCTGACACTGCACCAACCAGTCCTTGCCCTATCCTAATAATGCCGACCTCCTGGTTAGGAAGCGACAAGTGTCAATTTTTAAGTCATTGATTTGACTTGATGAGAGTTTGAACCCACAAATCCATACGTTCGGAACCCCCGATCTTTCACCCTTATAAGGAAAATGTGCTTAGTTCAAAACAAACCAATAACGGTTGAGAATTTGAAGTATTATGAGCGAAATAATATTCAGGGTGAGCTTGAATCCGGCTATGGCGTCGCCAGGCCTGTCTCACGTGATCAACACACCGAGCAGCCATTGGTTAAATGCGTTGCTAGCGCTTTCAGATAAGGCTATCCACTTATCGGATCACATTTCTAATATGGTGCGCCATGGCAACCGCTTTGTTGTCGCTTATCCGTGAAGGTTGATAATTACACAAACGGAGGTCCCTATTCCAGGCCGAGTCGCCTAATCAGTCTTCTCCGACTAAACGTCAATATCACAATTAATAGTGGAAATAACAAAAGCGAGGCTCATATTGAAAATAAATCCGTGCCAAAAAGCCTACTGCCTGCCCCAGATAAGCTCCGAGTCTGAGGGAGTCATTGTCAGTGTTGAGGCTGCCTACCTGGGACTGCCTGCTTCATGCAGGTTCCAGAAGGTTCTCCACCTGGTTGCCACAGCAGTAGCAGCAGAGCGTCTAATCCATCCGGTAGGTAAAACCCCAGCCCCATGACCCCTCCCCGCCACAACGCGCCTCCCCGACCCATTCCCCGACACCCCGTCCTTCTCCCTACTTGTGTTGAGGGCGCTGACCAGCTGGTGAGGAGGGGTTGTACATAACCATCTCTCCGGCTCTATGGTTATGCCTGAGACTGAGAGTCAATGGAAACTATGCGGGTTCACCATTAAGCACCCCATCCTCCTTCCCCCTTCTTATCTAGACAGTGCTGACCAGCAGGGGTGAGTGTGAGGGAGGGGGATGGGTACATGACCGTGTATCAAGCTACATGGCTTTGTCTGAGGGTCAGTGAACATCGTGCATGTTCTCACCGTTATGCCTGGTACACACCTACCGTTTGTGCGCACACACCTCCCGTATACGATCGAAAACTGCCCGTTTCGCCCACAAAAATCGCTTGGTGTGCGCTCCCCGTGCACACCTAGCAATTGCGATTCACGTATAAAACTCAGTTTTTAGGGCTAAAAGGGGCCGATTACGGTTGCGATTCGCGATTCGAAAAATGAATCTGCCCGTTTTCAGTTTTAAGCGGGTTGGGTCGAGTCGCGAGTTTTAGTGTGCGAATCGTAAACGGGAGGTGTGTACTAGGCATTAGCACCGCTACATTATCGTACTGCAGCTACAGCACTCTGGCAATGACACTAGTCAGGCAACTGTAAGCAATATCTACTAAGACTCGCCTGTTTGAGATTACTTTCTCTGCTAAGTTGGATGGTTGTTTGAGGTTTACGTCCTGGCAACATCTAAGATAATATCAGGATGGGTACCGACTTGTGACAGTGTATACTCATGGTGACTTTATATTGCTACCCCACTGGGACACTAGACTGGCAGCACCGTGACATGATGTTTGACTCAGTCACATTATCCTGACACTGACCCAACCAGCCATTGCCCTATCCTAATAATGCTGAGTGCCTGGCGAGGAAGCGACAAGTATCAATTTTTAAGTCATCGGTTTGACTCGACCAGAGTTCGAATCTGCGGGTTCGAATTCCTCGATCTACCAAAACGGGAGATGGATTCTCAACTTATTCGGCCATTCCATCTGGTATCTCTGGTAAGTGAAGTAAATTAATCTTGGACCAGGTTGAAAACATTTCAGCTGATTTATTGTACACCGCAATGTGATAGTAACAGTCCAACGGTTTGCAATTTCTGCCATATTTTAAGATGCATATATTAGGTTTACAATTAGTCGGATAGGATAATTGCAGGTAGGGAGCTGTACAGTCACCCCCATATGTACAGGTAGGGAGGGTGTCATGAAGCCACCCCCATAAATGCAGGTAGGGAGTCACACAGCCACCCCCATAAGTACAATTAGGGAGTCACACAGCCACCCCCATAAGTGCAGGTAGGGAGTCACACAGCCACCCCCATAAGTGCAGGTATGGAGTCACACAGCCACCCCCATAAGTATAATTAGGGAGTCACACAGGCACCCCCATGAGTGCAGGTATGGAGTCACACAGCCACCCCCATAAGTGCAGGTATGGAGTCACACAACAACCGCCATAAGTATAATTAGGGAGTCACACAGCCACCCCCATAAGTACAATTAGGGAGTCACACAGCCACCCCCATAAGTGCAGGTATGGAGTCACACAGCCACCCACATAAGTATAATTAGGGAGTCACACAGCCACCCCCATAAGTATAATTAGGGAGTCACACAGCCACCCCCATAAGTATAATTAGGGAGTCACACAGCCACCCCCATAAGTGCAGGTATGGAATCACACAGCCACCACCATAAGTGCAGGTATGGAGGCACACAGCGACCCCCATTAGTATAATTAGGGAGTCACACAACCACCGCCGTGAGTGCAATTAGGGAGTCACACAAAAACCACCATAACTGCAGGTAGAGTCACGCAGTCAGCCCCATATGTACAGATAGGGAGTCACGCAGTCACCTCCATATGTACAGGTAGGGAGTCACGCAGTCACCTCCATATGTACAGGTACAAAGTCATGCAGTTACCTCCATATGTACAGGTAGGGAGTCACGCAGTTACCCCCATATGTACAGGTATGGAGTCATGCAGTCACATCCATATGTACAGGTATGGAGTCACGCAGTCACCTCCATATGTACAGGTATGGATTCACACAGTCACCCCCATATGTATAGGTAGGGAGTCACGCAGTCACCTCCATATGTACAGGTAGGGAGTCACGCAGTCACCTCCATATGTACAGGTATGAAGTCACGCAGTCACCTCCATATGTACAGGTAGGGAGTCACACAGTCACCTCCATATGTACAGGTATGGAGTCATGCAGTCACCTCCATATGTACAGGTATGAAGTCACGCAGTCACCTCCATATGTACAGGTAGGGAGTCACGCAGTTACCCCTACATGTACAGGTAGGGAGTCACGCAGTTACCCCCATGAGTGCAGGTATGGAGTCACACAACAACCGCCATAAGCATAATTAGGGAGTCACACAGCCACCCCCATAAGTACAATTAGGGAGTCACACAGCCACCCCCATAAGTGCAGGTATGGATTCACACAGCCACCCGCATAAGTATAATTAGGGAGTCACACAACCACCCCCATAAGTATAATTAGGGAGTCACACAGCCACCCCCATAAGTACAATTAGGGAGTCACACAGCCACCCCCATAAGTGCAGGTATGGATTCACACAGCCACCCGCATAAGTATAATTAGGGAGTCACACAACCACCCCCATAAGTATAATTAGGGAGTCACACAGCCACCCCCATAAGTGCAGGTATGGAGTCACACAACAACCGCCATAAGCATAATTAGGGAGTCACACAGCCACCCCCATAAGTACAATTAGGGAGTCACACAGCCACCCCCATAAGTGCAGGTATGGAGTCACACAGCCACCCGCATAAGTATAATTAGGGAGTCACACAGCCACCCCCATAAGTATAATTAGGGAGTCACACAGCCACCCCCATAAGTACAATTAGGGAGTCACACAGCCACCCCCATAAGTGCAGGTATGGATTCACACAGCCACCCGCATAAGTATAATTAGGGAGTCACACAACCACCCCCATAAGTATAATTAGGGAGTCACACAGCCACCCCCATAAGTGCAGGTATGGAGTCACACAGCCACCCCCATAAGTACAATTAGGGAGTCACACAGCCACCCCCATAAGTGCAGGTAGGGAGTCACACAGCCACCCCCATAAGTGCAGGTATGGAGTCACACAGCCACCCCCATAAGTATAATTAGGGAGTCACACAGGCAACTCCATGAGTGCAGGTATGGAGTCACATAGCCACCCCCATAAGTGCAGGTCTGGAGTCACACAACAACCGCCATAAGTATAATTAGGGAGTCACACAACCACCCCCATAAGTACAATTAGGGAGTCACACCCACCCCCATAAGTATAATTAGGGAGTCACACAACCACCCCCATAAGTATAATTAGGGAGTCACACAGCCACCCCCATAAGTGCAGGTATGGAGTCACACAGCCACCCGCATAAGTGCAGGTATGGAATCACACAGCCACCCACATAAGTATAATTAGGGAGTCACACAGCCACCCCCATAAGTATAATTAGGGAGTCACACAGCCACCCCCATAAGTATAATTAGGGAGTCACACAGCCACCCCCATAAGTGCAGGTATGGAATCACACAGCCACCCCCATAAGTGCAGGTATGGAGTCACACAGCGACCCCCATAAGTATAATTAGGGAGTCACACAACCACCACCGTGAGTGCAATTAGGGAGTCACACAACAACCACCATAACTGCAGGTAGAGTCACGCAGTCAGCCCCATATGTACAGATAGGGAGTCACGCAGTCACCTCCATATGAACAGGTATGAAGTCACGCAGTCACCTCCATATGTACAGGTAAGGAGTCACGCAGTCACGTCCATATGTACAGGTATGAAGTCACGCAGTCACCTCCATATGTACAGCTATGAAGTCACACAGTCACCTCCATATTTACAGGTATGGAGTCATGCAGTCACCTCCATATGTACAGGTAGGGAGTCACGCAATTACCCCCATATGTACAGGTAAGGAGTCACGCAGTCACGTCCATATGTACAGGTAGGGAGTCACGCAGTCACCTCCATATGTACAGGTACAAAGTCATGCAGTTACCTCCATATGTACAGGTAGGGAGTCACGCAGTTACCCCCATATGTACAGGTATGGAGTCATGCAGTCACATCCATATGTACAGGTATGGAGTCACGCAGTCACCCCTATATGTACAGGTATGGATTCACACAGTCACCCCCATATGCATAGGTAGGGAGTCACGCAGTCACCTCCATATGTACAGGTAGGGAGTCACGCAGTCACCCCCATATGTACAGGTATGAAGTCACACAGTCACCTCCATATGTACAGGTAGGGAGTCACACAGTTACCTCCATATGTACAGGTATGGAGTCATGCAGTCACCTCCATATGTACAGGTATTAAGTCACGCAGTCACCTCCATATGTACAGGTATGGAGTCAGGCAGTCACCTCCATATGTACAGGTAGGGAGTCACGCAGTTACCCCTATATGTACAGGTAGGGAGTCACACAGTTACCCCTACATGTACAGGTAGGGAGTCACGCAGTTACCCCCATGAGTGCAGGTATGGAGTCACACAACAACCGCCATAGCATAATTAGGGAGTCACACAGCCACCCCCATAAGTACAATTAGGGAGTCACACAGCCACCCCCATAAGTGCAGGTATGGATTCACACAGACACCCGCATAAGTATAATTAGGGAGTCACACAACCACCCCCATAAGTATAATTAGGGAGTCACACAGCCACCCCCATAAGTACAATTAGGGAGTCACACAGCCACCCCCATAAGTGCAGGTATGGATTCACACAGCCACCCGCATAAGTATAATTAGGGAGTCACACAACCACCCCCATAAGTATAATTAGGGAGTCACACAGCCACCCCCATAAGTGCAGGTATGGAGTCACACACCCACCCCCATAAGTACAATTAGGGAGTCACACAGCCACCCCCATAAGTGCAGGTAGGGAGTCACACAGCCACCCCCATAAGTGCAGGAATGGAGTCACACAGCCACCCCCATAAGTATAATTAGGGAGTCACACAGGCAACTCCATGAGTGCAGGTATGGAGTCACATAGCCACCCCCATAAGTGCAGGTATGGAGTCACACAACAACCGCCATAAGTATAATTAGGGAGTCACACAACCACCCCCATAAGTATAATTAGGGAGTCACACAACCACCCCCATAAGTGCAGGTATGGAGTCACACAGCCACCCGCATAAGTGCAGGTATGGAATCACACAGCCACCCACATAAGTATAATTAGGGAGTCACACAGCCACCCCCATAAGTATAATTAGGGAGTCACACAGCCACCCCCATAAGTATAATTAGGGAGTCACACAGCCACCCCCATAAGTGCAGGTATGGAATCACACAGCCACCCCCATAAGTGCAGGTATGGAGTCACACAGCGACCCCCATAAGTATAATTAGGGAGTCACACAACCACCACCGTGAGTGCAATTAGGGAGTCACACAACAACCACCATAACTGCAGGTAGAGTCACGCAGTCAGCCCCATATGTACAGATAGGGAGTCACGCAGTCACCTCCATATGAACAGGTATGAAGTCACGCAGTCACCTCCATATGTACAGGTAAGGAGTCACGCAGTCACGTCCATATGTACAGGTATGAAGTCACGCAGTCACCTCCATATGTACAGCTATGAAGTCACACAGTCACCTCCATATTTACAGGTATGGAGTCATGCAGTCACCTCCATATGTACAGGTAGGGAGTCACGCAATTACCCCCATATGTACAGGTAAGGAGTCACGCAGTCATGTCCATATGTACAGGTAGGGAGTCACGCAGTCACCTCCATATGTACAGGTACAAAGTCATGCAGTTACCTCCATATGTACAGGTAGGGAGTCACGCAGTTACCCCCATATGTACAGGTATGGAGTCATGCAGTCACATCCATATGTACAGGTATGGAGTCACGCAGTCACCCCTATATGTACAGGTATGGATTCACACAGTCACCCCCATATGCATAGGTAGGGAGTCACGCAGTCACCTCCATATGTACAGGTAGGGAGTCACGCAGTCACCCCCATATGTACAGGTATGAAGTCACACAGTCACCTCCATATGTACAGGTAGGGAGTCACACAGTTACCTCCATATGTACAGGTATGGAGTCATGCAGTCACCTCCATATGTACAGGTATTAAGTCACGCAGTCACCTCCATATGTACAGGTATGGAGTCAGGCAGTCACCTCCATATGTACAGGTATGGAGTCATGCAGTCACCTCGATATGTACAGGTAGGGAGTCACGCAGTTACCCCTATATGTACAGGTAGGGAGTCACACAGTTACCCCTACATGTACAGGTAGGGAGTCACGCAGTTACCCCCATGAGTGCAGGTATGGAGTCACACAACAACCGCCATAGCATAATTAGGGAGTCACACAGCCACCCCCATAAGTACAATTAGGGAGTCACACAGCCACCCCCATAAGTGCAGGTATGGATTCACACAGACACCCGCATAAGTATAATTAGGGAGTCACACAACCACCCCCATAAGTATAATTAGGGAGTCACACAGCCACCCCCATAAGTACAATTAGGGAGTCACACAGCCACCCCCATAAGTGCAGGTATGGATTCACACAGCCACCCGCATAAGTATAATTAGGGAGTCACACAACCACCCCCATAAGTATAATTAGGGAGTCACACAGCCACCCCCATAAGTGCAGGTATGGAGTCACACAGCCACCCCCATAAGTACAATTAGGGAGTCACACAGCCACCCCCATAAGTGCAGGTAGGGAGTCACACAGCCACCCCCATAAGTGCAGGAATGGAGTCACACAGCCACCCCCATAAGTATAATTAGGGAGTCACACAGGCAACTCCATGAGTGCAGGTATGGAGTCACATAGCCACCCCCATAAGTGCAGGTATGGAGTCACACAACAACCGCCATAAATATAATTAGGGAGTCACACAGCCACCCCCATAAGTACACTTAGGGAGTCACACAGCCACCCCCATAAGTATAATTAGGGAGTCACACAACCACCCCCATAAGTATAATTAGGGAGTCACACAACCACCCCCATAAGTGCAGGTATGGAGTCACACAGCCACCCCCATAAGTGCAGGTATGGAATCACACAGCCACCCACATAAGTATAATTAGGGAGTCACACAGCCACCCCCATAAGTATAATTAGGGAGTCACACAGCCACCCCCATAAGTATAATTAGGGAGTCACACAGCCACCCCCATAAGTGCAGGTATGGAATCACACAGCCACCCCCATAAGTGCAGGTATGGAGTCACACAGCGACCCCCATAAGTATAATTAGGGAGTCACACAACCACCACCGTGAGTGCAATTAGGGAGTCACACAACAACCACCATAACTGCAGGTAGAGTCACGCAGTCAGCCCCATATGTACAGATAGGGAGTCACGCAGTCACCTCCATATGTACAGGTATGAAGTCACGCAGTCACCTCCATATGTACAGGTAAGGAGTCACGCAGTCACCTCCATATGTACAGGTAGGGAGTCACGCAGTCACCTCCTATATGTACAGGTAGGGAGTCACGCAGTCACCTCCATATGTACAGGTATGGAGTCACGCAGTCACCTCCATATGTACAGGTATGGAGTCACGCAGTCACCCCTATATGTACAGGTAGGGAGTCACGCAGTCACCTCCATATGTACAGGTAGGGAGTCACGCAGTCACCTCCATATGTACAGGTATGGAGTCACGCAGTCACCTCCATATGTACAGGTAGGGAGTCACGCAGTCACCCCTATATGTACAGGTATGGAGTCATGCAGTCACCTCCATATGTACAGGTAGGGAGTCACGCAGTCACCTCCATATGTACAGGTATGGAGTCACGCAGTCACCTCCATATGTACAGGTATGGAGTCATGCAGTCACCTCCATATGTACAGGTAGGGAGTCACGCAATTACCCCTATATGTACAGGTAGGGAGTCACGCAGTTACCCCTACATGTACAGGTAGGGAGTCACGCAGTTACCCCTATATGTACAGGTAGGGAGTCACGCAATCACATCCATATGTACAGGTATGGAGTCATGCAGTTACCCCCATATGTACAGGTAGGGAATCACGCAGTTACCCCCATATGTACAGGTAGGGAGTCACGCACTCACCCCCATATGTACAGGTAGGGAGTCACACAGTCACTCCCATAAGTGCAGGTAGGGAGTCGTACAACCACTCATGTGTTGTTTGCAATAATTTACTTTCAATTGAACATTCAAATTGACAGAATACATGAACTAATTCTTCTTCATTTCTTTTAATACTTCTTGACCCAACTGATCTACATTGAAAGTAGTATGGGCCAAATGGCATGAGTATTGTCAGGAGAGAAAACGTGACCCAACTCAGGCAGCATCGAGAACAGCATCGCACAGTATTGACGGTGTGACAAAGGTGGAACTTATTTCTCGTGAATTCAATGACTGAATAATATGATGTCATTTGTATTTTGAATGTAGCCTGATATTGAATTATTTCCGGTTGTATTAAATGTGCAAAGTGCAATGCAATCCTATATGTGAGGCACATTCGTGTGCATTGGGGAAATCGGACCACTTTGGCAGTATCGAAAAAAAACAACCACATTTACCTTTACTTGCATTCAAACACAAATATATATATGTGAGCAATATATTACCAATAAGAAAGGTGTGATGTTACGTCTATTCTAGCCTGAACTCGCAGCAGAGTGAAGCAAATCTCTCATCACGTCACTTCAACATACAGCCTTGTGGCGTGAGGTAAGTTTCGATGTTTTTTGTTCACTTTCTGAGTCTCATTCTCAGCAAAGTCTTCTGGGGGATGCATTATGTTAAAGTTGTATATGCAGACTGTGACATGTTGCAAACAAGTCGAGTCCGATGGTTGTGCATGTCTGCCATACGATCTCATTTATTTAATATATTTAAATATTAATTTATTAATTTAAATATTATCATTCAAATATTAATTTTATAATCTATTTAACTTTAGTTTGAGGTTAAATTTTGCGATAATTGAAGTCGAAATACGGCACCCATGGTGGGTTCTATTAGGGTGACTGAGCATCCCTTTTATACAGCAACAGACACTTAAAGGTGAACTAGTGTCTAATTTGGCTCAAATCTAGGCAAAGGTTTCGCCTTTGAAGGATTTAATGCTTTGATCGTCCCAACTTGATTCTCCAAATGGTACAGTATTAAATAGTAAAAGATATAAAATATAACTACCGCAATCAGTTTGAATCATTGTAAGGCAGCAGGGTCGCTTCTTAACACACAGACACACAGACACACATTCGCTTTTATTTTGATAGGTGGCTAACTTTGGAGTTACTTGAAGTGCAAATACGCAGAATTAATCTCAGATTTTGACGCGATAGGCTTCAGCAGAAACGGGCCCCAGTGGCTTTGTATCCCTTCCTATGCAGCAACAAATGCACTATACGCGCACCCATATCTAATAATGTGTCCCCATTTCAAACACATTGGGACATTCACACAACCATGACAATACAGCCACAGTGCAGACAACAGAGAATATGTAGAAAATGGCAACTTTTCTGTGGAAATTTCCGCCGTCATTAGAACTAGAAAGGCATGCATGGTGGCGCCGTGTTGTGAGTGGAGTGTTCCTCATTATGGCTGATTCAAACGGAAGGAGACATCTCAGGGCGGTACTATAAATAGAAATTCACATGTGTGGTTTCACCGGTATCAGAGCTCCTCTCGTGGATACATTCTCGAAATTACTACTGAAGAGTGATACTTTTGTTTGATCTTTGCAGTTCCCTTTGATCTCTGCTTGGGCGGGATTCGTCAACCGACCCATTCATGTCCCATTAAGGGTCGGTTCCGGCCAATGCTGTACCCTTATATGTGGGTAATCCAGGGTCCTCACCCCAAACACCTTAACTGTTTGCTCACCTGATTTTAACACGTCTTGCATTCTTTATCTCAATATATCCTATCTCTTAAATTCTCAAATTATTAACTGCGTTCCATTTAGAACTATTAAAGAATAACCCTATGACATTAAGTGTAATCGTCCTAGAATTAATATATGTGAATAAATAAAGTTGCGTTAGTCATTTGGCTGCCTCTCAAAGCCTGGCCTAACCGAACCTGAGGACTGAGGTTCTATTCTCTAGTCTTGGTGGTGGAAACCCAACAACATTCCACTTACGTGGGACCACATCATCTAGACACAGACCCGCGAAATCGCAGAATCATTAACTAATTTCGTATTTCAGGAATGCACGTGTGGATGGAGTATATTAAAGTCTCAATAGACATGCTGTTTACAGCTAGAATGTATAGAACATGACTGTTTGAATGCCACTGTGTCGACCTTTATAATCCGATGAATTGGTTAATCAAATTGATTGAACCTAAAGAAATGCCAAAATAATCTCACATTAATTATATAAAATCCAGGCAGATATTGACAGCTCTGTGAAGGCTATAGTCTTATAGAAGGGGCATGCTGACCTCCTGCGCATCCCCAACCCACACACACACACACACAAAACACACACCCTGTCATGTCCTTGCGGAGAAGCTCAAATAATTAAAAAAAATACTACTATTATTATTCAAACAAGAGCAGCATGAAAACGTCAGGTTTAACCATTATCTGCCTGTAATAGTGTCACTCCATATATTTCATGGCGAACATAGTAATCGGATGTGATCATGTCAATGCCTTCCTAGTCGTAACAAGTCAGTTATAACAAAAGTGTCAACTCCAGGACTGATGACAGTGAACGGCTCTGGAAGGTCAGTTATTTCGCAGAAGTCAGTGATTTAGCAGGACAGTGGTAAGTGGCTGTGAGTCAACTCCTTCGTTCAGGCAGTTCCATCGGATCAATGGCCCACCTGACGGCCGGGCACAATAAATAAAGCAAGTCTGTGTTTGTGGGAGCCACTTGAATCCATTATATCTTTTTCATTGGCCCACGTTCAGACTGGTACACACTCCATCATACCCAACAACAACAACCGGGTGCCGGTGTAAGTGAGATGGCGTTGCGACCGGTCTGCCACCACTATCAGGACCACAACAATAACAACAACAGAAGAAAGGCGATGAGAAAAAAAGGAGGAAGATTTATACGAGTGGGGATTTGCGCAGGGGAAAAAGCCGTTAGGATGTACTGAACCAAAGCCTTCAGATTAATGATGGCGCGTTGACTTTGATGTGACCCTGGCGGCGAAACTAGGCATCGGCAGCCATTGGAAAGCTTGGATTTGTTTGGTTGTTTAAGGACCCCCCCCCCCCCCCCCCAACACAACAAAATATACATCGCATATTGGGGGTCATACAGTGGATAAATACAAATAACAAAATTATTGTATTTCAAGCATGTACAAATCAAGCACATACAAATATGCCACATAATACTGTATGTAGTAAATTACAAAAATGGTATATGAAAAATAACACCAACAATAAAAAAGGTTATTCCATGTTAAAAATGGAAAGTGAATTGATGGTAAAAAAGAGTGAACCTAATAAAATGAATAATGATTTGTGGATGGAATTGAATGACTCCAGCACACCCTCATTTCCAAATATCTATCTCTATCTGGCCGTATATGTGAGTGCACGTCACCAACATTTGACGCACTGTCAGTATACACCGGCACTTCTTACACTGAGGCGGACCGTCACCCACCAACACAAAAACTATGTCTCAAAAATATATGAGTCCATTGACTACGGGGTCACGTGGCCTTGGCGTGTATCCCTTACGTGAATATTCGTGATAGCTGAACCGAATATTCGCATTCTGTAGATCTAGGAACTGACTGGGACTTGGATGTACCAAGGGTGCCATGGGATACCCGGCTCTGGAAAAAGCAGTTGTTGCCTGCTGGGTTGCAGGTGGAATAAACCACTTTCTGACGTCATGTAGGGAATAGTTAGGTGAGAGCATATGAATTATACGATGTAGTAGTCAATAGTGTGGGAAATAGTAGCCAACAAGTTCATGGTGTGCTTCAATTCATAAATGCACAACACAGTTTGAAACTGTTGTATATCTCAAGCTAAGCAAAAGGGCCAGGAAGATTGGGGTTTGTTTTCAAAGAAAAAAACCTTTCCAACTGTATATGTATTCACTGGCCGGTGTCCTTCTCGGAGCTGCGGAAGAAGAATGCCTATAAGAATCAGAATGTGATCACAACGACCTCTTGACCTTGCGTATGACCGATACTATAGATGACAATAAATAACCCCTACTCAATATGTATAAACTGTGAGAGCTATATTAAATGTCCATAATGGTAATTGTGCATAATTCACAAGTGCTGTTCATGTTACTGTCACGCTAAAGGTGCCTTTAGACCATTGCGAGGAGGTATATGTGGACGTGGACTCTATCTCTGAGGAATGATCCGGTCAAAACTGCTGATGTAGTTGCTCCTTAAGTAGTAGGACTAACCTTTTCATTCAATATGGAAAACTACGCGCATATAAATCATCAACAGTGATATGATACTGGTTTTTAGTTATTCTGTCTCGCAGACGAAGTAAATAAAATAGAATACAACTAACAAAAAATACACGGGATACTGATAAGGAGGGTTGACAGAGGAGATAAGATATCCCCTCCTCAACACTACCCACCCCACAGCGCACCCCACAACACGCCCCAGAGCGCACCCCACATTCACCCACACCGCACACCCTACATGCACCCACACCGCGCACCCCACATTCACCCACACTGCACACCCTACATTCACCCACACCGCATACCCCACATTCACCCACACCGCACACCCCACAGCACGCCCCACATTCACCCACACCACGCACCCCACAGCACACCCCACATTCACCCACACCGCGCACCCTGCATTCACCCACACCAAGCACCTTACATTCACCCACACTGCGCACCCCTCGGCGCACCCCACATTCACCCACACCGCACACCCCACAGCGCACACCACATTCACCCACACCGCACACCCCACGTTCACCCACACAGCGCACCCCACAGCACACTCCACCTTCACCCACAGCATGCACCCCTCAGCACACCCCACATTCACCCACACCGCGCACCCCACATTCACCCACACCACGCACCCCACATTCACCCACACCGCACACCCTACATTCACCCACACCGCGCACCCCACAGCGCACCCCACATTCACCCACACCGTGCACCCCACATTCACCCACACCATGCACCCCACATTCACCCACACTGCACACCCTGCATTCACCCACACCGCACACCCCACATTCACCCACACCACACACCCCACAGGACATCCCACATTCACCCACACCATGCACCCCACATCGCACCCCACATTCACCCACACCGCGCACCCCTAGAGCACACCCCACATTCACCCACACCATGCACCCCACATTCACCCACACCGCGCACCCCACATTCACCCACACCGTGCACCCCACATTCACCCACACCACACACCCTACATTCACCCACAATGCACACCCTAAATTCACCCACACCGCACACCCCACATTCACCCACACCATGCACCCCTCAGCGCACCCCACATTCACCCACACCTCGCGCCCCACATTGACCCACATCGCAGACCCCACATTGACCCACACCGCACACCCTACATTCACCCACACCTCACACCCCACATTCACCCACACCACACACCCCTCAGTGCACCCCACATTCACCCACACCTCACGCCCCACATTCACCCACACCACAGACCCCACATTCACCCACACCGCACACCCTACATTCACCCACACCGCACACCCCACATTCACCCACACCACACACCCCACATTCACCCACACCGCACACCCTATATTCACCCACACCGCACACCCCTCAGCACACCCCACATTCACCCACACCACGCACCCCACATTCACCCACACCACGCACCCCACATTCACACACACCATACATTCACCCACACCGCACACCCCACATTCACCCACACAGCGTGCCCCACATTCACCCACACCGAACACCCTACATTCACCCACACCACACACCCCTCAGTGCACCCCACATTCACCCACACCATGCACCCCACATTCACCCACACCGCACACCCCACATTCACACACACCACACACCCCACATTCGCCCACACCAAACACCCCACATTCACGCACACCGTGCACCCCACATTCACCCACACCAAGCACCCCACATTCACCCACATCACACACTCCCCCACATCGCGCACCCCACATTCACCCACACCGCGCACCCCACATTCACCTACACCGCGCACCCCACATTCACCCACACCAAGCACCCCCACATTCACCCACACCATGCACCCCACATTCACCCACACCCGTGCACCCCACATTCACCCACACCACACACCCCACATTCCCCCACACCGTGCACCCAACATTCACCCACACCACACACCCCGCATTCACCCACACCGCGCACTCCACATTCACCCACACCGCACACCCCACATTCACACACACCACACACCCCACATTCGCCCACACCACACACCCCACATTCACGCACACCGTACACCCCACATTCACCCACACCAAGCACCCCACATTCACCCACACCACACACTCCCCCACATCGTGCACCCCACATTCACCCACACCGCACACCCCACATTCACCTACACAGCGCACCCCACATTCACCCGCACCAAGCACCCCACATTCACCCACATCATGCACCCCACATTCACCCACACTGCGCACCCCACATTCACCCACACCACACACCCCACATTCCCCCACACCGTGCACCCCACATTCACCCACACCACACACCCCACATTCACCCACACCGCACACTCCACATTCACCCACAATGCGCACCCCACATGCACCCACTCGACACACCCCACATTCACCCACACCATGCACCCCACATTCCCCCACACTGCGCACCCCACATTCACCCACACCATGCACCCCACATTCACCCACACTGCGCACCCCACCCACACTGTGCACCTCTGATTCACCCACATTGCGCACCCCACATTCACCCACACCATGCACCCCACATTCACCCATACCATGCACCCCACATTCACCCACACCACACACCCCACATTCACCCACACCGCACACTCCACATTCACCCACAATGCGCACCCCCACATGCACCCACTCGACACACACCCCACATTCACCCACACCATGCACCCCACATTCACCCACACTGCGCACCCCACATTCACCCACACCATGCACCCCACATTCACCCACACTGCACACCCCACCCACACTGTGCACCTCTGATTCACCCACACTGCGCACCCCACATTCACCCATAGCATGCACCCCACATTCACCCACACCACACACCCCACATTCACTCACACCAGGCACACCACACCACGCACCCCGCATTCACCCAAACCACGCACCCTACATTCACCCACACCGAGCACCCCACATTCACACACACCAAGCACCCCACATTCACCCACACCGTGCACCCCACATCCACCCACACCCCACACCCCACACCCCACACCCACTCACTATGCGCGCCCCGATCCACCTAAAGGCCCTGTCACACTACGACGTTTCTCACCAACGCGCTTCGACGCGTGCCGACGGGTCTGGTTTTTGTTCAAAACGTCGGTACACGTCCGGTACGTTGCCATCGCGTTTCCGGCGCGTTACCGGCGCGTTACCGGCGCGTCGGTACATAGCAACATGTGAATGGAAACGTCGGCGCGCGTCGGTGCGCGGCGCGGCGCGTCGAGGTTTTGTGCATGCACAAAACTTTGGACGCGCGGCGACGCGCGCCAACGGGTTGTAGGGCGCGTTACGGACGCGTTAGCAACACGTCGCCACGCGTTGGCGGCGCGCCGGCGGAACACTGGGAGGACGTTGATCAATGTTGGTTAACGTTGGCTCTTTTTCCCCAAAAATGGGACCGTTCCGTCGGCGCGTCGGGAACGTCCCATCGACGTGTTGTGGGCATGCCATTGGCGTTGCTCCAGCGTTTCTCGGCGCGTTGGACGTGTTGCCGGCGCGCCTGGATGCGTTGGCCGCGCGCTGTGGACGCGCTGTGGACGCGCTGCGGGCGCGTCCTAACGTGTTGCTGGTGGGTATGTACGGGTTGACGCAATACTAAAACGATACCAACGCGCTCCCTCCACGCTGTAAACGCGCCGATAGCGCGCCACCAGGGCGCCGACAACGCGCCAATAACACGCTACTAACGCGCCAATAACGCGCCAATAACGCGCCAATAACGCGCCAATAACGCGCCTCCAACACGCCACTAACACGCTGCGCCGTGTCAAACTTTCTCCCAAAGCGCCGAAAAGTTCGACGTTTCTCGACGGGTTGCAAATATTTTGCGCGTTGCCGGCGCGCCGGCAGAAGCGTCGTAATGTGACAGGGCCTTTACGTACCCTCCATAAACACAGATCATCAGGCGGTGACAACCAGTCGCACACACTATGTCTCACATACTATTTGTAAAGTTTGCCTCCATTTCCAGCTAAAACAGCTTATAGTCGACGGCTGTGCGATATGGTCCTTCTTTAGATTGTCGTCTGCTCTTGGCACAATTACAAAGTTTTCTGTCCGAGCTCTTCCATTGAACGCCATTCCATTGTTCTCACTGATAACCCTTCGTAGAATCCCCAGGCGTTTCGTGTTTGGTGACTGGAGGTTAAGGCACTGTCACACTACAACGTTTCTCACCAACACGCTTCGACGCGTGCCGACGGGTTGGGTTTTTGTTCAACACGTCGGTACACGTCCGGTACGTTACCGGCGCGTTACCGGCGCGTTACCGGCGCGTCGGTACATAGCAACGTGTGAATGGACACGTCGGCGTGCGTCGGGTCGCGTCGAGGTTTTGTGCATGCACAAAACTTTGGACGCGCGGCGACGCGCGCCAACGGGTTGGAGGGCGCGTTACGGACGCGTTCGCAACACGTCGAAACCCGTTGCCGGCGCGCCGGCGGAACGCTGGCATCGCGTTGAGCAATGTCGCTTAACGTTGGCATTTTTTTCACCAAATTACGACCGTTCCGTCGGCGCGACTGCAACGTCCCATCGACGTGTTGTGGGCGCGCCATTGGCGTTGCTCCAGCGTTTCTCGGCGCGTTGGACGTGTTGCCGGCGCGCCTGGATGCGTTGGCCCGCGCGGTGTGGACGCGCTGCGGGCGCATCCTAACGTGTTGCTGGCGGGTATGTACGCGTTGACATGGTAAGAACCCGACACCAACGCGCCGTCAACGCGCCGACAGCGCGCCGACAGCGCGCCGACGGAGCGCCGATGGCCCGCTGGGAACCCGCTGGCGGGACGTTGACATGCTCTTCCGCCGCGCGCCGAAGCCCGTTGGCCGCGCGCTCATAGCACGCTACTAACACGCTGCGCCACGTCAAACTTTCTCCCAAAGCGCCGAAAAGTTTGACGTTTCTCGACGGGTTGCAAATATTTTGCGCGTTGCCGGCGCGCCGGGGGAAACGTCGTAGTGTGACAGGGCCATTAGTTCGTTCTGGAAATGAGCAGACGACATTAAATTAAAAGAAAGTCTTTTTTGGAGGTATCTTAGTTGTATATTTATGCCATAATAGTAGTGCTGTATATCTTATCTGCAATTATAATATAAACAGTTCAAATGAAATGAAATAAATGAGATTCATTCCATCAATGGAATCAAGACTACGAATTGGTGATTTGGCTATCACTAAAAGTATAAACAATTACTGAGAAACAAGTACCTTAAATATATGGCAAGCACGTACATCATATCTAATTATATAATTGTTCATAGTGATTTTCTACGGACTCGTTATGTAGTTAAGATATGCATCGTTCAGTCACCATTAATCAGGATAAGTAATGACGCACTGTTGCCACCAGGTGGCCACTGAAGGAGCGCCAACATAATACGGGTACACCGAATTACAATCAGCCAGTCTCTGAGGAACCACTCAACATCCCGTCCTTCTGTATTAGATATATGCTCTGAACAGCTGAACTCATTTTGAACCTATAACGACAAGCCTCATTGAAAACCAAAGTCAATATGATTATTGCCATACCGTTGCTTCTAATGAGGATCGCAGTGACATTGCACATATTCTACATTAAATGAAATACTACTTAGTGTACACTGTATGTATGTTCACCATCTCACAAACGCTCCAACATTCACCACACAGAGTACTGAATCTACGCACCCACGGCCGGTCTTATTTAGTAACCATGGTAACCTCATCACGAGCCCTGTGTGAGGGAGTAGATCACTCACTGATTCAATAAGGAACAATTCGGCAAGGCAGAGTGTGTATCAACATAATAGATGGTGATGCAGGGTGGAGATGTTGGAGGCTTGCCAAGAAGTGCAGTTGGCTTACTTATTGGGGGGGTTTGTGACCTAGCGGTCACTGGCTGCAGGACTGCAGCATTAATAAACGGTGCCGTTAAAATGGCCCGTTTTTGGCGTGTGTTTTTTTTGGGGGGGGGAGGGGGAGGTCTTTCCTTCTTACTTCGTCCAGCTTGAGGGGTGGTGGGGTGGGGCGCGTGGTGCTCTTCACGGTGACTTGTGCTGTGGTGCGGTGGTGGCCCGGTAGGTGGCAATGCGTTCTTGGGCCCACGGTCCTGTACCTCGACCGGAGATCAAAGCGGGATCCGGTGTCATTGGCAGGCGCATTGGTCTTCCGGGCCCCCGTCGCAGGGTGGGTGGTCCAGTGTCAGTGGCTCTTGGACCGGGGTGAGGTGGGTAGGTGTGCCTGTATCCGCGGTCCCGGCACCCACTCCATCGGTGATCAAAGCGGGAACCGGCATTGTGGGTGCGGGGGTCGAGGCTGTCACATCCAGTGTGTCCAGGACCGCATGGGGCTCCCAGTGTAGGGGCTGCATCCGGTGGGACCTCATGGGGCTCCCCAGTGGGACCTCATGGGGCTCCCGGGTGGGACCTCATGGGCTCCCTGATGGGGGACCTCACGGGCTCCCTACTGGGGGAGCTCACGGGGCTCACTGCTGGGGGACCTCACAGGGCTCCCCAACTGGGACCTCATGGGGCTCCCTGACTGGGGGACCTCACGGGGCTCCCCGACCAGGACCTCTCAGGGCTCCCTGACAGTGGTTGCTAGTCACTGTCGCTGCTGTTGGGTTCAGAGTCGTCGGTGATGGGTTCAGGGCCGCCAACGATCTCGAAGGTGTGATCATTTTGTCTATGGAATCTACCGAGTGGCTCCCATGAGGTCAGTGCATGGTGGATGGCGGCGAGCTCTGTATCAAAGGTGGAGGAGTAGTCCATGACCCGGATAAGGTGTCTAGCCTGCCCATCTGGTAGGAAGTAGCCAGCCCCGGCTCGGCCTGTGTCAGGGTTGAGCGAGCCGTCGGTGTAAACCGTGGTGGCTAGAGGGAAGTCCTCTTTGGCCCGGGCAATGGTTTCCTGTGCCAGGGTTTTGAGGACTATAGTCGGGTAGTTGGTTCGGGCTGAGCAGAGGCTGGTGAGTCTGACCTCAACGGGCACGGAGTACCAGGGGGGTCTCACCCAGAGGTCAGGGACATCAGCGAGTGCCAGCCCATGGGTTTCTTTCAGGGTGAGGATGGCCGTTTTCGCACCCCAGGAGAGGCCGAGGAGCCGTCCTGGACTGTTTTGTAGGCAGGAGGCTGCGCTGCAGTAGAAAGTGGAGTGGCCTGTGGACAGGGCTTGGCAGAGGTGGTTTGCCAGCAGCTGTTGTCCGCGTAGGTGGAGTGGTGGGAGGTTGGCCTCAAGGAGGAGGATCTCAACCCTGGTTGTCCTGCGAGCTTGGGTGATGAGTCGCGCTGCCTGGTATTGGACTCTTTCCAGGGTGAGGAGGTGTTTGGTCAGGGTGCTACTGCGAGGGAGGCGTGCCTTACGGTTCTTTCTGCAGTGACCAATCCAGGAAACGGTGTTGGCTCCATAGTCGTAGAGGGCCCACACGGCCTGTTTGTAGAAGAGGCTGAGCACATCAGCTGGTGCTCCCCAGTTGAACCCAGAGATTCTAGTCATTAGAAGAAGTCTCTTGTTCATTCTGGAGGCCAGATGCTTCACAACTGGGCTCATGGAGAGTTTGTGATCGAGCCTGACTCCGAGGTAGTCGAAGGCGTCCACCAACTCGACGTCCAACTCTGCGGCACAGAGTGGGTGGGGAGGCTGATCGGCAAACATCATCATAGCTTTGGTTTTGTTTGTTTTGTTCCCGGTGACTCCCAGCTCAACCATGGAGGCAAGGACTACGTTGTGGTCGACCAGCTCGAAGGCCTTCTCCAGGTCGAGGAAGATAACAGCTGTGCCAGAGCGATGTCCCTTGGTGCGTACTATCTCCTCGACGAGGGTGAGGATGGCATGCTGCATACCACGTCCGCCTCGAAACCTGACCAGTTCTTCAGGGAAGCCATTGGCCGGGTCACTGGAGAAGGTCTCGAGCTGGCCCAGCACAATTCTCTCTACCACTTTCCCGAGGGATTGTAGCAGCGAGATCGGTCTGAACTCGCCCGGGTCTTTCTTTGGGATGGGTACGATGACCGCGTCCTTCCACGATTGTGGTATAATTGCTCGTGTGTAGACCGAGTTTAGGAGGGGGAGCAGAGTTTCCCTGTTAGGTGTGGACAGGCGGGTCCACACCGTGGTAGGTACACTGTCTGCTATGGGGCTCGTTTTCTTCCGTGGGGGGATGGAGTGCCCTCCCGAGCTTGGTCTTTGTAAAGGGGCGGTCAAAGCCGTGGGAGGAAGGGAGGTCTATAGCGTTGTTGATAGCTTCCTCTTGCTGGGGGGGCGTCTCTGGCGAGGGTTTGTAGGTGTGTGTTTGGTAAGCAGAGTTGTGGGTCTGTCCTGTTAATGAAGGTGGCGTTTTGGTTTATGGCTGCTTGTAGTGGGTTTGGCTCGAGGGGTGCCCATGGGGTGGTTCCCTGTAGGTTATGTAGTTTCTGTCAGAGGCGTGTGAGTGAGGTGTGCCATGAAATTTTGGTGCACCACAGTTTCCACTTTCTGTCGTTTTCAGTTGTGATGAGCTCGTTCAACCATTGGGTGGCAATGTTGACTAATTTGTCAGTGCCTGGGTTGGGGTTGGAACAGAGCTTGCAGAGGAGTTTGTTTTTGTGGTGTTTGGCTCTCCTGATGGCGGGAGAGTTTGTGGCGCCCGGGAGGTGGCGGTTTGTTGTCTGTTGGATGGTGGCTTCCATGGTGTGGCGGACAAGTGTGGTGAACTCGTCGCAAGTGTTTGGGGGGGGTTGGTGTGTGTGAGGTGTTGTAAGTGTTGGTTGAAGGCTTCCCAATCAGCTCCGTCCAGGTTAAATCTGGCCGGGCTTTGTGGAGGAGGGACCGTGGTAGCATATGTGTGCAGGAGTGCTGAGTGGTGGTCTGAAAACAGGTCAGTCAGCTCCCACGAGGCTGTGGCTGCAAGTTGTGTGTTTAGGATGCAGAGGTCAATGGACGAGCCGCTGCGATGAGTGGGCGAACCATCATTCATTAGGGTATGGCTCGCCGAGTCAAGGACCTCTGCGAGTAGGGTGCATCCTCTGGCGGTGTCTGTGTTGTTGCGTCTCCAGATGGAGTGGTGGGTATTAAAGTCTCCCATGATTATTTGGTGTGTTGTTGCGTTGCTGTGTGCCTGGAGGATGCAACCCAGGGTGTATTGAGTGTTGCAGGGGTTGTATATGTTGAAGGTGTCTATTGTGGTTGTGGCCAGCTTAAGGTGTACACACAACGTGTCGGCCGTGGGGTTAGCTCTGAACATTGGTATTTTGGTGGCGTGGATGTGGTTGTTGACTAAGGTCGTGGTGCCTCCCTTTGGTCTACCTCCGACCAGTGATTCCACTGCGGGGATGTGGTAGGTGGTGTAGCCTTTGATGCGTGGTGGCTCTATCTTCCATGTTTCCTGGAGCATAGCCACGTCTATGCGGTCAGTTTTTAGCTTGTTGATGGGGGTTGTGAGTTTTGTCCGTAGGCCTGCACAGTTCCAGGAGAGGACTGTGAGGTTGGAGGTGTTGGTTGGAGGTGGTGTGGGGTGTGTGTGGCGGTTGGTGTTGTGGTTGTTACGTTGAGTATCCATGTTGGTGACTCAGGGTGTTGCGGTTGATTGGTGGTGTGGAGGTTGTGGGTTGAGGTAAGAGGGTTGAGGTGCGGAGGAACCCGATAAACAGTTGTATTATGGAACGCAGCGGGTCGCTGGCTGTTCTTTGCAGGAGGTTTTCTTCAATTGCTTGAAGTATGTCATGGGTGTGTGGCTGCGGGTGTTGGGATGGGAGTGGGTGAGGGTGTGGGTGAGGGTGTGGGTGTGGTTGTGGGAGCGGGTGTGGGTGTGGGTGTTGGTGTGGGAGGGTGTGCGGATGTGGGTGTGGGTGTGGGCATGGGTGTGGGTGTGGGTGTGGGTGTGGGTGTGGGTGTGGGTGTGGGTGTGGGTGTGGTGTGGGTGTGGGTGTGGGTGTGGGTGTGGTGTTAGGTGTGGGTGTGCGTGGGGTTTGGGTGCAGGCATCGCACTTGGGTGTGGCAGTGCTGGTCTGCCTGGGGGTTTGTGTGGCGATGGATCGTGTGTGTGGGCAGTGTGAGGTGGTGGTGGTTTTGCTGGGGTGCAGTGGGTGTGGGTGGAGCGAGAGGAGGGGTGGGAGACGTGGGGTTTGGAGGAGGGCGCGGGTTGGCCGTAGTGGGGGGAAGTTGGTGAGGGGAGATGTGGGTTGAGTGTTGTCGGGTGTGTGGTAGGGGGAGGTGGGGGTGGGGTTGGGTTGGTCAGTTTGGGAGTTGGTTATGGGGGGGGGGGGGGGGGTTGAGCCTGTTCCAGAGCATGCGCTTCTCTGGGCAGCGGGGGTCTCGGGAGGTGTGGTCGCTGCCGCACGCTGCACATCTGGCATTCAGCGTGCACCCCTCCGTGAGGTGGCCCGGTAGCGCACAGTGTCCACAAATCACATCTGTGGCGCTACACTCCCAAATATAGTGCGCATACCTCTGGCACTGGGTGCAGTAGGTTGGGCGTTTGTGAGGGGTTGCCACCCGAAGGTAGCCTAAGGGGCCGAAGTCAAGCTTGGCGAGGGTACTGAGGGGGGAGGGGGTGTAGATGTTGACGCAGTGGGTGGGCTTGCCACTTTTGGGGGTGATGCGTGAAGCATGGATAATCCTGTGCTGTCCGATGAGGTCGGACAGGTCAGCTAGGGGATGGAGCCCGGTTACCACATAGTGGTGGGTCTTTGCCGAGCCTCTGATCTCGGCAAATTTGGGGGCTGCACGGAGTCTCGAGAGAGACTCCAGCATCCGGAATCCTATCACCATGTATCACCAGTTGGCTAGCGACTGGCCAGCTTATATATACAGCTCTGCCAGGAGGTGAAAGTTTGCCGCTGTGACTCAGGTGGACAGGGAGGAAGCCGCCCGTCCACCCATGAGTCGATCAGGGCAGCGGCAGGGAGGAGGGTTCCCGCTGAATCAAACACAATGCCAACATTGCGACAAATGCACCACACATGCACACTGACTGATCTGTTTGTGCTACCACTGTGCATGCCTCCTCTGTCGGGCATCCACACTGCATCAGTTATCTGGATCGATGCAGTGTGCTTCTGCCCTCCACTACCCTGGTCAGGAGCCTGCTTGATGCCCTGCTCAGTATCCAGCTTCGGCATCTTGGAATATTCCTATTTCTTCAGCCACTGTGCGAATCCGCAGTGCCCATGCGCATAGGACTCACACTCAGTGCGCATGTGCAGCAAAGTATCACGTGTAACTTCCAGCTGGAAGGCTCACTCAGGGTCCTCTTTCTCTGATTTGTTTTCTTTCTCCCACGCCGATGACTTGAGCTCCATGAATATTTGACGAACAAATTAAAGCCGAAATTAGTCCCGTTGATTAAAAAAATTAAGTGTGTGGGTAAGTAAGATGAAAAAGTACAGGTTTAGGGGAAAGGCGAGTGAGTGTGGTCTTTAATTTAACTGAGAAATAGTTGGCGAATTGTTTGTATATCGGGTAGTTTTCAAAAGTAATCCCAGTTCGTCACACACTTTTCAGATCACACACTTCCGGCTGCGTCTCATGGACATACAAAAGGCCGCCTCACACATTTTGGCAATTTGGAGTAAACCATTACGTCATTTATTCTGCGTTCATGAGGTTGGTTATTCTTCATTGAACCTCAGAACTGACAGAAAGCCACAAACATCGGACTGTCGATGCATAATCACTCAGCGCGACTTTAGGCACCGATCTAAGAACTGACACCGAGGCATGTGGCTAAGAACTGACACCGACGCATGTAGATACGGCTCTTAAATACCCTGGGAAAGTGGGAAAGGTTGGTCGCCTCACCAACGGTGGTGGACCTGTAGTCCTCTATAAGCAGGTAACCAGTCGGACGATCTCAACACTTCCTTGCTATCGCCATCAGAGACTGGGAATATTCAGCTTTTTGACTTGTGATACAGAATTACTTGATTAATATATCCGCCACGCACGATCAAACCCCATAAAAAAAGCCAGACATAACACTGCCAGTGGACTTGCTATCTGGACCGCACTCTGTCCACACCTCTCTCTATCTCCTCTCCGCGGGCCTTGCTCCTCCTCGATATGTCTGAAAAGAGTTCCAGGAGGGGGAGCCCGCCGGCATTTCACTTTCTACTCTTACTCTGTCCATGTATATGGCTCGCTGGACAGTCACCATAGAGCAAATAGACACGGTCCTTTGACTCAACTGTCCTCATTTCTCTTTCCTAGATTCTGCCCATTTCGATTTCTCCCAGGCACACTTCTTCCCCTGACCAGGGTAGTTGTGTTCTAGGACAGGGCCCTTCACCTTTATGATTTCTCTGTCTTGTTCTTGTTGCTGGAATGACCGCTGCTCCCACCTTTGCCCACCTTCCTCAAACCCCTGCTGCTGACCGGATTCAAGTACTACACTACACAACACCTACAGCTCAACTACACGCTGGACCGAAGAGATTTGCTGCCGCCCCAATGCCTCGCCATTACAACGTTGTGAAGATGTCCCCAGCTTCTACAACACTTCCTACTGAAGTTAAGTCTTCAACCACAGATTGGGCCGTTTTATCGGAGCCTCTCTACCTGATGTTGCAGTTCTGCAACTGGTAACTGTCGTAAGGTTACAAACACCCCCAATCGTCAACACCGCCAGTGTATGTGGTCGGACATTAGGAACAACGCGGAATGACCGAATGAGTTTATTGTGCAAGAGGTCTTGGGTTCAAACCGGAAACGTTCTAAATGTGAACTTCATTTTTGTTTGTGTTCCTTCCCTTTACGGAGATAAGTAAAATAATCGATTGGTTCAATGTCAGGATAATGTAACTGATTTTGATGTCAGATCATGGTTGTCTAATGGGGCTGTCACACTACAGCGTATGGCGTAAGCATATGCCGACGTATCGGGTTTCATCACATACGCCATCATATGCCATCATACACTATGCATACGCTACGCAGACGCTATGCATACACTATGTATATGCTATGCATATGCTACGCATACGCTACACATATGCTACGCAGACGCTACATATACGCTATGCATACGCCATATACACCCGGCTTATCACGTCATACGCCGTCGTATGCCCGTCCATCCGAAAATGTGTGTGCATGCTCAAAACTGTCAGCGTATGGCGGTGTAAGGCTCATATGCTGCTCATACGCTGCCCATATGCTATGCATATGATATGCATATGCAATGCATATGCCGGTATATGTTAGGGGTATGCCGGCATACATTAGGCATATGCTGAAACCGCGCCTTCGGTGTATGATGCATACGCCTGACCTATGTGTAGCGTGTTCACGCATACTCCTAGCGTATATAAAGCACATACAAAGCATATGCAAAGCGTATGCCCAACCTATGGTCTCGCTATATAAAGGCACCATGTTGCTAGGATGTAAAACAACTACAAAACAAATATCGATCTGAGCCAGTTGAATGGACATGTTTGGACTGTCCTACATGTTTGCACAGTCCCATTTCTTCAGATATCATATGGAGACTGCTTCCTAACAGGTAGTTGCTTTTGATAGTGGTTGGAGCACATGTTTGGACAATCCTATTCTTCCCATCTCTTCTACAGCTGCTGCTCTCAGCGATAGCATACACTTTGCATACACTATGCAGAGGTTTCACAAAAGTTGTGCATATGCTTCTCATACGCCATCATATGCTAGGGGTACATTACGCATACATTACACATACATTACGCATACATTACGCATACATTACGCATATGCTCTAAAAGACACGTCAGTACACAAAGGTCACCATACGTCGCCCTGCAACGGTTTTCGTTTTTTTGAGGTATGTTTCATATACGCCATAATGTGACAGGGCCATAAGGAACGGTATCCCAATCATGCAACACTATAAATTCACCACGAACCCTATCGCAATTGGCACTTGTTCTTATGTCGCTACAATATTAAAGCTGCATATTGTTCTAAACCAAAATATTTACACAATCAGAGAGCGGTGCATTAATTAAATAATTAGTGTTACATAGAACTAGAAGTAAGAGTAAGTCAATTTAATAGGGCATGTCACTGATGAAGCACGTGCTATTCAACGTTTTAATGCGCATAACAAGTTTAATTGCGCATGGTTTTTCACTTAAAATATCTCCAAAGTTAACTCATCAAAATCAAATTAATTTTAAGCTAAAGTAAATTCGATCATAACGCTCAAATAAATATATTTATCTCAGACATGGCCAAAACGGCTCTCCATCTATTAACTATGAAAACACAACTAAGCAAAGCAAGGGAATCCGTCCTCCTACACCAACAATGAATTAAAAAATCAAAGCCAATCCCTAATTGGCGGAATTAAATCACACAATATCGTGTAATGTGCGTCGGGCTGGCCGACTGATGGTGGCGCTTGGATTTCTCAGACGTGAAACTCTACAGCGTCTACCCACTGCGTCTGATGTCCATTTTTTCTGATTAGCTTCTTCTTTCTGCCAGTGTCGTCTATCAAGAGCCGAATCAACTGGAATATCAATCAGCACATGACGATAGAATGACTACCTCTATTTATCAGCGATTCTTTCCCTCGGCGAGGATCCAAATGCCTCTAGTTCTGCTGGTGATGTGGGGGTGGGGGCGGGAGTGTGGGTTGGGTAGGGAGGGGCGTTCGACGAGCAGGCTGATGCTGATCTTCATCATTTTTGTCACTGACGCTGATATCCTTGAAACATTACCCACTCCCAGTCTCTCTCACTCTCTCTCTATACATAGGGAGGCGGTACATTTAAAGAAGGTGTATATATACATATAAGACAAATATATCAGAAAGGTTGCGTACATATATATATATATATATTTTACCTCGGTACTAAGCCTCAGGCTACTTGTAGCTGAGGGAGAAGGAAGCACATCCGGGTCCAGCAATTAGCATAATCAAGTCACAAAGACGTTTGTTGAGTTGCTCCAGCAGTTTTCTACCTACAATGACATACTAACTAGTAAGTATGATATTTTGGGCAGTAAATTTGCTTTATGATACTTTACCGCTGCTTTTTGCAAAATTTTGAAACTTTTTGTACAAGATTATTACTTTTATCGGTGTTCTTTACGATTTGTGAAACATCAGTAGAACAAAGTGCCATTTTCTTTGTTACTTTTTTGCCGCCTGTTGCTGAATGGAGAGAGGTGTGGTTGGAGCCACACTTCGTCAGGATTTATTCCTGGGTTTCTAATAAGATTACCCACATTGTGTTATTTAGGTGTACCTCCGAATTTCGTAGCATTTTCTCCAACTTGTTGGCATATTGAGCCACAGGAGGGAGAAGTGTATGGGATAGAGAGTGTGGGAGGCTACAGGTACACTGGTCCTACACCTCGTTTGGTTTTGGGTTGAATACCATAAACCTACGACACTCACACACATTTCTCTCACGCCTGTGTTGGAACGGTGTAAATACATTCTCCAACACCAGTAAATGCACAACTTGGGGTTTCTTAACCTGTTTTCTAACTTTCATTCGATTGTTACAGGATTCCGATGGCTACGAAGCAGAGTAAGCTCCCAGCCGGTTGACAGATGATGACTACTCATCACCACCATTGACGGTGCCGACCTCGGCGGAACACCCAATATCGGAGGAGGTCAGTGGGCCAGAAGCGGGACCTTCTGTCCTAGAGACGCGACTGACATGCCTCCTCCAGATGAAGCTGGAGGAGATGGATCATGGAAGAAGGCAGATCATGGAAGAATGCAAAGAGGCCGGTCCCGGAGTCGGAAGACTCGGAATGGGAGGACTTCTCCAGTGAGGATTCCTCCAGGGATGACTCCTCTCAAGAGAGGGTCCCCGTTAAGAAGAGGAGGAAGAGCAAGAAAGTCGTCAGTTCATTCAATGGTGACGAATATACACAAGCCCGAAAGAAACCGGTGGTAAAAAGAAAGAAAAGCAAGAAGAGGAAGAGTAAGAAGAAGAAGAAGGACTCTTCTTCCGACTCTTCGTCAGACTCGTCCTCCACAGAGTACGACTCAGATACTCAGCATACCGGCAAATATGCCAAGATAGGTGGCAAGGTGCGCAAGAAATGCCATGTGGAGAAGGCCAAGAAGGTACTCACCACCACCATGATGCTGGAGACAATGAAAGGTCATTTCAACACCTTTAAACCCACAGAGGTGATCACCAAGCTGGGTGAGAAAGTCACTGGGATAAAGGGAATCCCAGATTCTGTGATTAAAGAGATGGACAGTGACGTGACACTCAGCGACGAACGAAACAAGTTTGAGGGCATGCTCAATACTGTCCATAAGGCGGTCCTAGGAGCGTTGACTGTGATTGCGCCCATCACAAATCGCATGCAAGCTGAGAACAAGTTCTCTTCATTCTGTAGCCAGATGGACGGAGGGATTGCCATGCTCACAGCAGCGAGCAACTTTCTGTCATACACATGCTTTGAAAACGTTTTCAAGGCTGTCTGTACGGTGGTGGGCAAGGAAGTTGCGCGATTGAAGATTGTGGACAATGATGGCAAAACCCGCCAAAACCTGTCAAAGGTAAGCCATTGGATAAATCCAAGATGTTTGGTGTACGGCTACAGTACCTGTTGAAACAGGTGGAGACGGGTCCGAAGTATACTAGTTATTTAAAGAAGTGGGGACTTCATTGTTTGATTAAGAAAGTTAAGCCATTAAAGCCTACAATAGCTCAGGTAGTCAGATTTAGTAGAATGCTGGAAGATGAAGGGTTAGGGTTTGGTGCAATTAATGCAGCCAGACATTATCTATTATTCTACCAAGAGTAGATGGACAAACGATTGGAAAACACCAGGTGATACGCTGGTTTTTAAGGTCGGTTTATGAAAGAAATCCACCGAAACCAAAATATAACAGATTTTGTGATGTATTCAAGCTAGTCTTGGCCTACTAATGGACATTTAGGTATTAAAGAACTAGGATTTAAGTTAGCAGTTATTTTACTGCTAGTAACAGGCCATAGAGGAGAGACAATAGTAGTTTTGTCTCTAAAGGGACTGGAAATTGACAGAAAGGAGGCAATGTTTGATTTAGATCAATTACTAAAATCAAAACGCACAGGGGACCCTCTGTCCACTGTACATGTGACTAGTTTTCCTGATAATCGACAAATTTGTGTAGTGTCAGCCATTAGGGCTTATATATCCAAGACAAAAGGAATACAAAATTCAAGACAGCTTTTGGTGAGTTATATTAAACCACATAAGGCGATCTTGAGAGACACACTCGCAAGATGGACCATTAAGGTACTTAAGGCAGCAGGCATCAATACTGGACAATACGCTTTCCCATTCGACAAGAGGAGCTATGGTCTCAAAGGCAAGACAACTAGGGATCTCAGTTAAGAGAATCCTAGCTCATGCAGGCTGGAAGACGGCTAGATCATTTGCAAAACATTACAACAAACAACTAGAAAAGTCAAGTGGCCTAGCAACACGCTTATTCACCAATTAACAAGACAGGTGAGAAGTGTGTGTGATACTAATGTATACTGAAATAAGAATGACTAAGGATAAAAATGAGGTTATGTAAAGGTCTCCCTGGGCTACAAGTAGCCTGAGGCTTAGTACTGAGGTAAAATAGTAAAGTTATATGAATCTTACTTGGGTACAGATGATGGATAACTGTTGTTTTCCCGAGGTACAAACCTTGGATAGTCGTGGACTAGGGCCCGCCCACCCAACCCTTCCACGACTATCACATTCACTTGTGCCAAGACCTCGGCAACTCCCAAGTGTTTGACGCCTCCATGGTTAGATGACGGCTGTAGGAGGGCTATTAAGGAACAAAAGAAAGCTCAGCGTAAATTCCACAGGAGACCGACTGCTGAAAATCTGGCGCTCTTTAGAATTCTGCGCGCTCGCGCGCGCAGAACAATCAAAGAAGCGCGGAGGCAGTGTTGGAGACAATTTGTTTCTAGCATCACGATTCACACACCGTTGAGCAAAGTATGGACAATGATCAGGAGAATCAAACGAAGGGGAGATGATTCTTCTGTAGTCCAGCACTTGAAACACAACGGCACCATTCTCACATCACTTGACGAAATAAGTGAAGAATTGGCTCTCACCTTTTCTGGAAACTCGTCTTTGGCAAACTGCCTCCCGATGGCGAGGAGCACTACAACTCCCCATTCAGTATGGGTGAGTTGAGGTCTTCTTTGGAAAGCTCGCATGACACAGCAGTTGGACCTGATGGAATTCATTATCAATTTCTGAAACATCTCCCTGAACATGCACTGAGACTGTTGCTTCAACTCTTCAACAACATCTGGGTGTCATCCCCGCATCTTGGCGGGAGGCGACAGTAATACCGATTCCCAAACCTGGTAAAGACCAGAGTGAAGCCCACAACTATCGTCCCATAGCCCTCACAAGCTGCATCTGTAAAACCATGGAGCGCATGGTAAACAACCGCCTCGTCTGGCTACTGGAGTCAGGACACCACCTGTCCAACGTTCAATGTGGCTTCAGACGGGGCAGCAGCACCCTCAACCATTTGGTGCACATGGAGACCTTCATAAGAGATGCTTTCCTTAAGAAGGAGCACATTGTGGCTGTCTTTTTCTACCTTGAAAAAGCCTATGACACAGCGTGGCAGCATGGCATCATGGAGGATCTTCATGCGATTGGCCTTCATGGCCACTTGCCAATTTTCATCAGGAACTTTCTAGCCTTCAGGCATTTCCGCGCCCATGTCAAGACTACCTATTCTAGCCTACACTCACAGGAACTAGGAGTACCTCAAGGCAGTATACTGGCTGTGACCCTTTTTGGGGTCAAGGTCAATGGTATTGCTGCTGCTGTAAAGCGGGGGGTCTCCTGTAGTCTTTTTGTGGACTACTTTGTTTTATATTACAGCGGTGCTAACATGAATGTCATAGAGAGACAGCTACAACCGAGCATAAATGGGATCCATCGATGGTCAGTTCTGAATGGTTTCAAATTTTCCAAGACCAAAACAGTCTGCATGCACTTCTGCCTGCTGCGTAGAATGCATGCGGAACCGGAGCTGACCCTGGATGGGGTTCCCATTAAAGTCGTTGAGAAAACCAAATTTCTGGGCCTCATGCTCGATGCAAAACTGTCTTTTGTGCCACATATAAAGTACCTGAAAAAAAGATGCCTGAAAGCGCTGGATATTCTGAGGGTACTGTCCAGCTCAGAGTGGGGACCGGACAGAGATGTTCTGCTCTCCGTGTACAGAACCTTGGTTCAGTCACAAGTGGATTACGGCAGCATAGTATACGGTTCCGCAAGGAAATCATATATTGGGCTGCTAGACACGATCCACCACCAGGGACTGTGGCTGGCCCTTGGGGCCTTCCGCACCTCACCTGTTCAGAGCCTTTATGTCGAAGCCAATGAACCATCACTTAACAACAGGAGAATCAAACTGGCCATGCAATATGTAGTCAAGATAAAAACTAATGCATTGAATCCTGCAGACAATTGTCTATTCGAGCAAGATGACGAATCCAAGTATGAAGCCAGGCCGAATTACATCCGGCCACTGAGGCTCCGAATGAAACCTCATTTTGAGGCCTTGGGTGTGGATTTGGACATGTTGGAGGATGCCAAAATCCCAGAACATCCCCCGTGGTCGTTGAGAAATCCATCGGTTATCCTCCGACTGACAGAACTGAGGAAGTCTGGGACACATCCACCCGAGTACCAAGGACTGCATGCAGAGATTCAAGGCCAGTTTGCAGACCACCTCTCCATATAGGAGGTATATACCCGTATATGACAGTGTAGGCATTGATGAATGTGCATATGAGCTGGTCAGTATTCGGGCGTTTCGAACACGCCTGCTCCGAGCTAAGCATTATGCGCCCGCTGCTCGCTAGGCGGTGTGCCAGCAGTCGTATATAACCACGTCGCTCGGCCGGCCCGGCGCTTTCCTGATACGCACCCGGCCTGCGCGCTGGTCAGCTCACCCGAGAAAAAGTTGCCTGCACCGTCTGCACCGCCTGCGCCGTCTGCACCGGCTGCTGTCACAGCAGTCAACCGCTCCTGTCACCTTATGCACTTCATTGTTTGGTAGCTGTCACTTGTCGGCTATTGTCTTTAGACATATGCCGAAGGACTTTTGTGCACTGTGTGGCTACATACACCTTGCGCCCATTAACGACGGGTGCACTCGACGCCCAGCACGGACACGTTGTGCTTCGCGTCAGACTGAGGAAGTGATGGAAAAGGAAAAATTGAAGTCGGAAAAGTTGTTGGAGCCTGCTAAGGCTAGTTTGGTCGTACCGGTCGTCTCGGACGACCCGCTAAGTGACGACGAACGGTCATTGCTTGAGCGTTTGCAGGGTTTGGAGAAAAAGAAGAGGAAAGCGGTGATAGCGGAGAAGACTATAGCAATTGAAAGAGAGCTATCATTAATGTCGTTGGGAGGTGCGGGCAGGAGTGCGTCACGGGACAGCGGTGGCGGGCGGAGCAGGTCGGGTGGCAGGCGGGGGAGCATGTCGAGGGGGCGGCGGAGGAGCCGTTCGTTGAGTCGCCGTCGGAGTGTCTCCAGTGCCGGCGGTCGGAGCGTGTCGGGCAACAGAGGGGGGGTGCGTGCAGGGACCGCACCGCCTTGTCAGGCAAGCGCCGGGAGTCAAGGTCGCCAGGCGCACACCGGCGGTCGAGGACGCCGCAGTTGTTCGTCGTCTTCGTCCTCAGACAGGACGCGTAGTCGCGAGAGGCGACTTAGAAGTAAGTGGTCCATAAAACGCTTCACAGAAGATAAGAAAATTGTTCGTAAGTTGAACTGTTACGAGCTCATTGAGGCGAACTGTCACTGGATGCTGCATACTAAGGATACGAACATTAGAGACTATAAGCGTTTTGTTCGTCATATCGCGGGTAGAGCTAAAACTGATAAATTTGTGAATGCTGCACATGTGAACTATGACGTTGGTGTTTGTCGCTTGGCGGCGGATGACGGTTATTCGGCGTTTAACCCGGGGAATTCTGAGCTGATGCTACGTTACTATGGATTTGATTGTCTGAAGACGAACACTTATAATCAGTCGAAGAGAGGAAGCGAGTCAAAGCAGTACACAAAAGATGGTGTACGACCTTGTTATGGTTTCAATAGTGAGGATGGGTGTTCGAGGGACGAACAGACATGTCGATTTGGCCATTGGTGCGGCAGGTGTGGGGCGAAGTCGCACCGGCGCGATAAATGTAGGAAAGATTGATGTGGCGTCGGGCGCACCAGTGTTGAGGGAAGTGAGTCAATGGACGCTCATAAGGACCGGCGGTGGGCGGATCCGTTGATTGATTGCTCAATTGGTCAAGGCGAGTCGGGGGGCATGGCGGCTCAGGATAGTCGGGTCACGCACTCTCCGCTGATTGATTGCTTGACTGGTCGTGACGTGCCGGGGGGCGTTGCAACTCAAGTTGGTTGCACCGCGCACTCTGGCCCCTTTACGATAGACAATGCTCAATGTGGCATTGCAGACATTGATTGGCAAACTTGCTTACTTGATTGGACTGATTTAATGAGTACTTGGTTGTTTGTAACAGTAGACTTGAATTGTTTTGTTGTTCATGCAATTGATGATCGTGATGATGATTTTGTTGTTGATTTTCGTGTGATGAATGCATGTTTTCTAGGGAGTTGTCATTGTACTCATTATATCGCGGGCAACCTTACACAATTGCGCCCGTGTCGTGTGTTCTGCGAATTATTTTTATTTGGGTCGCATGACGCTGATTGGAATTATATATTAAGAGGTATGATTTTTGGCTTTAAGGTCATTAATTTTGATTGTGTTGTTGATTACACTGTATTTAATAGGGCAGTTCGCTCTGACACGCATGAGAAATTTATTGGTGAACAGTTGTCTTGTGAGTTACGCAATGGATATATTTCTGATGTGATTGTTCCCCCCGCTTGCATTCACAATATTTGTTGTGTTCCGAAGTCTACGGGTGAGGGTTTACGCTGTGTTGTAGATTGTTTGCGGCCATTATGTGGGTCTGTGAACGCATACGTCGACAAGGTGAGTCAGACATTTTCTTATCTAGGCGTCGACAACCTGGTCGATGGTATGCGGGCACAGGACTACATGGCGGTAGTGGATATTAAAAATGCGTATCGGGCAGTCTCGATCCATCCGAGCGATAGGAATCGACAGGGGTTGCAATGGGATTTTGGTGCAGGTGTTCGTTTTTTTGTAGATAACCGTATGTGTATGGGGTTGTCCTCCAGTCCATATGTATTTACAAGAATTAGTAACTTCATAGTGCGTGCTTGCAGCCGCCGAGGTGCGTCGGGGGTGATAAATTACTTGGACGATTTCGCTGTAGCGGATCGGTCTTGGGACGCGTGTGTTCGCTCGCAATTAGTTATTGTTAGAGTTCTTAGACAGTTAGGTTTTTTCGTTAGTTTCCCTAAAATGCTATCTCCATCCCAGTGCACCAGGTTCCTGGGCATAGAGATTGATGCAGTGTGCATGAAGTTATTTCTGCCTGCGGATAAGGTGGCGAAATTGAAGTCCCATTTGCTTTCCTTTGTGGGGAGACGGAAGGCGACGAGACAGGATTTAGAGAGGTTAGGCGGGCGCCTAGCGCATTGTGCTTCAGTAGTGAAGGGAGGTCGTTCATTTTGTAGTCGGGTCTATGATGCCGTTAGGACACTGAAGCGTCCTTACTACCAGTTCAGATTAAATAGTGCATTTAAAGAGGAGATAGCTTGGTGGTTAGAGTTTGTAGACCATTTCAATGGCCATGCACGCATATTGGGGAGTCACGCAGAGTGCGTGTCTGTGTATACGGACGCGTCTTCCTCTGGATTTGGCGCACTTCACGGAGACGATTGGTGCGTCGGAGTTTTTGACTCGGACGCGTCTCAGGACTTAGAGTCCTTGGTGCAGCATCATTACACATGTTCTAGTCAGATTTGCGATGGCGCTCATATTAATGTGCGTGAGATGTGGGCGGTGATGGCGGCCGCAGCGAGGTGGGGGGAACATTGGAGGGACATGTCGGTAGTGTTCGTCACAGATAACATGACTGTTTGTGAAGCCTTAGCATCGGGAAGATGTATGAGTAAGTTGATAATGGAGTGGGTGAGGCAGTTATTTTGGATTTCTTGCGAATATAATTTCGAGATTAGTTTGGTGCATGTACCAAGTGAGAGAAATCTGATTTGCGATGCTTTGAGTCGTTGGACAGTAGAGGAGGGCAGGGCTCGGATCGGATTAGTAGACTCTGCAGGGGTGCTGTGTTGTAGGCATTTGTTTGCTTGACTTTATTTTTTCCCTTCCTTGCCAGAATTGCGTCAGGAGATGTCGTTGCTTCAGTCGAGCTACTACTCAGAAGGCAGTCGCGCCACGCATTCGACCCAGATTAAGAAGTATTTTTCGTTTTTAGACGAATTCCAAGGTTTACTCCCTCCCCTGCCATGCCCTGATGTGCAGGTGGGGTTGTATATTACCTGGTTAACGAGATCGCTAAAGTTTAGCTCTATTACGAACTACTTATCAGCGTTGAATTATTTTTTGCAAGCGAGAGGTTCTCCTCCGATTAATTATGGCTCTCATTTGGTCAAAACATTGTTGGGGGGGGGGGGGTGAAGAGACAGCTAGGGTGCGTGGTGAGAAGCGCTTTTCCGCTTCTACCTGGGCAGTTATTATTGATTTTCTCCTTTATGTCGAGCAGTATAGGTCATGTGTCGATTCGCGCTGCCTTATTGACAGGTTTTAGAGCTTTGTTAAGGAAAAGTCAGTTGACGAGGTCAGATTCCGTCCTGTCTAGGGAGGATTTTAAATTCTTCAGCTGGGGGATGTTGATTACGGTAAAACGGACTAAAACTATCCAGTTTAGACAGCATGAGTTATTAATCCCTGTGGCTAAAGTGATGAATCGGAAGTTATGTGCAGTCTATTGGACTAAAAGGCACTTTAGGGAGGTCCCTGTGTTGGATTCTTTACCGGCTTTTCAAGTACCTTCACCTAGCGGTGGGTTCAAGCCTTTGGAGTACCAAGCTTTAAATTGTGCGATCAAGTATTTCGCTGAGTGCGCAGGGTTGCAGAAGGAGTTATTTTCTTGTCATTCGCTTCGCAGGGGGGGTTGTACGTTTCTTGCTATGCAGGGCTCGACGTTAGAGGAGTTGAGGACTAGAGGGGATTGGTCCTCAGATGCTATCTTTTCTTATATTGCTTCTCCTCTCCCTGAGAGGATTCTAGCTGACATGCGAGTCGCTTCGACCTTGTCGAGTTATTAGGTGGCTGGGGGCGCGTTGCGCCATTGGCGGTTATGCCAGCCAGATACGGTATTTCAGATGATAATAATTAACTGTATTATCCACATCCGTTCTTGTGTCGTCCTTAGCGGGTCTACAGGAGGTATATACCCGTATATGCCAGCGTAGGCACCCGCGGGTATTGACGAATGTACATATGAGCTGGTCAGTATTCGGGCGTTTCGAACACGCCGGCTCCGAGCTAAGCATTATGTGCCCGCTGCTCGCTAGGCGGCGTGCCAGCAGTTGTATATAACCACGGCGCTCGGCCGGCCCGGCGCTTTCCTGATATGCACCCGGCCTGCGCGCCGGTCAGCTCACCCGAGAAAAAGTTTTGTTTGATTCGGCGGTTATGCCAGCCAGATACGGTATTTCAGATGATAATAATAAACTGTATTATCCACATCCGTTCTTGTGTCGTCCTTAGCGGGTCTGCACACTGATGGTTCGAAAGACCAAAGCCGGGTAGCTGCTGTGGCAGTCTGCCAACGGGAAAACTTTGGTGTACGTTTGCCTGATCAGAGCTCGATTTTAACTGCAGAAGCCCAAGCACTCCGTCTCGCGTTGGAGTGTATCGAGGTATCCAACCACACTAACTATGTTATATACAGTGATTCGTTCTCTTGCATCCTGGCTGTTGCTGGACTGAAAACGAATCACCCTATTCTAGCAACAGTCATTTATAAAATGAACCAACTGACAATGGATGGGTATGACATCCACCTGTGCTGGGTGCCTGGCCATGCCGGCATACAAGGAAACGAACAAGCTGATCGGGCTGCGAAGAAGGCCCTGAACTGTGATCTTGAACCGTGTCTGATCCCTCACTCTGATCTGAAGCCACTAATAGCCACCCACATAAAATCCAAATGGCAACATGAGTGGGATGAAACCATTAATAAACTTAAAGAAATTGAACCAACTGTGGGAAAGCCACCACAGACTCATGCGGGACGTCGGTGGGACCAAGTGGTCCGTAGCTGCTGCCGTATTGGCCACTCGTGGCTTACACATGCTTTTCTGCTCAAGGGTGAACCTCCCCCTGAATGTATTGGGTGTCAGTCCCTGCTGACACTTAAACACATTTGACTAAGTTGCGTTGATTTTTTGGCCCTGCGCCAACAGTTCTACACTGCAGACAGTATGCAAGACCTTTTTACTAAGGTAAAACAGGAATACATTTTAGCCTTTTTGAGGGCAGCTGGACTGTACCACCTCATATAGTTTACTAAATAGATTCTATCAATTATTAATAAAACTTTTCTTTTTCTATGGGAATTTGTTTCCCTTGACCACAAATATATGATTGTGAGCTTTCTAATTTAATAAGTGTCTATTGGCACATAATTGATTTTCTGCTTTTACATGTAAAAGCGATGGTTTGAACAAAAAACAAACATTTCTCGCCATGAATATGGCCTATGCTGCCGACACGGCCTAAAGCAACCGCCAATCAATCAATCAATCAATCAATCAATCATGTGCCAAGACAAAAACATTGAAGTATCCATATAAGTTTAAGATAATTTTTTTGCTGGACCCGGATGTGCTGTTTTTAGTTATGTTTAAAGTTGTGTTCCGCTTATTCAGCTGTTTCATCGGTCAGGGCAAGCCCACCAATCTGAGGTAAGTCTACAGTAAGACTGCTGTCGGAAATGACAGTGGACGCCTACCGTGCCTGCCCTGTTTTCATTATCCATGACAGGCGCACTGAAGTTATATTAACAGCCCTGCAGTGCTCTTGCAGTGCCAACGGTGGCGGAAGACGGAACTACGCTCCACTTACAACCCCCCCCCCCCTCCCATAGCACCCCTACCACCCCAGTCCCATTTGCCTCGATGTCGGAGTCTGCTCGTCCGATGCCGAAAACTGCTCCGGCAATTTCCAGCAGGGAGAATGACATACTTGGGACGGCGTTTTCTTTCTAAAGCGCCTCATGCAGTCGGCGAGCGCTGCCCCACCAGGGGGAGCTTCGGCCTTACAAGGAGCTGGGAGTGGGAAGATTGCCGCCTGATGCTTGATCACATCCCGCCTGATAGTCAAGGTACTGAAAGGATCAGACTATATTTATAACATAAGGGTATATTTATGAACAAAACATACCCTCCTTCCGACTGCCAGTGTTCACTGTTCTCCCCGCTACCTAATCCTAATGTTGATAATAATGTTAATGGTCAAACAGTGATCAATCTTCAACCATGCATTCTCTGATGTCCAGTTAGACCCGGGGTACTTAGCGAATTGATGAATCCTGTTTGACGACGAGTTGACAATTGTGTTATTTCCGTCTGATGACTGGATTGAAACTGCGTGCAAACTGAGGGACAACATGCACACTGAGTGTATATATGCAGTCAATCAAAGTGTGTGCCGTCCTCTCATCTCTCACCATTCGTTACCCTCCTTCTGCCCTCTCATTTCCCGTCCCTCACCCCTACACTCCTCCCTCCCCACCCTGCTCACTCTGTCCCTGCCTTTCTTGCCTTTTCATCCCACCGTTGCCTGGTTGCCTTCTATCCTCTCCGTTCTCTTCCTTCCCCCCTCTTTGTCTGCCGTCCATGCCCGACCATACCGGACCCTTCCCGCTGTCTCCGCTCGCTCCTTCTTTTCCCCATCTCATCCTTCCTCCTCAACCGACCATCGTCTCCTTTTAACCTCTTTGCACCGACCCTCCCGACCCTCTCCCCGTCACCATCTCATTCTCTCTCCGCTCCCTTCTCTCATGTTGTGGACTTCGCTGCTCCCCCTCCCTTCTCTTGTCTCCTCTCCTCCTTTCTCCTCCTTTCTCCTCCCCTCTCCTATCCCCTGTCTCCTCTCCTCCATTCTCCTCCCCTCTCCTATCCCTTGTCTCCTCTCCTCCTTTCTCCTATCCTCTCCTACCCCTTGTCTCCTCTCCTCCTTTCTCCTCCATTCTCCTCCCCTCTCCTACCCCTTGTCTCCTCTCCTCCTTTCTCCTCCTTTCTCCTCCTTTCTCCTCCCCTCTCCTATCCCTTGTCTCCTCTCCTCCATTCTCCTTCCCGCTCCTATCCCTTGTCTCCTCTCCTCCATTCTCCTCCCCTCTCCTATCCCTTGTCTCCTCTCCTCCATTCTCCTCCCCATTCCTATCCCTTGTCTCCTCTCCTCCATTCTCCTATCCTCTCATATCCCTTGTCTCCTCTCCTCCTTTCTCCTCCTTTCTCCTCCCCTCTCCTATCCCTTGACTCCTCTCCTCCTTTCTCCTATCCTCTCCTACCCCTTGTCTCCTCTCCTCCATTCTCCTCCCCTCACCTATCCCTTGTCTCCTCTCCTCCATTCTCCTCCCCTCTCCTACCCCTTGTCTCCTCTCCTCCTTTCTCCTCCTTTCTCCTCCCCTCTCCTATCCCCTGTCTCCTCTCCTCCTTTCTCCTCCCCTCTCCTATTCCTTGTCTCCTCTCCTCCATGCTCCTCCCCTCTCCTATCCCTTGTCTCCTCTCCTCCATTCTCCTCCCCTCTCCTATCCCTTGTCTCCTCTCCTCCTTTCTCATATCCTCTCCTATCCCTTGTCTCCTCTCCTCCTTTTCTCCTATCCTATCCTATCCCTTGTATCCTCTCCTCCATTCTCCTCCCCTCTCCTATCCCTTGTCTCCTCTCCTCCATTCTCCTCCCCTCTCCTATCCATTGTCTCCTCTCCTCCCCTCTCCTATCCCTTGTCTCCTCTCCTCCTTTCTCCTCCCCTCTCTTATCCATTGTCTCCTCTCCTCCTTTCCCCTGCCCTCTCCTATCCCTTTTCTCCTCTCCTCCTTTCTCCTCCATTCTCCTATCCTCTCCTATTCCTTGTCTCCTCTCCTCCATTCTCCTCCCCTCTCCTCGCATCCTTTCTCGTCTCCTTCGTTCCTGTCCCCTCTCCTCTCCGCTCCTGTCCTCTCCTCGTCAACCTCCCCACTCCCGCTTCTACTCTCCCACTCCCCTCCCACAGTCTCTGCTCCAAAGAAGGTACTGCGCCAATGTAGCAAGTGGGATTTCCTTATCAGTCAACATCGTCTGGTACCAAACTTCAGTTCAAAGTAAACTATTCAAACGCACCAACTCACACCGATGGGAGCCACTTATGAATAATGCGGATTGAGACGAGTCAGAGTCAAGTAAGCTCAGCACGGTGTGTGATGTACACATGTTGAGGCAGGCTATTTTCCTTCTGACAGACGTTCTCACACGAGAGGACCGAAACATGATAAACTGACAAGAAAAAGGATGACATTAAACGGAAGTGTCTGAATTAAAATTCAAGCCGGTTGCAGGTTTGTTTCTCTTCTTGTCGGTATTATTGTCAGTCTTCTCATGTGTACTAATCATAATCTTCCTCTTGATGGACATTTCCTCTTTTGTGTTACTGTGGAAAAACACACAGACCGTGGACAAGATGCTAAGTCTTTGCACCGAATAATTCAGTTATTGAGAATCTTGAAGCTTTTTTTCATCTAACTGTGGACGTGATGCAAGCAAACAGGAACGTCAAGTCCAGAGTAGGCCGGAAACACACACGTCAGTCATTGAGGAGTAACCACTAGACTATCTATGCTCCCCGATGCAATCACCGAATCCAGGTAAATATGCGCATGTGCCTCCTTGGCATATGACCCTACCGATCAGACTGCTGTGATCGTTCACCTCCAGTCATACATCTTCAAAACGGTTTGCATCAGCAAAGCCTTTAATCCTTACAATTACACATATATGCAAGACATGTATGTACTATGCAATCACCGGACAGTTTAATGGACCTTATCTCACATAAGTACCACAAGATCCTGGTCATGGAACAAGTGCCATAACGGAGAGGATGTACCAAACAATCCCTAAACCCACACTTTTGACATTCCGGAGCGAGTGGCAAAAGTCTATCATTAGCCTACCTAGAATGCGCAAAACAATTCCGCTACCCGTGCGTACACTAGCGAGTGTGGTTCCATGCCTATGGGGTACATTTGGACGAGAATGTATGGTACGGAAGAGCTCCCACCCCGAGGGACCTACTTTTCTTCCCAGCCACAATCAGTGTAAAATAATACTCCCCCGCTGAGCTGACCTACTTCACTTCTCAGCCGTTTTGAGTAAGTATAGACAGACCCCTTTCAATGTTTATCAACATTGTGAATGCACGCGCAGTTTGGCTGCAGAACGAAGGCACACTGCCATTGAGTTATTCAAAATTAATAGGAATACAGAACCCTAACCATATAAATTTAATATAATCTGTTTGTTGACTATGTTTTCTATATTTGTTCCAAGCAGTTTGTGACTATGTGGTGTGGTTTTAGAGATATTTCACTTTCTCTGTATGAAGATTGCTCATGGCCATTGACAATGTATTGAGTTTTCCGGTATGCGCAGTGCAAAACCTCGATTTTATTAAAAATTAATAGAAATGCAGAACCCTATCCATTTAAATTTAATATAATCTATTCATTGAATATGTTTTCTATGTGTTCCAAACGGTTTGAGTCTAGGTGGTGTGGTTTTAGAGATATTTCCCTTTTTCTGTATGAAGATTGTTCATAGCCATTGAGTTTGCAGTTTGACAGCGTGTCGTCCTGCAGCCAAAAGGCGCGTGAACTGACCTAGATACCTATGCTGATGTCATATGAAATAGGTCTATAGCACCTCTCACAAAACTGACATACTTTAGTTCTACGCCATAGATAGTACAGCATAGCACGCCCACTGAGCTGACCTACTTTCCTTCTAATCCATAGTCAGTACAATATAGACCCCTTTCAATGTTTGTAAACATTGTGTATTCATGCACAGGTTGGCTGTAGAACGAATGCACACTGCCACTAAGTTTGCCGGTATGCGCAGTGCAAAATGTTTATTTTATTCAAAATTAACAGAAATGCCGAACCCTAACCATATACATTTAATATAGTCTATTTGTTGAATATGTTTTCTATATGTGTTCCAATCGGTTTGTGTCTAGGTGGTGTGGTTTTAGAGATATTTCACTTTTTCTGTATGAAGATTGCTCATAGCCATTTAGTTTCCAGTGTGACAGTGTGTCATCCTGCAGCCAAACAGCGCACGCTGTTTGGCTGCAGGATGTACCCCTGCTGACGTCATATGAAATAGGTATATAGGACTGACTACTGTGCAGACCTCGTGTACTTCTCAGGCATATTGACTACAGCATATCACCTCCTACCCAGCTTATGGGGCTGTCAGACTATGACGCTTCTCACCGGCGACCCATCAGCGTTGAAAATAAAATTAAAGCGCCGAGAAACTTTAAAGATTTAGGGGAAATATGGGACAATTGGGCATTGGTGCAGCATGTGAGTAGCGTCTTGTTAGAGCATGGCCAACAGGTTTCGATGAGTGAGGACAAAAAAATAAAGTTTGGCGTGACGTGCTCATATGACCTTAGATGTTGGTAGGACGTAAAACAACAAAGTACCATTTGGTGTAACATGTGGAGACGACCCGCCCGCATGCATGGCGTCTGCCTAGCGTTCGCGTAACGTTCTTCCGGCACGTCCAACGGAGCTCGACATCCGCCTAACGTCCTCGTAACCTCCTTACCCATATATTTGCGCGCGCTGCCGGTCGTTGTTTTTTTTTGACATGTTGAAAACACACAGCGACCAATAACGCGTGCCGACGTTGTCCGCCGACCATCAACGTCAAAGGTAGTGTACCGATGTGTACCGACGCGCCGCTAACACGCCGCTAATGCGCCGCTAACGCGTCCCGACGCGTGCCAACGTTTCCCCAAAAATGCAACACGTCCACAGGTCGCCGGTGAGAAGCGTCGTAGTGTGACAGCCCCATTACCTACTTTACTTCTCAGCATAGTGAGTAGGGCATAGCACTCTCTACTGAATTGAGCTACGTTCCTTTTAAGCCGTAGTCAGTAAAATATAGCGCCCACTACTGTGCAGACCTACTTTACTTCCCGCCATAGTGCGCATATTGTTTAGAACTAGATTCAGACAGATGGCCGCGGCAATCCCTTGGGGACCGATGCCATTTATTAACCTTAATGGAACATCAGCGGGCTAGGTAGACTGCAAAGAAGTTAAAAGGTCCGTGATAGAACTTGGAGTTGTAGCCGCTGTGACCGACAGATTGAACCGCAATCTGGCTCCACACATACTGGAGGATATATATGGATATGTATATAATATATATATTATTTACACACAGACGGAGAAACCCTGTAGGGTTTTATTTTAGGCCAGTTTCTGCGCCCCCATCACCTGATCACATATCCCCTGAGACTTCTGACACATCTGCGGGGCCTGTAGGAATGGAGAGGTGGGGGGGGGGGGAACAGAACCCAGTCACATTCTGCGATCTGTGGACAATGCCGTGGGATGTGGGCGCCGTGATTAATGACACACAGTCGGACACGTAGCGAGACCACGCTAATTCACCCCCTTTGCCACTGAAGTGTCTCTCAACACGCCCGCCAGGGGGCCGCCCTGTGTGATTGAGATGCCACACTACGCCGCCAGGTGGGGCGGCGTGTCGCGCGGGTGCTAGATTGTGCGGGGCACCTGGAGGGATTCCGCTACATCGCGCCTGGCTGCAGATCGAGTGAAGCTGACTCAGCATTCGGAGGTCGGGCCGTGCTGAGATTGCCTGTTGTCGCCGTTCTGCTATTTAACCAAATTAAATGTATTTAAAGAGAATAAAACTTCCTAATCTGATAAAAAAAATCAACTTGTCTAACAGAAAGCACGTTGCGAGATCGTATCATGAATATCATACATGGGTAGGACATAAAGCCCCAACACACATTGCAATAAATAGCCAACTAACTGATACAGAGTCAGGAAAGGAATGTTGCTGAATGAAAGGAATGAACAGTGAGCTTAATCCATTTTTTTAATGGTCACAGCGACAAATTTTGGTCTACAGCATTTTGACATGCATACCAAAATCAATTTAGCATATTCCCACTTTAAACATTCCATGGTTTGCTCTTAAAAATAAAAGTGACTTTAAACTACATGAAAGTAGTCTATAAATATTCAAGACATATATGACACAAACTCAAAACCATCGGAGTGTGAAACTTAAATCGGAAGTACTTGTGTTTAATTGATGTTAAGTTATTCGTCCATTGCTTCTCTGATTAATACTAAAGCGTCCAGAGGCGCGATGTAATCCCAGCGGAAGTACATCGCGCCTCCACACCTCAGAAGTTCCCCAAGCTATCATGCATACAAACTATCACAAGTGTTGTAGATAGCTGGGTGGGCCCGTCAATAACCAAGTCATCTCACTCCGCTCCAACGGAACCAACAAACATAACACCCATATGCCAAGCCTATGCTGAGCGCTAACAGCCTTCTACACCATTCTACCATCTACTTCACTGTCCCTTCATCCGATACCACCACCAATCCACACTGACAACATACCACTCCACCCTCTCCACCCCTTATCACACCATCCCTAGGAACCCTCCATCCCCTCCTCATACACTCAATGATTCAAACCTTTGTTTTGTTTCAATACATTTATTTTATTTTATTTATCTTTATTGAGGCTGTATTTATACTGTCCATAGCATATAAGCCCGGGTACCCAGGCTTGTTTTCAATGCTGGCCAGTTGTAGTGCTGGTGTTATCTTACCACACAGTAGCTGCTGATAAGGTATTTGATTGCCTGCATTTCAGTAGCAGATAGATAATTGGTTGGTATGGTTAGTAGCCTATGTTAGTCTTTTGGGATTTACTTGGCATATATGTATTTATTTTTTCTACTCTAACTACTAGACTAGCCTACTCCTATTTACATATCATAGGCTTGTACATAGCTGTGTGGTGTGTTATCTGGCTACTTTTGGCATGGTAGGCCGTGACATATCACATGCCCCTTTGCAGTGCAGCTTAGTGGGGGTTTCCTAGCCTTATTTTGCTCAGATATTTTTTGTAAGTTTTTAGGTCAGGAATTTGCCGTTCCTTTACCGTTTGGGCATTGCACACATTGGCAGCCTTTTCCAACGTGCTTCTCTCATGAGCTTTTATTTGGCTTCTGGTCTGCCCCAGACCTACCACAATTAGTGGCACATTATTTGCTCTCGTAGCCCTTTGTGGTTTTGTTAGAAGTTTATTGTTTTGACTATAGCTATATGCTAATATTTTGAAATGAATTATTCTCCTATTTTCTAGTAATTTCACTTTGGTTCTTTTGTGTATGTCATAGGTGGGGTGCAGCTTGTCTAGCTTTTTAGGGCTCTATTCTGCAGTGTTTGCAGTTTTTTTAGTAGTTCTTTTCTCGCACCCATGTAGTTTACATCTCCATAGTCAAAATAGGGGAGCACCATGCCCTTGAAGATTTTTATTGACATTTGTTGTGTCATGTAGGCTCTTAGCTTTGCAAATAGCTACAGTTTGTGGTTTACTTTTTGCAGAGTGGGCAACCAGTGCACTGTCATCTGTGAATAGCAGCTCTCTCACCAGTATCCGAGTAGTCTTCGTCTTCGCTCTGAAGTGTGCAACATTGAATAGGTCAGCGCTCTGTCTGGACTGTATATAGATGCCATCCCCCATGTCTCGGAAAGCCTCATCAAGCATTGCTGATAGGAAGATGGAGAAGATTGTTTGTTTGTTGTTGTTTTAAAGAGCTTGGGGGCACAACCTTGCTTGACCCCATTGGCAAATGATTCCGAGACTTCCCCTCCAACACTAATGTTCGCCATCATTCCTGTATGTAGAGCCTCGATCATAGTTGTGAACTTCTTTGGGCATCGTTGGGCATCCATACTTCCTCAGTAGCTGCCATAGCCCGGTCCACCCGACTGTATCAAATGCCTTAGTGAAATCAACAAATACTGTACATACAGTGGTCGGTCCTGCTCAATGCACTTTTCTTGTAGCTGTCAGAGACAAAATATCATATCCACGGTGCTCCATTTACCTCTGAAGCCACACTGTTACTCCAGAACTACATCAGGTGTTATGTGAATAGATAGTCTGTTGAGGAGGATCCTGGCGAAGATCTTGCCTGCTATGGAAAGAAGAGAGATTCCTCTATCGTTCCCACAGTCTGTTCGATCACCTTTCTTGTAGATGGTTACAATGCTGGCATCCTTCCATGCTTGGGCTACAGAACCCTCCTTGCAGGCATTGGTGATTAGTTGGTGCAGTCTGTTGAACAGATTGTCTCCTCCGTGCTTCCATACTTCAGCAGGAATTCCATCACCCCCAGGTGCTTTGCCATCTTTCACGCTGGCGATTGCTCTTGCAATCTCATCCATGGTAGGAATCTCATCGAGGCATGTTTTGGTAATGCGCTGCTGGGTGTTGTCCAGAGCTTCGTGATCTATGTCACCAGGGATGTTGAGTAGCTTCTGGAAGTGTTCAGTCCATCTTGCCACAACTCTCTTGCTGTCAGAAAAGGTCTCCATTCCATCTGTTGATTTCAGGTGAACAGGTCCCTTCTTACCGGGTCCCCACACTTCCTTCAGTCCATTGTAGAAGCCATTCATGTTGTTTCTGTCTGCAGCTCTCTTCAGCTCCTCTGCCTTCATTTCCCACCAGTCTGACTTCAATGCATGGGTGCATTTTCGTAGCAATCTGCAGGCAGTGGTGGATCTAGTGTTCCTTGTCTGCAACACTCTCTGGTGGGCTTGGTCTCTTCCACTCACCACCTACACTTTTCCCAAAGAACATCCTCACACCCTGCCCATACAACCACCCACATACGTACATAATGACGCCCTCCACCCTGCCACACCTCCAGTAATGCCCCCGTGCACACACCTAAGGACGCCCACACCCAGACCTACACCCACACGCACACCCACAACTCACTCCCATCCACACCTATACCCACACCCTCTCCCCACTCCACCAATGCTAACCCTTGTCCATACAAACACCTACAAAACCATCCACACCCCAATGGACCAAGATAGCCTACACCCGCGCACACCACCGCATACCCACCGATACACACCCAGAACAAGACCCACACACCCCTACCCGCACACCCACTCAACCACACACATATTACCACACATCCACACCCCCACATACCCACACAACCGCACACCAAACCCACCCACACAAACATACCCACCCCACGAAGAACACCCCCAATGCCCGATCTACCCATTTACCCAAACAAACCCTAAAGGACAAAGGACCCACACCTCCACACACACACCCAAGAACCGACACCGACACCTCCCTCTAATGGCAACCACCATCAGCCACCTCCACCCTCCAAGAACCCCCATTACGTCGGCTACCCCACGCCTGCACACCCCCGGCACACCCAAGAACACACACAAGGCCGCTTACCCCAACCCGCACCTACAAAGAACACACCTCCACACGTCTGCCCGTAAGAATATACCCAGTCCTCGTTGCACCGACTCCACACCGTCGCCTCTACGAACACATTACCCGCACACACCCTCAGGAAGGCACACCTACCATACTCCCACCCCTGCCCTCGTCCCCTGCCACCCGGCGCCTGCCGCTCTCTGACCCGCCCGTGTGTGGTCACGTGATTAAGACGCCGGCAGGTGTCGCCAGCCCCGGGGCGGTCTCCGGGGATTCGGGGCTTCCACGTACACTCGCCGGGAGGCCGGCACGCGTCCGTCCGCTGACACAACGGAGCCAACACAACGGAGCCAGGTCGCCCTGAGAAGTGCCAAGGGCCAGCTTCACCAACACAAAGCCGTCGCGCCGTACTAACAACCTCCTAACTCTAACCAACAGATACACTCGAATGTCACACGTGGGAAATTCTGCGTCATTTCTCAGCTGTAGAGGCTAGTCACAACCGCCCATTCAAGCCAACTATAATACATAACGCTGTTTGCTTACTTCAGAGGATCATAACTTCTGGAAGGACTGTGGTTCGAAAACTATGAATAGCATGATGAAGCATAGCCAGGAAATAGTCCATGCATCGACAATGGATGGTCAGTAGGTTGGCTGGTTGGTTGTTGGAGTTTTACGTCCTGGCAACATCTAAGGTCATATCAAGATGGGTACCGATTTGTGACGGTGCACACTCACATCCTGACAGCCTGGTCTCCCACTGGGAGACCAGGCTCTCAGAACCATGACCCAATATCCCACTCAGTCATATTATCCTGACACTGAGCTAACCAGTCCTTGCCTTTTCCTAATAATGATGAGCGGCTGGCGAGGAAGTGAAGTATAAATTGTTAAGTCATTGGTTTGACTCGACCATGGTTCGAACATGTGTGTTCATAGGAGTTACGGGTATGAGGAAGGAGGACTAGGGAAGTGGAGGGTGAAGGAAGGAGGGTGCGGGAGGTAGGTGGGGGAGGTGGGTGGGGGACTGGGGGAGGGACGGTTAAGAAGAGGGGTTAGTGAAGGACAGGCAGTATTTGGAAGCGAGTGCTGATTGTGGGACAATGGAGGAAGAAGAGGGGGGGGGCGGTAGAGGTGGGAGTGGAAATGTTGGATAGGAACTGGGTTTAATGACAGGAGTGGGTAGAATAGAGGAGAGGGACGGTGAGGAGTGGGGGAAAAGGGATCCGGAGGACGAGGGAAGAGTGGTAGATAGAGCGGAGCCTGAGGACGGGTTGTGATGTAACTGTGAGGGATTCCTGAGAAAGGGAGCGGGTGGGCAGGTTGAGTATGGTTTGATAGAGCGGGTGGATGTGTAGAAAAGGGTGTGGGGGGCATAGACACAGCTTCAAGCACGGGCCCGCGGACGGAGCGGCCGGCTGACGGGACGCCGCAACAAGGGGCCGGGTGGGACATGCGTAGTGCAATGTTACCCCCTTAAGGTGTGAGGTCCTGAGATGTTTCGTAACCTGGCTCATCCACCATCACCCACCCACCCCCCTCCCCACACACAATCCTCCCACTGCCGGGGGGCGTCAGGCTTCCGGGCGGCAACGTCGTTCCTAAGAGAATGTCGTAAAGCGCGCATGATCGCGCACAGCCGCGGTTTTACGGGATTATCCCATTGGCGTGCCGCCGATTGAGTGCTGGCCGGGGCCGCCGACCGATGGGGAGCCCGGAGCCTCCGGCATACGAATCGCGTCATCCCTAGGCCATGGTCGCCTACCTACTGCCTGATCCGAGCCCTGTACTGAGCCCGCCCCGAGCACGTCCCGATCCCACCCAAGGCCACCTCGAGCCTCTCGAGACCCGACCTCGTCCCGCGCCCACTCCAAGCCCACCTCGAGTGCACCCTGAGCCGGCCCCGAAGCCCCGAGCTCACCCTGAGTGCACCCCGAGCCGGCCCGAAGTCTCGAGCCCCTGGTCTGCCCTGTGACCGGCCTGAACCTGCCCCAAGCCCACCCCTAGCCCGCCCCGAGCCTGCCCTGAGCCCACGCCAAGCCCGCCCCGAGCTAGCTCCGAGCCCGCCCCGAGCCCGCCCCAGGCGTCCTGAGGCCGCCCGTGACTTGCCCTGGGTTCGCCATCGTCCTGCTGGCTGATGGACGCCACCAAGTCTCCTTTCATTTCATTAATGAGGCACTCGTCTACTTTACGTACGGCCGGATGGCAGGGATTTCTTTTGTTATTGTCACTATCACCTAGATTTGTGTGGTGTGTCTTTTACCCAAGGGGATAATCTGATAAATTCGCATACGGTTATGGAGCACCCCATATACCGGCGTGCCGATCCGCCCCATCCCCCATCACCACCCCCACCCCAACTCCACCCACCTTTACCTGGCATGCCCTCCCCGTGCTTCCCTCCTACCCTCCTCCCACCTGCCTCACACACTCCTTGCATCCTGACCTGTAATTCCCCTTCCCCAAACCCTTCAATATTCCTTCTCCCTCCTCACACTCTGTGCTGACCAGTCTTCCACACCCCTTCGTTTCCCCCCTCCCTTACTCCCAACCCCTCTTACCTCTTCCGTCCTCCCAGTTGCCACTTCCTTCCCCATCATACCCCATCATTCCCTAGCTTATAAACCCCCTCCTCCCTCCTCCCTCCTCCCTCCTCCCTCCTCCATCTTCCCCCCTACCCTCCTCTCTGCTCGCTCCCCTCCTCCCTCCTCCCATCTGCCTCCTCACTCCTCCCTCCCCTCCTCCCTCACCCCTCCCCTCCTCTTCCTCCCTCCTCCCTCCTCCTCCCTTCCCATCACACTTCTTGACACTTCTTCACCTGCCCCCCTCCTCCCTCCTCACCCCCACCCCCACGCTCACACGGCCTCCCGTACTTTGTCGTCCTTTCCATTTATCTGTTGGCGCATCCTAATGATGCCTTGGCGGCACAGAGGCCCTATATGTAGATGCACCCTGACCCCTTTGCCGGCACTAAGACAATGGGGGTCAAAGGTCATATGAGGTGCCTGGGGCATCTCGTCACGCGCACCCTAAACCACGGAAGCACAGCCGTACCTTCCAACGAAGCTCTCTCTGCACATCTGTGTTGTATTTTTGCGCAAACAAGTAGATTTCCCTACAAATAGTTCTCTGCTCCTTACTCAATCGTTCACACCATCTCATGTAATCCCTAAATTGTTCATATGGACTATAACTGGTAGACGTGCAGAGCAAGATGACACTTATGTGGAATGTATTCTATAGGATGCAGTGTATGTCCTGATGGATTCATTGCATGCGAATTGGTGAAGATAATGAATATTAAGTGTATTTTGTATCGCCAACCTACCACTGATGAAGTCTGTCCAGCCTTTGAGTGTGAATGCAAAACTTACTTAGGCATTTTATAACTTTAAATATTTCCAAACATATTTCCAAATTGAAGGATTAAAAATGAATTAAATTTGATCAAAATGATCACCCTAATATACTTAATCAACCTGGCATAATCTCAAAACCGTCGCATTATACAACCGTGGTGCCAGAAGATCACCGTTTCAGTAATGAAGAACGATGCAATTCATCTAGAATACATTGTTTGAACCACGTCAAAATTATATAATTATATATGCATACTCTAAAGACCCAGTCACACCTTACCAGATTGAGGAACCGGATAGAAACCGGACACTGTCTGGTGAAATACAATAATGTCCGGTTTATATATCGTCAGCGTCCGGTGTTTCCATTCTCTGTCCGCTAGTGTCTGGTGTGTACGTTGGCAAGTTTTGAACACGCACAAAACTTGGACCGGATGCCGCTGGACTGACGTGTATGGTTGGTGTCCGGCTTAAGTTTGTTTAGTCCATTTTGTCTGGTTCATGCCTGGTACCCATATGTAACGTGTCTGGTTTGCTTCCTGAATAGTCTGTTGATGGTGTTGCAGGAATTCGGTCTGCCGTTTTTAAAATATATTTTCACCTTGTCCGTGATGTCATGTAAACAGTCTGGTACATGTGCGGTTGATGTTCAGTCCGTCCATTTGACATTCGCTTTTCGCCCGTCGGTTCACCGTTGCTTGTCCGGTACAGTCTTCATTACATACATTGTTATCCGGTGTCATCTGGTTATCGTCCGGTGGCTATTCGTTAATGTACATTCCATGTCCATTTAGCGTCCGTTTCGACCGGTAGCCTTTGATCCGATATCACAACATTTCGACACATTTCGATACATTTTGATACCGAACAGCACTGGACTAGACAATTCTGTGTCCAGTTATGTCCGTTGCTCAATCCGGTAAGGTGTGACAGGCACTTAATGTATTGTGTCATAGGGTAATTCTTTCCAAGACACAACGGTGGGAATAAGATTGGTCCTTAATGAATATGGAAGTGTGGAACTGACCTTATACCCCTGTCACACTACGACGTAACGAGCCAACGTGAGCCTAACATGGTCAGTTTTCGTCATTACGTTGGGTTACGTCATGATGACGTCAGAATGACGTTAGAATGACGTCGAGCTACGTCACATTACGTCGTGTTACGTCGAGTTACATCGAGGTTTTGGACATGTTCAAAAATGTTGACGTAGCTCGAACGTAAGGGTTTATGTTTGCTGTACGTTCTGTTCACGTTCAGTGAATGTCAATGACGCTAAACGGACGTTTTTCCAATGCTGCTCACTATGTTCAACTACATTCCACTACGTTGACCCACATTAAACCGAGTGCAAATGCCCACGTGGTGTAATGGGAACGTCAGGAGAACGTCGGGAGAACGTCCGGAGAACGTCCGGAGAACGTCGGGAGAACGTCAGGAGAACGTGCATTCAATGTACGTTCAACGTCTCATGACGTATGTAACGTCATGTAACGTTCTTCTGGCGATGGAATAACGTTCATAACGTTCCGTGAGCGTAATGACGTTGTCCTCTCTCGTTGAATGACGGTATCACTACGCTTTACCGACGTTACGCTCTCGTCCACTACGCTGCATCCACGTTCAACTTCTGCCCAAATTTGCATACTGCGCCCAGAAGTTCAACGTTTTTCACGTTCTCCCTACGCTGACATCATTACGTCGTAGTGTGACAGGGCCATAAGTTGGATATGTGGACGTGTATGGACAGGGTAAACATAACCGTATAGCAGGTACCACCTATACTCGGGGCACTCACCGCTCGTGCAGGTTGGGGGGGGGGGGGGGGGGGGGAGGGTGCACAGAGGCTGGCATATGGGGGGGTGAGGGGGTGGCAGGGTAGTCAACAGAGGCTGGCATTACTGGGAGGGGCTGAAGGTGGGGTGGCAGGGGTAGTCAACAGAGGCGGGCATTACTGGGAGGGCTGCAGGTGGGGGAGGGGTGTGGGGGGGGGGGGGGGGGGGGGCAGGTAGTCAACAGAGGCGGCATTACTGGGAGGGGCTGCAGGTGGGGGGGGGGGGGGAGGGGCAGGGGTAGTCAACAGAGGCAGGCATTACGAGGCTGCAGTGGGGGGGGGGCGGCTCGCAGGGGGGGGGGGAGGGGTGCATCAGGGCTAGGTCAATCAACAGAGGGCAGGGGGGCAGTAGTCACGGGGGATGGGGGGCTGCAGGTGGGGGGGGGGCAGGGTAGTCAACAGAGGCGGGAATTACTGGAGGGGCTGCAAGTGGGGGGGCAGGGGTAGTCAACAGAGGCTGGCATTACTGGGAGAGGCTGAAGGTGGGGTGGCAGGGTAGTCAACAGAGGCGGGCATTACTGGGAGGGGCTGCAGGTGGGGGGGGGGGGCAGGGGTAGTCAACAGAGGCAGGCATTACTGGAGGGGGCTGCATGTGGGGGGGCATGGATAGTCAACAGAGGCAGGCATTACTGAGAGGGGCTGCAGGTGGGGGTGGCAGGGGTAGTCAACAGAGGCTGGCATTACTGGGAGAGGCTGAAGGTGGGGTGGCAGGGGTAGTCAACAGAGGCGGGCATTACTGGAGGGGCTGCAGGTGGGGGGGGGGGCAGGGGTAGTCAACAGAGGCTGGCATTACTTGGGGGGCTGAAGGTGGGGTGGCAGGGGTAGTCAACAGAGGCGGGCATTACTGGGGGGGCTGCAGGTGGGGGGTAGAGGTAGTCAACAGAGGCGGGCATTACTGGGAGGGGCTGCAGGTGGGGGGTCAGGGGTAGTCAACAAAGGCAGGCATTACTGGGCGGGGCTGCAGGTGGGGGGGGGGGGGGCAGGGGTAGTCAACAGAGGCGGGCATTACTGGGAGGGGCTGCAGGTGGGGAGGGGGCAGGGTAGTCAACAGAGGCGGGCATTACTCAGGGGGGCTGCAGGTGGGGGGCAGGGGTATTCAACAGAGGCAGGCCTTACTGGGAGGGGCTGCAGCTGGGGGGGGGGGGGGAAGGGGTAGTCAACAGAGGTAGGCATTACTGGGGGGGGGGGGGGCTGCAGGTGGGGGGCAGGGGTAGTCCACAGAGGCAGGCATTACTGGGAGGGGCTGCAGGTGGGGGGGGGGGGGGGCAGGGGTAGTCAACAGAGGCAGGCATTACTGGGGGGGGGCTGCAGGTGGGGGGGCAGGGGTAGTCAACAGAGGCAGGCATTACTGGGAGGGGCTGCAGGTGGGGGATGGGGTAGTCAACAGAGGCAGGCATTACTGGGAGGGATGCAGGTGGGGGGTAGGGGTAGTCAACAGAGGCGGGCATTACTGGGAGGGGCTGCAAGTGGGGGGGCAGGGGTAGTCAACAGAGGCAGGCATTACTGGGAGGGGCTGCAGATGGGGCGGGCACAGGGGTAGTCAACAGAGGCGGGCATTACTGGGAGGGGCTGCAAGTGGGGGGGCAGGGGTAGTCAACAGAGGCGGGCATTACTGGGAGGGGCTGCAGGTGGGGGGGGGGGCAGGGGTAGTCAACAGAGGCAGGCATTACTGGGAGGGACTTCAGGTGGGGGGTGGGGGGGGGGGGGGGGGGTTAGGGGTAGTCAACAGAGGTGGGCATTACTGGGAGGGTCTGCAGGTGGGGGGGGGGGGGGGGGGTAGAGGTAGTCAACAGAGGCGGGCATTACTGTTAGGGGCTGCAGGTGGGTTGTACAGAAGAGAAGGCATACATTAAATATACATTCTTATTGGACGTAACCCTAAAGCAATCAATAGGTATTAACCGAACATGGGGCTGATATCAAACTAAATACAATACATGTGTACATATTATAGAAATACGTCTTATTAACCATTCTCTTCCTGATGGAGTATGGATTGGAATACATGCAATGACATGATCTCTCAGTTACATCCAACATTGCCTAAATACATATATATATATGACTAACTGCTTTATAATTTGATAAGAACTTAGTTCCCACTTCTCTCAGATGACGTCATCTGCCAGTCAGCAATCATTCTTTTCAAGCGCCACTTGAGGTTGAATTTAAAATTTAAACAATTTTGAAATTGGATTGAAAAAAGATTATTTTCTGACAACTTCCCCCTCATTAAATAACTGATTGAAGTATGCACGTTCCCACCTTATATGTTGGTAGGGTATAAAACTCCAATGCACCAAAATACCAGATTTCGCTAGCAAAGGGTGCCATGCGTATATATGTAAACGTATTATTTTTGTTATTGTCTACATGTACAGGACGTGGTATTCTAATCGGTAGAACGCACTCTTTCTGTTTGTTGTTTGTTTGTTGGTGCTTTACATCCTCACAACGTCTAAGGTAATATCAGGACGGGTACCGACTTGTGACAGTATGCACTCATGGCAATTTTATAGTCAGCTGCCCCACTGGGAAATCAGGATGCCAGCACCATGACCGATATCCCACTCAGTCATATTATCCTGACCCCAAGCTAACTAGTCCTTGCCCTATCCTAATAATGCCGAGCACTAGACTAGGAAGCGAAACGTATCAATTTTTAAGTCATTGGTTTGACTCGACCGGGAACCTAACTCGCGAACTCCCGATCTTCCGCATGCGAGGCCTGTGCTCTACCGATTCGGCCACCGCACCCGGTCCAGGCTTCCTGTGTGGAAGGTCCAGAGTTCGATTCCTGGCCGAGTCAACCAGATGATTTACTAAATTGATACTTGTCGCTACCTAGCCTGGTCCTGGGCATTAATTCAAGGACTGGTTAGATTCACTATAAATAGTGGGACTGAGTGGGATATCGAATCAGTGTGCTGGCGGCTTGGTCTCCCAGAGGTGCAGCACTATAAAATTACCATAAATGCCCACTGTCACAAGTCAGTGCCCATCCTGATATGCTGCTAGGAGGCAAAACCCCCCAAAACAATAAACAAACCAAATGAACAGTGGTGGTATTCTGTTCATCCGCCGCCGAATAGGCTTTTCTTGTACGTTTGTTTTTTTGCTGGTCACCCACCACTCCCGCTTCTCACCGGGCGGCGCGCTAGTGGTGATGGGGCGGGGAGGGGGGGGGGGGCTTTAATGGCGGGGGCTTACTTAACTTGAAGTCAAAATAATGGTTACAGGTGAGGATCAGAAGTGGGAAGCAACGTTGTAAATGGATGGAGTCAGGAAATGTTCGACGTCGGCAGTATATACAATATAACCCGTTAAACCAAACTTGAAGGGATCCTAGAAATTTGTTTGGATTAACCGATCATTGGTTAAACCGAGCTTTGGCTTCGACTTTGACATGGCTTTGGCATGTATGTGGACACTTTGATTATTGTTTTGTTATGTTTATACACCATAACCCCGTTAAACCAAGCTCGGTTAAACCAAATGATCAGTTAATCCAAACTTGTTTACGTTGCCTGGCAAAATACTACCATTTATCATATAAAAAGGTTGGTGGGGGTGTCAGATGACCTAATAAACACATTAAAGTTTGGTTTAAACTGGGGCCCAACAATTTGTCTTGGATTAACCGATAATTTGGATTAACCGACTGGTTTAACCAACTGTTTTATATAATAAATGGTAGTATTTTGCTGGGCCGCCGAAAAATGTTTGGATTAACCGATCGTTTGATCTAACCGAGCTTGGTTTAACCGGGCTGTACTCTAAGAACAATATACAACGTCCTCACTAGCAGCAACCATTCTAAAGCACTGAACAACAAACATCATTTTGCATATTTACAAATCTGGTACAATAAGTGAAGGAAAGAGACATTTCATTTACAGGAAATATCTTGAGGACAGATTGGAACATAACCAGGAATGCTTGTAATACAAGATCTCACAGCCTATTGCTTTAGTAGAAGCTGCAACACAAAAGTGACAATTAGCTTAATACCTGCTAATTCGCCAGACAGCTGATAACGTGATTATGTGACCCATATCTGAGATATGCATTGACTAATAAGTAATACAGGAGTTACATTACCGAGCTCGACTTGTCAACTTGTTTTTGGACAATCACCATATAATTGACGTCTAGAGACAGGGACATGTATCTGGATGATGTGAGGGGTTGGGATGAGTTTGTCAGTGATATAAAATTACATAGGTATGCATTAACATTGATGCACTAACATCATTACTAACAGTGATATAAGATTACATAGGTATAATTATGCATTAACATTGATGCACTAACATCATTACTGACAGGCGAATGCTATTTCGGAAGAACTGGTATGACATGATTATATTTTACAATTATAGCTGAAAATCTTTGTGATGCGATGATCTTGGAAAAAGGTGGTATGGTGAATTGGTGATATTGTGGCATTGTGATTGGGTGATATGGTGATAAGATGCTGTGGTGATATGGGGATATGTTGATATGGTGAGGTGGTGCTACGGGGATATGGGAATGTGGGATTATGGGGATGTGGGGATATGGAGATATGGGATATGCGGATAAGGGGATATGGAGATATGGGAAATGCAAATCTGGTGATATGTTTATTGTTAGTGTGGTGATTAAGTGCTATACACATAGCAGACGATGGGGGAAGAGGGGAAGAATAGAAAAAAAGGAAAGAATGGGAAAAGGAAATAAGCCAAATAAGAGGATGAACAGGAAGGAGTAAAAGAAATGAAAAAGGGAAGAAGTGGAAGGGAACGAAGATGAACCTGAATGATAGAAATCATGGAAAGAATGTATAGACGAAGAAGAGAAAGAAGAGGAGAAGTGGAAAAGGAGGAAAGAGAGGAAAGAACAACATGAGGGAGAGAAGAAGATGAAGAACAGGAAATACAGAAAGAACAGGAAGAAGACAGAAAACAGGAAGACCGTGAAATTAAGAGAAGCCATGACCTGCCGCGAAGTTTTGGGATTGTATCATTTGAAGTTGCATAAACCATTTGTATGAATATAACGGGTTGACAATCATGTCCTGAGGCTGGGCCGTGGCCGGAGTGGGGAGGGGACGTGGTTGGGTGGCCGGGCCGGCGGCACCACGCCGCCCGGCGCCAAACTGGCGGTCCCCGGGCCACTACACCCCCCCGAGGCTGGTGGAGAGGGTGTGACGACGGGCGGGCGGTAGGTGGCCGGTGGCCCGGGGGCTAATTGACGCCGTGTCTACGTTACGTGACCCTGCGGCCGATCACTACCCGACGACGCCGCGCCGTCAAGTCATGTCACGTCTCGCGAGAGGAGGCGAGATGGAGGCGCGACGGGGGATTACGAATGTGCCCCGGGTTGTGGCGGGCTGGCGAGACCTCGCGTAATAAGACGATCAAATCCCGTCCCGACGCGAACTGGGCCCCGCAGACAAACAAGCATCCGACCAAAACCTTCCTAATTACCTGACATTTACGATTCGTCTCCTGCTATTTTCTTTACATTGCGTTTAGTATTCAGCTAATTCATAGGAACTTACATAGGAATTTGTATCCTCATTATTTTCTATTTGGAATTTACATTGCCGGATTCATGTAGTTATATATGTTCCTATTCATCCAATTCAATTCCGAGTTATTTGAGCTATTTTCTGTTTGGACTTATTCATATTATTCATGAACAGATTTAATTCTCAGTATCATATGCTTTCATATCAACTATATTGATATATTTACATATCTATGTATTTGCATATATAACTCGATGTAATTATATATAAAATTCATCGCCTGTACGGCCTTTGTTAATGGCATGATCTAAACTATTCCTCATCAATCAAACATTCCATGTACAACAGCATATCTAGATTCGGTGATTCAACGGAGAGTAGTTTTGAAGCATATCATTATGTTTGTATTAGACGTGTGATTTATTAATTACTATATGCATGTATGTTGCTACACCCATTTGGGAAACTGTGGCTTGCCTAACTGTTGTAACTAAGAAAACGAACACGGCACGTGCTAACTGCAATTGCTCACTTCTTTTGGAATATTTCAGTTGTACGGAAATAACGGTTGGGCGTTTGTCTTGTATCCGACAAGACAATTGACTCGAAGCATATAGATTCTTGTATTATCACTGAATCACAACAATATAATATATAGAAGTCCATACGTCGTTAAATATACAAGTATATCTATTTATATTTGATTATATATATGGTTAATAAGCAATAATTAGTGTTCAGCGGCTCTTCCCCTACAACCCCCAAAACACCACCAAAGAAATACCACAAAACATAAAAAAAACTAATAAAATATATATCGGGTGTGTTTGGGTGGACCGGTTTCCCAACTGGCGGTTGCAATACCTCATGAAACGCCACCCCTATTAGAATTGTGCGTCCCTGCCAGACTCATCAAATTAACTATTCTAATACCAATTAGTCTCTTATTACTCTACGATATACGTCTACATTATATATCTATTACGAATGCATATACATTATTGTAAGTATTATTATATGGGTACACATGTACGGTATGACCAGCCACTGCAGGGACAAATAGTTTTGCGCCTGTCTGGACATGTTCTTGCCGGGGTGAAACCTATATTTGCCCCCCGAGAGAGTGCCGCTGGTAACTTGCAACAGCCAGCAGCACTTCAACAGTTTTGCAGGCAGTTTTCATGAAATGTACAGAAGGGAGGACCAGGCTATGGCAGCTACTGAGGAAGTATGAATGCCCATAGAAGTTCACAACTATGATCGAGGCTCTACATACAGGAATGAGGGCGAACGTTTGTGTTGCAGGGGAAGTCTCGGAATCGTTCGGGGTTACCAATGGGATCAAGCAAGGTTGTGTACTGGCCCCCACGCTCTTCTCCATCTTCCTATCAGCAATGCTCGATGAGGCTTTACGAGACATGGGGGATGGCATCTATATACAGTCCAGACAGAGCGCTGACCTATTCAATGTCGCACACTTCAGAGCGAAGACCAAGACTACTCGGATATTGGTGAGAGAGCTGCTATTCGCAGATGACAGTGCATTGGTTGAAGAGATCCAGAAAATAGTGGACGCTTTCTCCGATGCATCAAAGAAGTTCGGCCTGAAGATTAACATAAAAAAGATGGAGGTGCTGTACCAACCCAACTCTACAAGAACCCAAGAGGAGGATATCATGGTTGACGGAAACAAGCTGAACTCTGTTCCGGAATTCACCTACCTAGGAAGAGGGTCAAAGGCAAGATCTACCGCGCAATCGTGCTATCCACCCTAGTATACGGAGCCAAGGCCTGGACAGTGTACAGACGACAGGTGAAAAAGCTGCATGCCTTCATGATGCGACATCTGCGTTCAATCATGAGTCTAACCTGGAAGGACAAAGTGACAAATAAGGAAATACTTGAATGGACAGGGCTGCCCTCTATGGAAGATCTTCTGATCAAAAAGAATCTCCGGTGGACTGGACACCTCATGAGGATGTCATCAGACAGCCTAACAAAGCAGATCCTCTATTCTCAACTGTCTTCTGGTTACAGAAAGAGAGGGCGCCCTCCTCTCCGGTTCAAGGATACCACAAGAGAAACCTGAAGCTGAGAGACATTAAGACCGACTCATGGACATCACTCTCACTGCAGAGAGCTAAATGGAGAACTAAATGAAAGCAGTCTTTGTCGCATCGTGACCGACAGCATGATGATGATGATGAAGTTATTACTATTAACCAATGACCACTCGCGCTTTATACGACTGCCGCCATTTGCTGCGGACCTGCCTCAGGTGGCGACACCAACGGCCATTCTTGGTACCGAGCCATCGCCATCTGTAAATCAGTCGGTTTTTCAAGTTTGAACAAACTCAACTAGTCAACCCATAAGTATGTTCGTGTTATTTCCTTCCAGTAGGGGGAGTTTATATGAGATGCATAGCGAATTATGTGAGTATATAACTGACGAACAATGGCCCGAGAAGTGACAGTTAACCGCATGTAGGTGGCGCCAGCCGAGAGGTCAGGAACCAGTGTAATGCAGGCGGTAAGAGAGTGACCGGGATGACAATTAATAACGACTGTAATCTAAGCCCTGGATGTGGGCAGCAGAACTCACTGCTGCTCCACCAGTGCAGCACACACACAGGACACTCTGTGTGTGCTACCATGGCAGATACCTGTTGGGTCTGGCATGCACACTGCATCGATTGTTTGGATCGGCGCAGTGTGCTTACACCGCCTGCTGGGTCACCGTGTCTGTATCTAGGAATGCTTGTATCTGCGGTAGTTGGACATCATGAGTTTGGTGCTCTGATGGATTGAGCTAGGGTTACCAACGTGCACTGTGCTGAGGCACACTCGTTCTCGAACCCTGCACGTGATAGGGTGACATGGTGTCAGGTACCAGGCGCGGGAACTTGTTTGGGCTCCAGTGTTCATTCTCCACTAGCTTCCTGAATAAGCCAGTCATGAATAAATGGGTTAAATATATGTTCCAGACGATCAAATAACACCTAATGAATTGCTATAAGTGGTGCTAGACTCAATATTGTCATTAGGACACCTTTCTCTGTGTCTCACTATACATTTCGGCCAATGGGTGACAGTGACCACTTGCAAGTGGCGCGGCACTGGCTGGATAGGGAACTATTCCCTGCTATATCGATGATAATAGGTATATTGAAGGCCATTGCAAGGAGATAAAGAACTGATGGTGGCATTGTCCTTGTCTGTACTCCCTTGATGTATTATACAACACATACATTCACAGTTAGTCATTATACCCCTGTCCCACTACAACGTAATGAGCGAACGTGAGCCTAACGTGGTGATCTTTCGTCATTACGTTGATGTACGTTGGATTACGTTATTATGACGTCATACTGACGTTAGACTGACGTCGAGATACGTCACATTACGTCGTGTTACGTCGAGGTTTTGGACATGTTCAAAACTTTTGACGTAGTTGGAACGTAAGGGTTTACGTTCGCCGTACGTTCTGTACACGTTCAGTGAACGTCAATGACGTTAAACCAACGTTTTTGAAACGTTATTAAAACGTTAGTCACTACGTTCAACTACGTTGCACTACATTGACCCATATTAAACCCGGTGGAAACGACCACTCGGCGTAATGGGAACGTCAGGATAACGTCAGGAGAACGTCAGGAGAACGTCAGTAGAACGTACGTTCAACGTAGTTCAACGTTTCGCCATCAGGTAACGTAGTTCTGGCGATGGAATAACGTTCATAACGTTCCGTGAACGTAATGAAGTTGACCTCTCGTTGAATGACGGTATCACTACGCTTTACCGACGTTACGCTCTCGTCCACTACGCTGCATCCACGTTCAACTTGTGCCCAAATTTGCATACTACGCCGAGAAGTTCAACGTTCTTCACGTTCTCCCTACGTTGACGTTGTTACGTCGTAGTGTGACAGGGCCATAAGGAAAGCATATTTTAAGAACAACGGTCATAATCTACATCTGCAATTAAGCTGTCTTTTTCGCAATAATACGGTCAACCCCTCAAAAGGACCCCAAACCAACTTGCCTGGATATATCTAACCTGTAGCAAATATTTGATCGGCGTCTAGGATCGAAAAGGAACAATTGTTTTAACGTATAAGAACATTGTTCAAAATAGATCCATTAAGATATTATATATATGTATACATATACCCATCCCGGAAAGTAGAACAGATTTGAAAATGGCTGCCCCTCGGTTGTCCTGATCTCAGATGAAGGCGTTGATTCCTTAATGAAACATGACCTATAGAGGGAAGGCTTAACGAAGAGGTTTACCAGGGATTAATTGTCGTCTGCCTTCACTGTATTGCAATTTGAAGGACATTTTTGGAAGTCGATTTAAAAATTTGATTCAATATGCTAAACTAATTTTGTTAGCTGACTCAGAGCACTGGCTGACTGAGTCTACCCTAAGACTTACACAGTTTATACTTATCAGTATCTATATTGATACTGGTTCGGTTAGTATCAGGGTAGTGTGCCTGTGTAGAATATTGGCACGTGGTGCTGGCAGCCCAGGCTTTAAGTCAGGACAGCACTCTAAAATTGCCATGGGCGTGCAATGTCACAACTCAGTATCTGCACATGTTGCTAGGAGGCCACAAAAGCCACAACAAGCCACAACAAACATTACTAGATATAGAAAGCTAGGTAATGTACCCTGCGCGTGCCCACAGACTCTACGGGCATGTTGTTGGTGCTGAGGAGGGCTTATATCTGTCTACATCCACAATTGATGGCATTTCCATGAGCGACATTTTTATCTGTGCTACGGGGGCCTCTTGTTGTGATGGATGGACCGGCACCTCAACCGACAGTCATTTCCGGTCATGAGCCCATCGGGGTCACCAGCCCGGCTTCCGGCTGAACCAAATGCGCATGCGCATAGCAGTACTTCCGATCGGTCGGCTGATTGTCTCGAGAATCAACAAGCGAACCCGGCCGGGTCTCGGCTGGGTACGACATGTGGTGTGGTGAGCAGACGACAATCGGGGCAAATAACCGCCAGGGTGCAGTTCTATGGTGACGTATTTATGCCAGGACTGCGCTGTAGACAACTAGCTCGCACCAGCTCAGTTACACCATAGGCCGGCCTCATTTTTTACACTACTGGCTAATTCGAATAAGGTAAGCCGGAGACTGAGTGGGAGAAGGGTTAATTTATTTTCAATGTTATGAAAGGTACAACGGGGGAGTCAGTCGACAGCATCAATGTCGATGGGGGCCTCCCCGATCACTGGCTGCTCTGAGGCCGCTGGAGCCGACCCCTACAAAGTAGTCCTTAAAATAGAGGGCAGTGGATGTGGTAAAAGTTTAGTGTCCAACGGCCAAGCAAATCCGAATGGCTGGAGGTGGGGGGAGGTTTCCGGGTCAGTGATGTTCGTTCTGCCCACCAGGGGAGTCCTGGGTACCCGACTGATGTGGGCGAGCTTTCCAAGTAGTCTCTTGAGGGCCTTCCTGGTGAGCGAGGGCTTTGAGTTGTGTGCTAGTGAGGTTTTCCATGGGAACTAGAACAATATGGCATCGACTGTCAATATTAGCAAGCATAGCTTAAATACTTGTTTCGATGAATTGTGGAATGCGCTGAGAATCGTCAGCTGCATCAGCGTTTTGTTGTCATCTCGCTCATCACGTCATATCTTAGCACTAAAGATCGACTTAATTACTCAAAATCAAATGTAGGCTCGGACTTGCAGGTGTATATCAGGGAAATATTGGGATATTCCCAGTTAGACGTCTAATTAAACCTGAGCACTGATGTGTCCCCATCGCGGCAGCATTGGAACATGAACCACACTGAATAGCTACAAGCAAATTTCAATAATGAACTGAGGATTTCAAAGAAGAAGAATATTTGAAGCATTTAACCCATTAAACAAAAATACATTCCTTGATTACCCATGGGAAATTTAAATCGCGGACAATTATTGTTCTTTTTCATTCCCCTGATCCCTACCCTATCATAGCCAAGCACCCGACTAGATAGCAAACACTATTGTTAACTCTTTGGTTTGACTTGGCTAGAGTTTGAACTTAGTGTTAGAATCGCATGAGCTGCCAGAAAGAAGCATTTGTTCAACCCGTTCAGACATCCATTCTTAAAACCTATAACTATATAGAACTGCCAATTCCTGCTTCTAATGAAGTGTACCACAGTAAAACCATGGATACAATGTTTGGTGCTTACATAGATATATAATTGTGGCACAGTGCCAATGGGATGAACCACATACATCTGCTTTTTCTCTGATCGAGATCACACTAGCCAATGTCATATATATGTACGACTGAGACAAAAACAGAGAAGTATCACCTGATGGTTTGATTTGCTGGTGTTATATCGCCATATCGGCAGCACAAGCCGTATTCACGGTGAGTAGGCTAATGAAACATGTTGGGGATGGCCTTTGCTGCCAACATGATGATAAAAGCATAATTGGTGAATTGCGCATCGCTGAATTATCAGCAACTGGCAAAATAACTATATATTTAGACATCATTCAAAATATAATTTAATATGATCAATTGATATTTACCGTACAATATCAAACAACTGAAAAGAGAATTGGTTTTAGATGACATGTACCAACCATTTTAAACTAATATTTCACAGGGGACAAATTCGCGGAACTTGCTTTGGACGCATAACCATTAAGGCCCAGTCACACCTTATCGTACTGGGGAACCAGACATGAACCGGACACTGTCCGGTGGTGTACGGCGATGTTCGGTTCTCGTCCGGTTCTCGTCCGGTGGTGTCCGGTGGTGTCCGGTGGTGTCCGGTACAAGTTTTGAACATGCACACAACCTCTACCGGACATCGCCGGACTGACGTGTCCGGTTGGTGTCCGGTTTGTCCGTTTTGTCCGGTTCATGTCTGGTACCCATCCGTTACGATTGATTGATTGATTGGTGGTTGCTTTACGCCGTGTCGGCAGCATAGGCCATATTCACGGCGAGAAATGTTTGTTTTTTGTTCAAACCATCGCTTTTACATGTAAAAGCAGACAATCAATTATGTGCCAATAGACACTAATTAAATTAGAAAGCCCACAATCATATATCTGTGGTCAAGGGAAACAAATTCCCATTGAAAAAGAAAAGTTTCATTAATAATTAATAGAATCCATTTAGTAAACTATATAAGGTGGTACAGTCCAGCTGCCCTCAAAAAGGCTAAAATGTTTTCCTGTCATCCGTTACGTGTTAGGTTTGCTTCCGGAATTGTCCGGTGGCGACATGTGGTAGGCGTGTAGGTGTGTGGTGTGGGCTTAGGGATGTGGTAGGGGTGTAGGTGTATGGTGGGGGTTTAGGGATGTGGTGGGTGTTTAGGTGTGTGGTGGGGGTTTTGGGATGTGGTGGGGGTGTATGTGTGTGGTGGGGGTTTAGGGATGTGGTGGGGTGTAGGTGTGTGGTGGGGGTTTAGGGATGTGGTGGGGGTGTAGGGGTATGGTGGGGTTTAGGGATGTGGTGGTGGTGTAGGTGTGTGGTGGGAGTTTAGGGATGTGGTGGTGGTGTAGGTGTGTGGTGGGAGTTTAGGGATGTGGTGGGGTTATAGGTTTGTGGTGTGGGTTTAGGGATGTGGTAGGCATGTAGGTGTCTGGTGGGAGTGTAGGTGTGTGTCCGGTACGTGTCTGGTTGATGGTCGGTCTGTCCGGTTCTTGGCCGGTTCTCGTCCGGTTCTCGTCCGGTACATGTGCGGTAGTTGTCCGTTGGTGTTAATTTTGTCCGGTTCTCGCCCAGTGCTCGTCCGGTACATGTACGGTACATGTCTGGTTGCCCGGCGGCAATTGACCCAATTACTCTCCATTTCAATACATTTCGATAGATTTTGTCACCGGACACCTCCGGACTAGAAAATTCTTTGTCCGGTGGTGTCCGGTACTCAGTCCGGTGAGGTGTGAGAGGCGCTTCAGTCACTAAACAATTTAACGCAGGCCACGAGAAACTTAGATTAATGGCTTGCTTACCTCGGAGTTAAACGAAAGTCTCGACTCTGTTGCATTATTTACGGGTCACGCTGTAAAACTATTAGATACTGACCCTCCCAGGGGTACTTAAAATGGCCGACCCTATTGGCCTGAAGGATGAGGTGGGTGGAGGAGGGGGTGGGGGAGTGAGGTGTAGGCCTGTCGGGTTTTTAAGTAAATCTCGGCTATATAAGCGGGGAAGGTCAACGAAAATTGGAGATGGGGGTGGGGTATAAGGTGTGACATTTAAAAGCAGAATAGGTCTCTCAAAGAATTATCTTTTTTTGTGAAAAATATGTTATTCGTCAGAATAAGACAGTCATGAATGTTGGGGTGCGCATCTTTCGGAATAGAAATTCACATATTTTAACCTCCAAATTAGGTGCTGCGATAGTTTAATTTAGTATCTAATTTGTAAGCTCTAATCCGTTAACTACATCTATCAAAATATAATCGAGTGTCGTATCCGCTGGATGCAGCTTCAGTGACATACTGAGTCTTTTTGTCCTCGGTTAATAATTAACAGCTTATGTTGCCGAAGGGTCACAATGTTCACATTGCGCAGGACTCGGTCGGAATGACACACATCCCTCCCCTGCCTGCTATGCCTTGGACCCATCTTCAGGTGGAGGGAGGAGTCTGGCTTTCCTTCCAACAGATTCGTCTCTCTGATTTTACACCTTCGCACCATCATCCACAGGTTGCCAGGTTATCGTCTGTGATTTCACACCATGCCCGCCATGAACCACAGCTTGCCAGCATCTCGTCTATGATTTCACACCATGCCCGCCATCAAACACAGCTTGCCAGTTTCTTGTCTGTGATTTCACACCTTCCCCGCCATCACCCACAGCTTGCCAGCATCTCTTCTATGATTTCACACCTTCCTCGCCATCAAACACAGGTTGCCATTGTCTCATCTGTGATTTCACTCCTTCCCCGCCATCACCCACAGCTTGCCAGCATCTCGTCTGTGATTTCACACCTTCTCTTCCATCACCCACAGTTTGCCAGCATCTCCTCTATGATGTCACACCTTCTCTGCCATCAACCACAGTTTGCCAGCATCTCGTCTGTGATTCCACACCTTCCCCGCCATCACCCACAGCTTGCCAGCATCTCGTTTGTGTTTCACACCTTCTGCGCCATCACCCACAGCTTGCCAGCATCTCATCTGTGATTTCACACCTTCCCCACCATCACCCACAGCTTGCCAGCATCTTGTATGTGATTTCACACCTTCCCCGCCATCAAGCACAGCTTGCCAGTTTCTCGTCATTGAGCTGACAACGCGCACATCTCACCACCCAACCTACTATAGTATGGGCTTCTTATTGTAGGATAAGATGACTGAGTGGGATATCGACTCATGGTGCCGGCGGCCTGATTTCACAGTTGGGCAGCACTATAAAGTCGCCATGAGTGCGCATTGTGACATGTGTGTACCCGTCCTGATATGACCTTAGATGTTCTCAGGATGTAAAACTCCAGCAACCAACCAACCTTGTAGGACTGGGCCTGGACACTACTATAGTTTCGCAATAGAATGTTGTGACGTTCACTTCTCTGTCTGTGGGGGTTCCGTAGCCAAATCATAGGGTCTGCCTCCAAACAACAAATTCTGGCAAGTGCAGACAGAATGTAGAGGTGCTGCGGCGACAATGGTAAAGCCCCGTCTGGATCAACAAGTTAACATTTTCCCAATTAAAATACCGAATTGGGTTAGCAATAGCAGAGGTCATATTTGGACGATTACCGACTTGTGACAGTGGACTCGTGGTAGTTCAATGGTGGTGTCCCAATACAGTGTAGCGGGCACCGTGAAGTATTACTCCCACTCAGTCACGTTATCGGCACACTAAATGAACCAGTCCTTGTCTGCATTTAAACGGGAACTATTGAGGTAAATAGGAAGACATGAACGACCGCACCACGCAATGGAAACATGCAGCTCGATGACGTCAGCTCGTGAAATGGTAGCGCGTGGTGTAGATGATTAAGCCCCAGTCACACATACCCGGATCAGGGGCCGGACAAGCCCCGTACCGCCATCCGGGGTGGTCAGGGGCAATCCGGGGTGATCCATGTCTCGTCCGTGGCTCATCCGTGCCGACACCCCCCGATCCAGCCTGACCCGTGCCTCGTCTGGTGCCGTCCGGCTTCGGCCCCGGATGTTTTAAAATGTTCAAAACATCCGGGGCGGTACGGGGGATTTTGCAATCCGGGCTCAATCTGGCCTGGTCCGGCCTGATCCGGGGGTGGTCCGGGGGTGGTCCGGGGGTGATCCGGCTATTCCGGGGGTGGTCTGGGCCTGTCCGGGGGTGGTCCAGGGTCATTTGGAGCCATGGTTTGACCCGGACCATCCCCGGACCATCCCCGGACTGTCCCGGAATACCCCGGCGTAGCCACGGACCACTCCTGGACAACCCCCGTTAGACCCAAATTACCCCGGATCACCCTGGTTCACCCCGGTTCACCACGGACCACTCCTGGAGCAGTCCCGGAACACTCCCGGAACACTCCCGGATCACCCCAGGCCAACTCCCAGACGGGCGTTTTGTATATATATAACCAGGCGCAAAAGCACTTCACACATCACTTGCTGCCTGACACTCAAAGGGTGCACATCATGGATTACTGCTTGCGGCAGCGCATGAATCAACTTCAGCTGGTGAACTGGCAATTGCAGCTACATCAACAACAATGTTAACAACATGATTATGTTGCAAGTTATGCAAATCAAGAAAAGACATACAAGAAAAGTGAGAAGAAGTGTGTGGGTTCGACCTTGGTTAGAGAGGAGAATGCAGTTCGGGCAGTTGGCAAATCTTATGCAAGAGTTACGTATCGAAGATGTGCGAGCGTACAGAAACTTTCTACGCATGGATCCAGCTATGTTCAAGGAGATTCTCCTTCATATCGTTCCAAGAATCAAGAAAAAGGTCACATGGTACAGAAAGGCGCTAACACCGGGATTGAAACTGACGTTCACTCTCCGCTACCTAGCCTCTGGTGACAACTATCATTCTCTGATGTACGGTTTCCGTGTTCCACACAACACCATCTCGCTTGCCATTCGTGAGGTGTGTGAAGCTATAATTGCAGAGTATGCTGAGGAGGTGATTCAAGCTCCAACTACAGAAGAGCAATGGAGAGGTATCGCTGAGCAGTTCTCCACAAGATGGCAGTTTCACCATTGCCTGGGAGCCCTTGATGGGAAACATATCCCCATCCAATGCCCAGCCCATGGAGGGTCGGAGTACTACAACTAGAAGGGATTCCACTCGGTCATATTGATGGCTCTAGTGGATGGTGACTACAAATTCTCCTGGGTCGATGTTGGGAGCAATGGCTCTTCAGGCGATGCTCAAGTCTTCAAACGTTCTGAACTGAAAAAGTACATTGAAGAAGCACGACTTGGTATTCCAAGTGCCGAACCACTACCGCATGATGAGCGTGACATGCTTTTCTTCATAGTTGCTGATGATGCGTTCGCACTGAGAACTTGGTTGATGAAACCGTTCTCCAAACGTCATCTAACAATTCTGGAAAGAATGTTCAACTATCGACTCTCCAGGGCACGCCGCATCATGGAAAATGCATTCGGGATTCTAGCTCACCGGTACCAGTGCCTCCTAACAACAATGCGACAGAAGCCAGCAACAGTTTTGTCGATAGTGTTGGCTTGTGTCTGCCTACATAATCTGACGCGGATGCAGTATGCAGCTCGTCACAATGCAGAGATGGACCAGGAGGACAGCAATCACAACATCATTCCTGGAGCCTGGAGACACAACAATCCTCTAGCCGACATCGACGGCATCCGTGGGAACAGACTGACACTCGCAGCGAAATACCAGAGACAATATGTCAGTGCCTATTACGTGTCCGAGGCTGGAGCAGTGCCTTGGCAAGATGCTATGATATGAACTATTGTGAAGTGTGAACTATTACCAATTGTGCCATGAGAATTTTATTTAATGTGCTATTGTTATGTCTCTGCCTAAAAATGAAATAAATGTCATTATTGTGAATGTGAAATCAAAAGAAACCTCAGTAATAATACAAATATCTTAACTTAATTTAATTTGTCTGTTATTTGCTGTTTTTGTTGTGTAGCTATAACAGCTTTAAGTTATAATCTTATTAAAATGAAATAGGTCCTAATAAAATGTGACAGTAATAAAAAAACATTTCTGTATTATTGCTTTTTAGTCAATACTTTTCTAATTTTTATGCTACAGTTAATACCAAAATCTTAAACTCAATAATGGTTTCTTTTCTTGTACTTTATTGTTGGTGTAAGAGCTTAACTTACTTAATGTGCTATTTATCGAAAAGGGGTCTTACTACTGAATTTAATGATCTTTTCTCCAATATTGTTGGTATAAGAGCTTAACTTATTTTATCGAAAAGGGGTGTTAATACTGAATTTAATGATCTGTTCTTCTATATTGTTGCTATAAGAGCTTAACTTATTTAATTTGGTATTTATCGAAAAGGTGTTTTTTGGGGAGGGAAATTTATTTGTTAATTATTTGTTAAATAGTTATTACTTAATTTATTACAAGTGACTATCAACTAAATGGATATAGCATATAGATTTAACAAACACAAGGTAGTTAACGATGTATGTAATTTATATATTTATTTTCAACTAGTCATAATAGTATATATAATGTACAAAATCAGTACTCTTCTCAGGATCACATTCACTCATCCATAATACGTCCATAATAAATAGTATGTAAAAACAGTTCATTTCACAATGTTCACAATGTTCACAATGTTCACAATGTTCACAATCACAGAGGCTGGACATCCGGGTTGTTGCTTCTTGATCTCACAGAGGGTTTTCCGGGTCTTGTCCCATCCCAGCCATTAGTGTGGTAAAGCTGAGATCCGACAGACCCGTAATGTTCACCCCACTTCCTGGGGTGCTGGATGGGCGTGCAGTGGTTGTGGAAGGGCCCAGTCAGGGACTCGTCCATTCCCCTTCACAGGGGGCCGGTTGTAATCCCGCCGCCTGGACGGGGAAAGACGGCAACGGGGCTGCTGGATGAGGGTCTGGACGACGTGGTTGTGGACAGTGTGGCTCCTTCTCGCGGGCTAGCTGTGGTGACTGGGAGCATAACTGCATCGCCAAAGCGAAACTCTCGGAGTAGTAGAATTCCCCGAGAAGCAACTCATCAATGTCTTCAGCTATGGCCCCCCAGCCACGTTCCCCACTGCATCGGCGGCGACACTTTGGTGTGGTTGCATCAACCCACTCAGGTGGCCCTGGATGATGCCAGCCTCCACTTGCTGATCCTGCACTTGGGACTTCAACTGGTCGAGGTCGGTGTTGATGGTGGGTGTTCGGGCGCCGCCCTTCCCCTTGGCTGCCAGGCGTGGAGTTGCGGGTTGCGTTGCTGGTGCGGGTGGTACACTCAAAGGTGGTGGAGCCTGGTCAAGTGGCGCGACACTTTCATCGTCCACATCGATCGAGGTTGCGTGGACGGGTTGCAACCGACTCTGCAACGTCACCCCCGATCTGGATGGCTGCCGCACGATATGCGTTCGCAGGAACGAGAAGTTTTCCTGTATGTACAACTCGCACTCAGACAACTCCCTGGCTGCGGCACCTGACTTCATGTCACTCAATTTCCCCGCCTTTGTGCGTATGGACTCATACCATGTGATGAGTGCTTTGGGGTCGTCCATGCCCATCTCCTTGGCTTCTCCTCCCACACACGTCTCTTTAATGCGGTGTTCTTGTAGTCGCCACATCCCTTCACATAGATGTAGTCGTGCGTCCGTAGCCACTCCGACATATCCAAGTGCTGCTCACTTGTCAGCTGAAGAGCTTCCACCTTGTTCCGGCGCACTATCGCAGTGCCTTGTGACAACGGCACTGTTGTAGTAGGTGGCATCACAGGACGAGGAGGTGGCGACACGTCCCAGACAAATTCCTCATCGGAAGACAATCCGGAAGTTGAGAGTGATGGTGCAGGCTTCCTCCGTACTTGTGTGGCGACCTTGTGTCCTGCAGGCTGCTTCATGGCAATCCTTTTGGAGGCAATTTTCTTTCCTCTAAGTTTCATGGTGTAGATGTGTGCTCGGGGCTGCTGTATTTGGAAGTGAGCTCTGCAGAGTCGCGCGCTCTTATATACTCACGGCAGTCCGGGAGTAGTCCGGGGGTTGTCCACGGGTGGTCTGGGATAGTCCGGGGGTGGTTCGGAGGTGGTCCAGGGCAGTCCGGGGGTGGTGCGGGGCAGTCCGGGGGTGGTCCGGGGCAGTCCGGGGGTGGTCCGGCCTCGTCCGGGTTAGTCAGGGGCCAGTCCGGGCTCATCCGGGCTCATCCGGGGCCATTCCGGGGGCAGTCCGGGGGTGGTACAGGGCAGTCCGGGGCGGTCCGGGGCAGTCCGGGGCGGTCCGGGGCAGTCCGGGGCGGTCCGGGGTGGTCCGGGGCAGTCTGGGGCAGTCCGGCCTTTGGTCCGGGGCTCGTCCAGGGCTCGTCCGATTTAGTGTGACTGCAAGGCAAAAATCGATGAAAACAGTGATTTTATCCGGGTGGTCCGGGACAGTCCGGGCTGTTGGTCGGTGGGTGGTCCAGCTCAAAATCCGGGGCTCGTCCGGCTATGTGATCCGGGGCTTGTCCGGCCATCTGAGAATGCAGAGAAGCCCTGTTTTTGAGCCAGCTTGCGCACACCAGTATCATATGCCACATGCACCGTGTTTGTGAACTGATTAAACTTAGCTTTTCTACTCAAATAACCGATATGGCTAATTACAGTGTGACACGCCTCAATGTCATCATAGGCGCTAGCATCTACAAACCACAAACATGTGGCCTCAATTAATTCATGAGCGTTCAGTTTCTTCACTTGCTTTCTGTCTGACGTGTGATGCTTGATGGACCACTTACGTGCTCGACGCCTCTCTCTGCTTGGCGTCCGGCTCCCCGAAGACCGGTGCCGGTGGTTACACTGGTGTGCGTGTCATGACTTGCTATGACCTCGTTCGACTGTCTTCAATCCCAGCTGCTCCAGTTCGTCCTCCAATTGTTTCTGTTGCAGTAGGAGCATTGCGACCCGCTTCTTACGCTCGAGGTCGTCCACCTTTTCCTTCAGGGCACGTTCCTCCGCTTCCTCAGCTCCCGCACCGCCGGTCGCGCCACGCACTTCTGTCTTCACTTCAGTCGCCATATTGTCGACTTGTAGCTCGGCGCCCGGCACAGGGTTGGCGCGCATTGAATGCTTATAGTTACTGTCATCGCACGCACCGGACACAATTCGTTGACATGAAGCCTATGCTTTTTGCCGCAGGGCCCACAGTAATCGGTAATGTGCTGCATAGATAGTCCCTTTCCTACGCTGTTGCTGCAGTGTTACACCGATATAAATGATAACACGCGTATAACTAATAACACACAAGTCACAAGTATGTTAATAAAAGGCGCAATGGATGATACTGGCCATGTTAGTCCTTTGCAATGGTGTTCCCACAAGTTAAAGTGCCCAGTTCCATAGGAAAAGAGAAGACACCGGTAACAAATGTCAAATGGTGCACAAGGACAAAAAAAATGGAGTCGGTGAAGGCAGTGTTGTCATTGAACAGCAGCGTTGCCAGGCAAATGGAAGCACACAGAATAACATATTAAATTAATGTATACTGGCCCTGCCTTGGTGCAATGCCATTATAGTCCATTCTGAACGTTGTGTGCATAGAGTGTATGGTTCACTGCACATAGTCCAAACCGGCGACGGGTGTAGCAATGGACAAATCCTACACCGGTACAAATGTCAAATGGTGCACAAGGAAAAAGAATGGCGTCAGTGAAGGCAGTGTTGTCAGTGAACAGCAGTGTTGGCAGGCGAATGGAAGCACACAGAATAACATATTAAATTAATGTATTCTGGCCCTGCATCGATGCAATGTCGTTGTAGTCCATTCTGAACGTTGTGTGCATAGAGTGTATGGTCCACTGCACATAGTCCAAACCGGCGATGGGTGAAGCAATTGAACTCAATAGAAGCAAATGGAAGCGAATGGAAGTACAGTTGTAGTGCAGGGCAAAAAATCAAGTCAGCAGTTGCTTCGAGGGCGTCCGGGAACCGTCTGACAAGCTCAACACACACTGGGCCACAGCCGAGCACACACGACCGCAGCGCCGGGTGTCCCCCTGGCGTCGAACCCGGGAACCACCGTAGTATGATAACGAAAAGTAGTATAGCCGGAACCCTTCTTGCCTTACAGCCACATACAGAGGCTGTATACGAGTTATTCAACCAATGGAAATGATATTCACATGTAGTATTTGGATCATTGTAATATAGTATGATTCACTTTACTATACCAATTACATATAGCAGCTATTTATATATAAATACCAGCTAGATATATATCTATATAATATAAATACCAGTTATAATATTCACATATAATTATATACCAGTTCTGTAGATTCTAGCAATATATAGCTGGCCTATATCTATATAGGTGTCTGTATTTTCAGGGAAAGAAAATGAATTCCATACTTATGAAACTATAATCACTATATTTAGATGCACCCCCAAAAATAGTGACTGCCAGCAACATGAGTTAAAAAATGTGGCGGCCATTTTTGGATCGGCAAACAACAAAGACTTTAATAAATTAGTCGAAGCGCAGGGAAGCTGAAGATCACACAGGCCTTGTCCCTTGTACGGCCTCAAAAGGCCCTGTTTCAAACATCGCCTACAATCGCCCTTATCCCTCTCCTCCCCAATAACACACACCACCACTATTCCAACGTAGAGTCGACCGGAACTATTTCCCCTGCGCGGAGGCTGACAGCACATACATATATAAATATAGTCTGCTCGGCACCTATAGTACTTCCGGCCCAGCACTGACTACAAAGTAGCGCCTCTATACTCCCAGGAGACCTGCCTCCCCCCTCCGACCTGCTCCCACCACCACTACCCCCCCCCCCCCCCCCTGCAACCCCCCCCCCCTCTCCACACACACACCTCTCTCCAGTTCACAATTGTTGTCAGGCCTTGCTATTCAGCAGGAGCCATGACCATGTCAAAACGTTCTATGGCACTACCCCACCCACTCCCCCTCCCCCTCTCTCTATAAACCGTGTATACATCACCTGACCAGACTAGGCCCGAAAGCCTACCTAGGCGGGTTTGACTCCTTGCCAATACAGGCACACGTGCCTTGACTTCAAACACGTGGCATTTGTTAGAGGAGAGATAATAAGCCTGCACAAGTCATATATATTTTAGATAAATTCACAAGGTCCGTCGGTATTATCTCCTATGCATTTGTATGAATTAACGTTCATTTTCGATTTGGAGATATCTGAAATCAAAACAAACAAAATTAACTTTGGCATATACATACAGTTACATAGGCCTATATATATACAGATATACCTACTTACATATATGAATATATATAACACCACGGGTGACATTTGTCATTCAACGCTGAATCCAATCCAATTTGATAAGCTTGTGAACATATGCAAATCTACCTATATATAGCTATATATATATGCATGCATAATAAATATATTCATGAATATATATAGCCACGTATATACGTACACATACATGGAGGTGTAAGGAAAGTGCACTGTGGTGCCCGCTGGTGGTTTGCGGGGGAACTCACCATTGGTTTGCGGGACTACCACCGGATGGGGTTCGATGATGTGCACAACCTACGAGCATGCCCTGGTCACCGCAGTTTGCCTGCAACACTGCTACACTATAGACCTTCTAAAATTTCTACCTGCTACCTTCTACCTGCTACCTGCTACCTGCTACCTTCTACCTGCTTTACCAGCTTCATAGTACCGGCACCATTGTACCGGCATGCCAAAGGTGTATATACAACGCTTTCTGCAGTATCGTACATGCAACGCTTTCTGCAGTATCGTACATACAACGCTTTCTGCAGTATCGTACATACAACGCTTTCTGCAGTATCGTACATACTGCACCTACTGCAGTATCATACATACTGAACCGGTGAGTGTCACTTGTTATAAACTTTTAAACAGGCATTCGACCAGGGCGAGCACAAGAGAGTTGGCTATTGCTATGGCGGAGGGAGGGAAATCGACCAGTGTAAAAGAAGAACAGGCAGATATTGTAATTGACTTCGACCCACTGGAGAAGGAGGAAAGGGAGATTACTGAGAGGATCAGGCACCTACAGAGATGGAAGAAACTGGCCGAACTAGAACGTGTGGAGCGAGACCTGCATGAGGATGTTGCGAACCTCACGCTGGATTGGACCAGGGACCACAGGACGGATCGGGCAGTCGACTGTGATGTGGCGGACCGGAAAGAAATCACGGGGCACGAATGGAGGACCGGAGCAAGTCTGCTTGGCGAGGGTGACATTCAATCGAGAGGGAGGAGCACCAGCAAGCATTGGAGCCTGTCACGTGAGCGGAGAGGGCGCCGCTACCGCCGGTGCTCATCAAGTTTGTCCTCCTCAGACGAACGTTCGACAAGCAAGGAAAGGAGGGCCCGAAGTAAGTGGTCCCTCCGCAGACATGTAGAAGACTGTAAGGCTGTCAAAAAGCTATCCCCGTTCGAACTTATAGAAGCCTCTGTGAACTGGGTAGTGGCATCGAGAGAGACTGGCGGTGAAAACCTTTTGAAACTGCTAAAACATATTGGCTATATCGGGTCTGGTACTTTTGTCGAAAAGTCACATGTGAACTATGAAAAGGCTATCAGGAAGCTTGCGGTGTAGGAGGGCTTGGCGCGTTCTCATCCGGGAACCTAGAAGTCGCAGTAAAATATTACGCTTTTGAATTTTTGTGTAAGCCCGGGGCCAGCTCTCACCGTTATACAAATAGTAAGGCAAGCCCGAATAGGCACAGACACCTGTACATTAGGGATGGCAAGAAACCTTGTTTTGCCTTTAACAAGGAGGAGGGGTGTTCGAGGGATGACAGTACTTGTAGCTATGGTCATTGGTGCTCCTGCTGTGGGAGCAAGACACATGTGCACAGCAAATGTAGCAAAGATTAGGGTGTTGTCGGTTGCCAGGGTGGATGTTTCCCTGAATTGTGTCTGGGGGTCGCTAATGTTTGTATTAGCTCTGACAAAAACGTTTCGGTAAATTGTGTTACCCCTACACCCTTCGCAATTTTGGCTGACACCAGTAAATTCACCAGTAAATGCATGCCCGCAAGCGGGCCTAGTTCGGGCGGATTATGCGGACTGTAATGTCGCAGGTGCCACCCCCCCTCTAATTACCGCAGCTGCGGTTATGGCCGCGAACCTGCCATGGAACTGGACTGTGTACTTACCGGCAGCCTTGAAGTGTTGTGTTGCAAGTCAGGCTTAGCACCTGTTTCCCTTAGCGACGGTGAGAAGGTTGTCCCGCATTTAGGCCCAATACTAAGCGATCGGTTGAGTGTAATAAATGTTGGTTGTGATTTACCTGTCTCTACTCATGACAGTTTTAATGGCAGTATTGCCCTGTTACTTTTACTGTTTCTCACCTTTGCTTAAAAGCTATTTTTACTTGTAGACATTTTATCGGGCCTTCAGCTGCTCAATTTAAACCATGCCATGTCCTTTGTGAATGCTTTTTGAGGGGTAAGGTCGACCCCGACTGGGACTTTATTTTACAAAGTGCTATATTTGGTTTTAAAGTTATAAACTCAAGGTGTGCAGCCACTTACTCAGCACCTTCTACAAATGTTAAAAACCCTGTTGAGAAGGAATTTATTCATTATAAATTAGCAAACGAATTGACTCGGCCCCACAATGTGTCCATAATGTTTTTGTGGTCCCAAAGGCGAGTGGTGAGGTTTTAAGATCGACATTTGACTGCAGCAAGCCTGATGGCCTCTCCGTTAATAACAATGTTGATAAGGTCTGTTCAAAATTGTCCTACCGAGGTGTTGATGACCTCGCTCACCAGCTGGTGCATGACAATTTCATTGAAACAATCGATATGAAGGACGCCTATAGTGCGATCAGAACCATCCTAGTGACCGCCCTAGGCAGGCAATCAGTTGGGACTTTGATTCCGGTCTTGGCCGCAAAATATTTTGTGATAATCGCCTCTGCATGGGCTTGTCGTCAAGCCCCTACATTTTTAATCGCATCTCAGATTTTCTCATCCGTTGTGGTGAGAGGGAGGGCGTTCTTACATCTGTTAATTATCTTGATGACTTCGCAGTCATTGGCTCCTACTTTGAGGATGCCTTCTTAATCAAGGCAAAATTGCAGCTATTTTAAGGAGGTTGGGGTTTTATTTAAGCTATCCTAAATTACTTGCCCCTTCTCAATCTATGCGCTTCCTTGGGATTGAGGTAGACAGTGTTAATCTCGAATTGTGCCTCCCCGACGACAAGATCCGCAAGCGCAAGGCGTCCCACAAGGACCTCAGGCGCCTGGGTGGACGCCTTGCGCATTGCGCTACAGTGGTCCGCGGGGGCCACTCCTTCTCCACCCGAGTGTATGACGTGATACGGCAGCTTAAGAAACCATATTTCAAATTTTGTCTGAACAATGAGTCCAGGTCAGAGCTCCACTGGTGGCTCAGGTTTGTGGAGATTTTTAATGGCTACGCAAAACTCTTGGGCCCCCACTCTACTGCCATATCTGTCTACAGTGATGCCTCGGATTGCCGGTTTGGAGTGACCCATGCAGACGACTGGCTGGTGGGAGAGTTTGGTAATTCTGAGTCAGGTTTGTCTTTGCCTGTCGGCCACCATATTGCTGACTCGGGAGAAATCGGGCGTGACGCCCACATTAACCTAAAGGAGATATGGGCGGTGGTCGCGGCCTCCCGGCGCTGGGGCTATTCCTGGCGGTACAGGTGTGTCGTGTTTGTCACAGACAACACCACGGTCCATGCGGCTCTTACTATCAGCCGTTGCATCAATAAGACTATCATGAAGTGGGTAAAGGAGCTATTTTGGGCTTCAGTCGTCTATAACTTCAATGTTAAATCTGTAGACATAAGAAGTAAAGAGAATGTGATCTGTGATGCCTTAAGGAGATGGTGGGATGGGCCTAGTATGGCCCGCATCAGTAATGTCGATCAAGCGGGCCGCCTATGTTGTGCTCATGTGTTTGGTTGATTTGACTTATCATCTCTTTCCAGATCTTGAGGAACTCGAGGCCAGGGTTATAACTTATATCGATGTCAGACCACTATTACTCAACTAACTCCCTATCAATGAGGTCGATGCAAGTCAGGAAGTACCTGACATTCATCGAGGAATTTAGAGGTTTGCTCTCCCCCTTCCCTTGCCCGTCCTCCCAGGTGGCTCAAGCTGAGAGCATGGCTTTTGCATGGCTTTCACGTTCTCTGAAATTCTCCTCCATCACAAACTATATTAGCACACTCAACTTCTTCCTGAAAGCTGAGGGCTGCTCTCCTATTGACTTCGCTGACCACCGGATAAGGACGGTCCTGGGGGGGGGGGGGGGGGGGCGAAGCGGCTTATGGGATGCTCTGCGAAAAGGGCCGCTCCTCTGCTCCCAGGGGAGCTCACTAAGATGTTTTCCTTTATGTCTCTTTGGGAGGGGCACGTTTGCACCAGGGCGGCTTTGCTGACCGGGTTCAGGGCGCGCCTCCGAAAATGCCAATTGACAGAGTCCGAGTCTGTCCTTAGGAGATCCGATTTCGAATTTTGTTGGTGGGGATGATCCTTAAGGGGAGGCGTTCCAAGACCATCCAGTTTTCAGAGCGGGAGCTCCTCATCCCTGTCACCCAGGTCGATACTGATGATCTATGCGCTGTCTTTTGGACAGAGAAACATTTCTATCAAGTTAAGGCCGAGGGGGGTGCTCCCGCATTTCAAATTCCTGCCGTCGGGGGGCGGGGGGGGTCTACAGGCCTCTTGACTACGGGACCCTTCAGGCCACCATCAAACTGTTTGTGGGTGAGGCTGGACTCGATGCCAGCAAATTCTCTTGTCACTCTCTTCACACGGGGGGGGCTGTACATTTCTCGCCCTCCAGGGGGCATCGATCGATGCCCCCTGGAGGGCATCGATCGCTTGGATTGGACCTCTGGAATCCTCGGGGTTTGGACCTCTGACTGGGTATATAAGTACATGTTGTGCCCCCTGGCCGAGCTCATATCTGCTATAGCAGATATGAGAGTAGCTACAGCTATTATTTCTTCTATCTAATTTAAGACTTTTTCTTCTGTCTGGGTGGGTCTTCAACTGTGGCACTTGGCCCAGCCAGATGCATTGTACGACTTGGTTTTGTAATAAATGATGTATCGACCATACAAGTGTTATGTTGTGCAGCCATTACAGCCACGTATATACGTCCGCGTATATGCGGGTGTAAGGAAAGCGCACTCTGGTGCCCCCCGGTGGTTTGCGGGGGAACTCGCCATTGGTTAGCGGGACTACCACCGGATGGCGCTCGATGATGTGCACAACCTACGAGCATGCCCTGGCCGCCGCAGTTCGCCTGCAACAAGACCTTCTAAAATGTGTTATTCTCTTTCTTTTTCTTTTTATTATATATTCGGTATGGCACTTGGGCCAGCCAGATGTATTGTATGACTTGGTTTTGTAATAAATGATGTATCGACCATACAAGTGTTATGCTGTGCCCCCATTACATATATATATATATGTGTATAGAACCATACACACATGCAAATACATATATTGGTCTATGCTAAATATATATTTAGCTAGTACTGCTAATGTTGATGTCCTTTGCCAGAATGTTCTGTCCAATCTAAGAAAGCTGATATCGAAATGGGTTGTGATTTGCACATCACTTGGTTAAGCAGAGGATATTTCAATCACAACAATTGGTGTTTCTCAACCCACTGTTTCTTGTGCTATGCTAGTGATACGAAATGCCAGGCTAGGAAACAACAACATAATATACATTTTCAAGTCATTGCTTCATTCAAATCCCACGACTTACCAACACCAGAAGCGGATGTTCAATTGATTTGGCTTTTGTGCATTAGGCTTATTTGTTAAAGCATTACAATTTTAACTTCACTGCAGAAAATCACCAACGTAGGCTTATTTGTTAGAATGAATTGCAAGTTTAACCGTCAGGCTATTCCACCCCCGCTTAAGGCAAACCTATGAGTTAATTTATGTAATTATTTCCATGTGAATTTCCGGGGCCTGCCACGGGCCGCTGCCACCTCTCGTCCCATCTGCAGGTAGACCGCACCATCAGTGTCATTCGAGGGCTAAGGGCGGACAGCCAGAGTATCAAATAAATACGTTTCTTGACCCCTCCTCGAATTTATCATACTAAAGCAATTACTTGTTATTTCAACTAACTGGCTGTCCTCCCCGCCGTTCGGTGTGTATTATTATGTTTAAATTAATCCAAAACTAAGCAGATGCGCCCTGCGTCTCTGCTGCTGTCACTGATAATCAGCCTAAGTTAAGTTATTTTCAGCCAAAATAGCACTACGTTAATTCTGTTAATATGTCTGGTATTATCACCCCGCAGATGGGTTAATCGGCTGCATAAGGTCTAGTAGGCATAAGGCTCTTAATTACATATAAAGCGATCAAATATCAGGTTATCCATAGCGGTTAATCTACAAGAAGACTGGAGAATAGCAAAGAATGCAAGGAACGTTCCAATTCACCTTTCCAAGAGCTCACGGCTTTATTCTTACCCTAACTAGAACAATAAATGTTCTTTCATAGAATGATTCCATTGAATACCGATTAAATACATTATGTCTATCCCCTCCCGTATTAGTTAAGTTAAATAAGTTTGGAATTTCAACAATAAAAGCCTAAATCTTGTCTAAAGCATCAGAGCGTGCATAAAGTATGTCTGATGGGTCAGAGCCTGAGCGCTTGACCTTCCACCGTTGCTAGGAGAGTCACAATCGATGTCTCCTAGCAACGCGTTACAGCAGGGAACCCGGCCCCGCAATTGGTGGCAAATGCGAGCCTGGTGAGTAGCCCGCATTTCAGAATGTGAGCTAATTAGCCCAGCCCGCATTTCCATCGGTCGAGTAGTCTTGCCTACTTCACAAGTGTTATTTTACTGCATACAAAAACTGAATATTGAACTCAACATTCATTTTATAATCAGCTTAATTTGGGATTAAAGTAAAGAAAAATTTGGTAGAACCAGCTATATTAAGTATGCCTCGTAACTGGTCATAACAGATACAGGAGAAATGGGTGATTTATTCCCGTAGTCCTAACCCACTGCAAACTGACCATTTAAGGATAATTGACTAATCGATACTTAACCCCAGTACTAGTGAGAACTACCTAATTATGACGTAATCTGGTAAAAGGATCGACCTGCTTACTTTACTTTCGGCAAAACCCAGTGAACGCCAATCCAAAAATCGAGATAAATCGGAATCGGAATCAAAGCCTCAAAAAGCAGATTTTTTAACATTTCTACTTTTGTGTTCACTGCCCCATAATCATAAGACCCTAAGAAAAGTAGAATTAATGAGAATTAAAATATAAATTTCACGTACACAAACTTTGATTTAAGCAATATTTTTGGATTGGTGTTCAGGGGGATTTGCCCCTGAACTCCTCATATATACCCTGCCACCGTGGTGCACAGTGAACTCGCGATACAAAGTGGCAATAGGATACGCCTACTCCAACCCGGGTGTAGATTATCAAGTTGTTTTGCACATTATGTAGTGCGCACGGGTGCCGATTTATTCCGATAATTACGTGAGGTAGGCCGACTCAATTAACCTGTTGAAGCACCGTTGAGGTAATTGCCGGCTTAACCCTACGTCACCCATGCTAATAAAACAAACAACAAAGATACCCCAGAAGAAGAAGAAAAATCGGAGGCAAAGGAAATCGGGTAACTTACCATTAATTCGGCAGGTCGTCCTGCTGAGGTGGTCGTTGGCGCTTTTGAATCGGTTGCTTAGCAACCAATTCAGAAAATCATGCTTTTGAGCAAATGCGCGTTATCAGCGTAATGCTAGTCCTCGATCATCAGAGGGAGGTGATAATGATTTAATCAGGGTGACGGACGGCAGCTCCCCGGCAGTTCCCCGGCAGATCCCCACCAGCTCTCCGACAGCTCCCCAGCCGCTCGTTAGCAGCTCCCCGGCAGCGCCCCGGCAGATCCCAGGCAGCGCCTCCACAGCAGATCCCCGGCAGATCCTCGGCAGCTCCCCAGCAGCACCGCGGCAGAGACCAACAGCACTGCGGCAGTGTCCAGCAGCTCCCCGGCAGCTCCCCGGCAGTCCCCGACAGATCGCCTGCAGCACCGTGGCAGTCCCCAGCAGCTCCCAGGCAGCTCACCGGCAGCTCACCGGTAGCTTCCCAGCAGCTCCCCGGCAGCTCCCCAGCAGCACCGCGGCAGGCCCCGACAAATCCCCGGCAGATCCTGGCTGCTGTCCCGCCCAAGTCCCCGAGTGTCGCGGCAGCAGCAGTAAACCAGCCGCAGTCTATTTTAAATGGCCGCTCTATTCAGGGACCCATGCATACCAAAGCAGATCTGGCCACACGATGAGTCCTATTAAAGCATTTATGTTGCAGGTTAATATGCATATGTGATGCATAATGCATTATGCTATTATATATATACCAGCAATCACAATAGACAAGACGGGATGGCTGAAGGAGTTGAGCATCTCTCTCCCGCTTTGGTAAATTCGAAACCTGGTTGAGTCAAACCAATGACTTAAAACTGTATACTGGTCACTTCCTAGCCATGTTAATAAGATAGGGCAAGGACTTGTTGGCTCAGTGTCAGGATATTGTGACTGGGTAGAGTACCAGGTCATGGTGCTGGCACAATGATTTCCCAGTTGGGCAGCACTATAAAGTCGCCATGACTGAGCACTGTCACAAGTCAGTACCCATCCTGATATGACCTTAGCTGTTGCCAGGACGCATAGCTCTAACAACCAAGCAAGTACTATTATTACAGCATCCATATTTCAGCTATATATATCTTGTTGATACCAAACTAAATGTTCACAACGCAGTGCTGCCTTTACATATGAGATACCGGCAGCTACCTCTGCCAGTCACTGGATAATTGTGTTCTTTTCTTCACTGCTAAGACTCGAATCGTCATAGATATTGCATGACTTCTCCATACACTTCTCTTCTCTATTTTCAATATCCTGGAGCAACTATGTATATTAACAAATAGATGGTGTGTCTACCACTGTTCACCATGGGTCAACCTGACCTCGTTCTGATTGAAATGCAACTTTGGAGCCAGTTTTGTAATCTACATGGTGTGGATGTAGAACTGCACCAACTATTTACACACATGAACCATGCTGCCTCGCCTGTGAGCACGATACTTAATGTTCTACGGAGTCTATAAGGATTTATATCGCTTTCACATATCTGTAACATTAGCATAACTAGGCCTATCAAATGTCTAACTTGTCACTTTGTAGATTTAACCTACTCAAGCCTGTCAGACTTAATCTCGCTGTTAACCGATTTGACCATACTGAGCTGAATTGCCCATGCTCAAACCAATCATCGCTTCAATATACACCAGTGGTGTTTCCAAGATAAAACATAATTCAGAGACTTGTGGGATTTCCGTACCACATGTCTGCTAACCTAATTTGATCAACACTTGTTCCTCGCCTATATGAATCAAACTTCACCCATCTCACCTTCCTTTGTTGCAAACAGTTAAAGCAGCGAGCCTACAGACATCGCCAAGCTCACCCTACTTAACTAGCATCCAGGCCCCACTCAACTATTGCCCTCCCTGCTGACACAGGAAGCTCGTTGGTCGCTCAATCTGTTGCATAATACTTAACCTACATTGCAACCAATGTGCGGTAGTTGCAGACCATTATTACCTGACATTATACATGATTGCGTTACAAGCACTATTCTGTACTTGTTTACTGTTACCTTACATGATTCTTGACCTAGATTACAACCAATATCCTGTAGTTCCTTACCATTATCTTACACGATATGGAACCTACATGACAACTGATTTCACTAGTTGCTTACTATTGCCTTGCATGATACATAACTTACATTACAACCAATATCATCTATATACTTACTATTACTTGAAGTTACAAAGTCCGATGGGTTTTGAGTTTCTGTCATTTTCTGAGATAAACATATTCGGGTGATCGTTATAATCTACCCTACTTTCACTTGAAGTAACTTTTATTTTAAATAGCTAGCTTTTGAGATATTTGAACTGCAAACAGGCAAACTTAGATTTGGCAAGCTGACCAAAACTCTGACACCATAGGTTTGCACAGTAATAGGTTATATTAAATTGCTTCGGTATTCCCTTCTATGTGGTGACCAATGTTTAACAAGTCCACAAGTTTTTAAGTTAGATATGTAGAATCAAAATTGAGATACTTGTTTTGGTTTTGAAAAGTTGATGCTTCATCGGACTATGCAGCTTTAACATGGTACATAACCTCCACCAATGTCCTGCCATCTTTTACCATTAGCTTGGATGATGCATAATCTGCATGATAATCAGTGTCCTGTAGTTGCTTACCATTCACTATATCAAACTTAGTCAGTCTATTAACCAATACCCGTTAGTCCTCATTCTGCAAATCCCAAAATAGATCCAGCAAGAAGCGAAATGTGTTGATAGCAATTCCATCACCTGGCCCGATAAAATGAATCTATGTGGGTTATTAGCTAGCTCTCTATGACATCAATTCTATAGACCTACCTTTCTAAAGTAACCTTAGATGTTGCTAGGAACAACAACTTCTAGGTTGTTGGTTAGAGAGCTATTGGTTAGAGGGTATGTGCGGTTGTGGGTGCAGGAGTGAGTGTGGGTGCGGGTGTGGCTGTGAGTGTGGGCGTTGGTGCGGGTGTGAGTGCGGATGTAGGTGCAGGCGTGAGTGCAACAGAGTGCAAAATATTCCGATATTCGGCATAGGGGGGAATGCAAATGTTCTATTACTGATCAGTGTACGTGACCAGGCTCATACATGTATATATATATATATATGTATGGGTTGGTGGTGCCTGAGTGGGATGTAAATAGACATAGTGGTGCTGGCAGGTCTGGGTGTGAGTGCCCTCAGGGCCTACCTCTGCTGGGATAGGGATCACCACTCTCAAAGGTCAAGGTTGGTGGTGTCCATGGGACAATACAGCTTGTGGTGGTCGGCAGACAACTGGTATCCATGGGTACCAGGAATGCTGGATCCCTATTGGCCATGAATGGTTGTTTGAAATTGGAGGAAAGGGTGGGGTGATATTCTACAATGAACCCACGTAACCATATAAATAATAAACTAGAGGGCTGGACTCTCTCTTCTTCTGTACACTTTATTCTCTTCCTTTATTCTCTATTGATTTCACCATAGCCTGCCTACACAGCCACAGGCTCGAGCCTTAGCTTTTACATAATTGAGGACCACGACGAGTGGATAAGTCGATTAGACTTTACAGGTGGATGTGGGTGCGGCAGTGGATGTGGGTGCGGGTGTGGGTGTGGGTGCAGGTGTGGGTGGGTTTGGGTTTGGGTTTGGGTTTGGGTGTGGGTATGGGTATGGGTGTGAGTGTGAGTGTGAGTGAGGGTTTGGGTACGGGTATGGGTATGGGTATGGGTGTGAGTGTGAGTGTGAGTGTGAGTGTGAGTGAGGGTTTGGGTGTGGGTATGGGGATGGGTGTGAGTGTGAGTGTGAGTGAGGGTTTGGGTGTGGGTGTGGGTATGGGTGTGAGTGTGAGTGTGAGTGAGGGTGTGGGTGTGGGTATGGGTATGGGTGTGAGTGTGAGTGTGAGTGAGGGTTTGGGTGTGGGTATGGGATGGGTGTGAGTGTGAGTGTGAGTGTGAGTGAGGGTTTGGGTGTGGGTATGGGTATGGGTTGTGGAGTGTGAGTGTGAGTGAGAGTGTGGGTTGGGTGTGGGTATGGGTATGGGTGTGAGTGTGAGTGTGAGTGAGGGTTTGGGTGTGGGTGTGGGTATGGGTATGGGTGTGAGTGTGAGTGTGAGTGAGGGTTTGGGTGTGGGTATGGGTATGGGTGTGAGTGTGAGTGTGAGTGTGAGTGAGGGTTTGGGTGTGGGTATGGGGATGGGTGTGAGTGTGAGTGTGAGTGTGAGTGAGGGTGTGGGTGTGGGTATGGGTATGGGTGTGAGTGTGAGTGTGAGTGAGGGTTTGGGTGTGGGTATGGGTATGGGTGTGAGTGTGAGTGTGAGTGAGGGTTTGGGTGTGGGTATGGGTATGGGTGTGAGTGTGAGTGAGGGTTTGGGTGTGGGTATGGGTATGGGTGTGAGTGTGAGTGTGAGTGAGGGTTTGGGTTGTGGGTATGGGTTGAGTGTGAGTGTGAGTGAGGTGTGGTGTGGGTATGGGAGGGTGTGAGTGTGAGTGTGAGTGTGGGTGTGGGTGTGGGTGGTGAGTGTGGGAGTTGGTGAGTGGAGTGAGTTTGGGTGTGGGTATGGGGATGGGTGTGAGTGTCAGTGTGAGTGTGAGTGAGGGTTTGGGTGTGGGTGTGGGTATGGGTGTGAGTGTGAGTGTGAGTGAGGGTGTGTTTGTGAGTAGGCGTGGGCGTGAATGCACGTGTGCGTGTGGGCATGGTCCGGGGTGTGGATGTTTGTATGGGCGTGTGCGCGAGTGTGGGAGTGAGTGGGGTACAAATGTGCGAATGGGTGTGGGTGTGGGTGTGGGTGTGGGTGTGGGTGTGAGTGCGGATGTGAGTGTGGGTGTATACGTGGGTGCATGCAAGTATGTGAGTGCCAGTGCAGGTGTGGGTGCGGGTGTGGGTGCAAGTGTGAGTGCGTATGTGGGTGTGAGTGCGGGGTACTTGTGAGTGTGGGTGTGTATGCGGGTGATGGAGTGGGTGTGGGTGTGAGTGTAAGGGTGGGTGTGGGCGTGGCTGTACTTGTAAGTGCAGGTGTGTACCTGAGTGTGTGGGTGTGGTGTGTATGTGGGTGACAGAGTGGGTGAGGGTGTGTGTGTGTGAGTGTAAGTGTGGGTGTGGCTGTAATTGTGAGTGTAGTATGTACCTGAGTCTGTGGGTGCAGTGTGTATGCAGCTGATGCAGTGGGTGTGTGTATAGGTGAGTGTAGGCTTGGGTGTGGCTGTAATTGTGAGTGCGCTGTTGGTATGAGTCTGTGGGTGCAGTGTTTATGCAGGTGATACAGTGGGTGTGGCTGTGTGGGTGAGTGTAAGGGTGGGTGTGGCTGTAATTGTGAGTGTGGTGTGTACATGAGTGTGTGGGTGCGTTGTGTATGCAGGTGACGAAGTGGGTGTGGGTGTGGGTGTAAATGTGGATGTGGCATAATTGTGAGAGTGGTGTGTACCTGAGTGTGTGGGTGTGGTGTGTATGCGGGTGACAGCGGGGGTGTGAGTGTGACTGTAAGTGTGGGTGTGGATGTGGCTGGACTTGTAAGTGCAGGTGTGTACGTGAGTGTCTGGGTGCAGTGTCTATGCGGGAAACAGAGTAAGTGTTGGTGTGTGTGTAAGTGTAAAGGTGGGTGCGGTTGTAATTGTGAGTGTGGAGTGTACCTGAGTGTGTGGGTGTGGTGTCTATGCAGATGACATAGTGGGTGTGGGTGTGAGTGTAAGTGTGGGTGTGGGTGTAATTGTAAGTGCAGGTGTGTATGTGAGTGTGTGGGTGTGGTGTGTATGCAGGTGATGGAGTGCGTGTGGATGTGGGTGTTAGTGTAAGTACTACATCTGGGCCTGTATGCATGATGCGGTGTTAGCTAGCCAAAACTGGTTTTGGCGGGGATTTCTAGGTTAGCGGCGAAAACTCAATACGCAAGCAGCGGTGTTAGCGCAAACACACCTAGTCTAAGCTAACACCGCATCATGCATACAGGCCCAGGGTTCCAGCGGCGTGGTGCATTGTGAGATGCGTCAGAGCAAAACAAACCTGCGAGAAGCACATGCTAATACACTGGGTGCAGCTATGAAATGTGCTAGTTTCAGCTCATCTCAGCTCTTGTTTGAAACATAGAATACCAACTAAACAAATATATATAATAAATAAAGATAGTAATCTTTTATCCAGCATTGCATTTACATCAATATAATCAGCACATCTTATGCCATGTGCATTTAGATTTAGACAAATCTAGGCACTTACACTAGTGCTAGAGCCATAGCAAGAGTCAGTTTTACTTATTTTATTCATGTACTTATTTATATCCTATGGTTAATGACATATTAAGAAAGTGAAAATGAGTAGGGTTAATCAGATATTGGCTATATATTTCTTTGAAACAAGTTTTTGTTGACACATTTGACATTTTAATATTTAGAACAAGAATTACTTTTGGCTCATCAATGGTGATGTAAACGTCAGCCTGTAAAGTGACTGAAATTATATGTTTCTTAGCTCAAAATGCTTAATTATGGAAAGTTGTATCTTAAACATATTCAATATATTATTATATTGCATCCTTTCATCCATGTTTGTGCCAACTTATTATGTATTTCTATTTATTTTGAATAAAATGCCAGTTTTGTCCTACGCGTATCAGCAAACTCAATGGCCATAAGCCTTTGCTTCGCTCCCAACCCCGTTTTCAGCGTATGCGCAGTCGGAACCATGATGTAGTCTATTGTAAGTGCAGATGTACATGTGAGCGTATGGGTGTGGTGTGTATGACGGTGATGGAGTGGGTGTGGATGTGGGTGTGAGTGTAAGTGTGGGTGTGGGTGTAATTGTAAGTGCAGTGGTGGATGTGTGTGTGTGATGGGGGTGAGTGGGTGTGGATTGGGTGGGTGTAGTGTGTGTATTGTAATGCAGGTGTGTATTGTGTGTGGTTGGGTGTGTGTGATGGTGGGGTGTGGAGTGTAAGTGTGGGTGTGGGTGTAATTGTAAGTGCAGGTGTGTATGTGAGTGTGTGGGTGTGGTGTGTATGTGGGTGATGGAGTGGGTGTGGATGTGGGTGTGAGTGTAAGTCTGGATGTGGCTCGACTTGTAAGTGCAGGTGTGTACATGAGTCTCTGGGTGTGGTGTGTATGCTGGTGACAGAGTGAGTGGGGGTGTGTGTGAGTGTGTGGGTGTGGTGTGCATGCGGGTGACAGAGTGAGTGTGGGAGTGGGTGTGTGTGAGTGTCTGGGTTCGATGTGTAGGTGGGTAACGGACTGGGTGTGGGTGTGAGTGTGAGTGTATGTGTGGTTATGGGTGTAATTATAAGTACTGGTGTGTATGTGAGTGTCTGGGTGTGGTGTGTATGCGGGTGACAGAGTGAGTGTGGGGGTGTGTGGGTGTGGTATGTATGTGGGTGATAGAGTGAGTGTGGGTGTGGGTGTGAGTGTGTGGGTGCGGTGTGTATGCGGGTGAAAGAGTGGGTGTGTGTGTCTGTAAGTGTGTGGGTGTGGTGTGTATGTGTGTGACTGAGTGGGTGTGGATGTGGGTGTGAGTGTAAGTGTACATGTGGTTGTGGCTGTAATTATATGTGCAGGTGTGTACATGAGTGTATTGTTGCAGTGTGTATGCGGGTGAGAGAGTGTGCGTGTGGGTGTGGGTGTGTGTAAGTGTGTGGGTGTGGTGTGTATGTGGGTGACAGAGTTGGTGTTTGTGTCTGTAAGTGTGTGGGTGCAGTGTATATGCGGGTGACATAGTGTGTGTGTTTGTAAGTGTGTGCGTGCGGTGTGGATGCGGGTGACAGAGTGTGTGTGTGTCTGTAAGTGTTTGGAGTGCTGTGCATATGCGGGTGACAGAGGGTGTGTGTGTATGTAAGTGTGTGGGTTTGGTGTGTATGCGGGTGTCGGAGTGTGTGTGTGTCTGTAAGTGTGTGCGTGCGGTGTGTATGCGGGTGACGGAGTGTGTGTGTTTGTAAGTGTGTGGGTGCGGTGTGTATGCGGGTGACAGAGTGTGTATGTGTTTGTAAGTGTGTGGGTGTGGTGTGTATGCAGGAGACAGAGTGTGTGTGTGTTTGTAAGTGTGTGGGTGCGGTGTCTATGCGGGTGACAGAGTGTGTGTGTTTGTAAGTGTGTGCGTGTGGTGTGGATGCGGGTGACAGAGTGTGTGTGTGTCTGTAAGTGTTTGGAGTGCTGTGCGTATGCGGGTGACAGAGTGTGGGTGTGTATGTAAGTGTGTGGGTGTGATGTGTATGCGGGTGACAGAGTGTGTGTGTGTCTGTAAGTGTGTGGGTGCGGTGTGTATGCGGGTGACAGAGTGTGTGTGTGTCTGTAAGTGTGTGGTTGTGGTGTGTATGTGGGTGACAGAGTGTGTGTCTGTTTGTAAGTGTGTGGGTGTTGTGTCTATGCAGGTGACAGAGTGTGTGTCTGTTTGTCAGTGTGTGGGTTTGGTGTGTATGCAGGTGTCGGAGTGTGTGTGTGTCTGTAAGTATGTGCGTGTGGTGTGTATGCAGGTGACAGAGTGTGTGTATGTGGGTGACAGAGTGTGTGTCTGTTTGTAAGTGTGTGGGTATGGTGTGTATGCAGGTGACAGAGTGTGTGTGTGTGTGTAAGTGTGTGGGTTTGGTGTCTATGTGGGTGACGGAGTGTGTGTGTGTCTGTATGTGTGGGGTGAGGTGTGTATGCGGGTGACAGAGTGTGTGTGTGTTTGTAAGTGTGTGGGTGCAGTGTGTATGCAGGTAACAGAGTGTGTGTGTCTCTAAGTGTGTGGGTGTGGTGTGTATGCAGGTGACAGAGTGTGTGTGTAAGTGTGTGGGTGCCGTGTGTATGCAGGTGACAGAGTGTGTGTGTGTTTGTAAATGTGTGGGTGTGGTGTATTTGCAGGTGACAGAGTGTGTGTGTGTCTGTAAGTGTGTGGGTGTGGTGTGTATGCGGGTGACAGAGTGAGTCTGGGTGTGGGTGTGTGTGACTCTGTGGGTGTGGTGTGTATGCGGGTGACAGAGTGTGTGTGTCTGTAAGTGTGTGGGTGTGGTGTGTATGCGGGTGACAGAGTGTGTGTGTTTGTAAGTGTGTGGGTGTGCTGTGTATGCAGGTGACAGAGTGTGTGTGTGTCTGTAAGTGTGTGGGTGTGGTGTGTATGCGGGTGACAGAGTGTGCGCGTCTGTAAGTGTGTGGGTGTGGTGTGTATCCGGGTGACAGAGTGTGTGTGTGTTTGTAAGTGTGTGGGTGTGGTGTGTATGCTGGTGACAGAGTGTGTGTGTGTTTATAAGTGTGTGGGTGTGGTGTGTATGTGGGTGATGGAGAGTGTGTGGGCAGCTTACTGTGCTGCAGTGTTGATTATATGCGTTAATCCTTCTGTGCCATCCATTACACCAGGGAGGAGGATGCGGGGACCGCTGGTCTCACCCGTAATGCATCTCGACACCATACATACTCATACATTTCTCATTTAGCCGCAATTTATTGCAGTATTAAAAGCGCGGGGACTTATGCATACGGTGCAGACATTATCATTGTGGGCCGCTGATTTATGGGCACTTGATACAGACGTGTTATCGACTTCTGTGTTCGGCAGTACAGCGACATGCGGTGGCAGTTTCTGGTACCAACCGTACCGGATGACATACGTCATAGCGAACGAGGACCTGTGTAGCACTAGCAGGATTATGGTGTCCACAGGATTAGGGCATTTGTTTCATGGCTAATGCTGTGCATCTTATGTCGGTATATATATACATATATATATATATAAATATATATATATATATGTATCTTTATATATATATATGTATATATACATATATATATGCTTATATATATGACAATAACCCCATTTTCCTGCACAGTAATGTCACATGTTAGTGTTACATGGTAGATGAGCTATTCCTGTTGTATATGATACATTGTATACGCTATACATGTTATATATGTTGTATGTTATGTACAGTTTATATGTTATATATATTACATATGGTTTATTCGTTGCATATGATATTTATTTTACCCCTTATATACATTATACATGATATACAACTTATTTTCCTTGTATATCTTTCATAGCCTATATACTTTATTATATACTGATATACCTTTCATATATTAAATATTGTTTACACAGTATCTATATTGTATGTTTTATCCGTTATATATGTGTTAAGCCTTACATACACTATATGCAATATGTACGTTGTGTCTGCTATATATCTTATATATGGTGCATATGGTCATCATCATCATCATCATCATGCTGTCGGTCACGATGCGACAAAGACTGCTTTCATTACTTGACTGCCGCTCTCCATTTAGTTCTCCGCTGTGATAGTTGCGTCCATGTTTCTCTTGATGGTATCCTTGAACCGGAGACGAGGGCGCCCTCCCTTTCTGTAACCAGAACACAGTTGAGAATAGAGGATCTGCTTTGGTAGCCTGTCTGATGACATCCTCATGAGGTGTCCAGTCCACCAGAGATTCTTTTTGATGAGAAGATCTTCCAAAGAGGGCAGCCCCGTCCGTTTGAGTATTTCCTTATTTGTCACTTTGTCCTTCCAGGTTAGCCTCATGACATTTCATGAAAGCTGCCTGCAAAAGTGTTGAAGTGCTGCTGGCTTTTGTAAGTTACCAGCGGCACTCTCTCAGGGAGCAAATAGAGGTTTCACATCGGCAAGAACATGTCAAGACAGGCACAAAACTATTTGTCCCTGCAGTGGCTGGTCGGGAGATGTTGGGAGTTCCATACATCAACCGCCCTTAATGCTGCCACAGTCACATGGTTTTCTGGTTAGGGTTTGCTCCCTTAGCCTTCGGTTCTGTCAAGAACCTGTACCACAAGGCAGTGGTTTACAACTCTGCAGGGCAGGGGCGTTAAACTCCCTGAGGTATTGCTATACCTGCAATACCTGCATACCACATATGGCATATAGGTATATATTATATGGGTATATATTATATGCTAAAAATTGCATGCATGGTAAACGTGATATAGCTGGTATTTATTTTATATATGGTAGTTATGGTATATATGGTATTCATGGTGTATATGCAAAGCTTGTTAGATACTATAGACATGCTAGATATTTTGTCTGCTCCATTATTATTTTATTACAAAGGAATTTAATTGACTCTACACAAAGCTATAACCAGAAGACTTAAAATAATGTGACATACATGCTTCTGGTTACACATACTGAATTGTAGTCACCCCCCTATAACACCAACATCCATGTATGCATAAGTAACTGATGAAACTGTAGTCAGAAGATCAGTGCTATGACACTGAGACATTTCTTTTTTTATTATCAGTACAAAATAATTAGTAAATATAGAATTTGATACTGGGTTAGTCGAGGAGGAGAACGGCTTGACAAACCACTACAACTCGAGTAAATGGAGTTCAATAGAGTCCTCAAGAAGGTTGCATGTGCATTGTTCTTTTATACTCACATAATAAATTACACATCCTCTAAATCGAACACCAGTGCTTAAGATTGATCGTGCTGGCCACACATAACAAAACATACACATACTCTCAAACTAGTAAAACCCAGAGCCATTTCAAAATTAAGGCAACACAGTTTCTCAAACAGGATCATAAATATATGGAACAGTCTCCCACAAAATGTTATTGATGCCGAGTCAATAAATTCATTCAAGAACAGATTAGAAAAAGCACGGGCTGATGATCCAGGGAAATTTGACCCCTTATTCACCACATGCTACTAATTATTCCTTGTGTTGCATATTTACTTGCACTCAAGCAACAATGAGAGACAAATAAGTGTTCACCCTTCCTGTCTACCATTCGCTATTTCACTATTTCGCTATTTGGCTATTTCGCTATTTCGCTATTTCGCTATCACGTCCAATTAAGTATTTCTGGATTGCACTGCCATTTCCACTTGCAGCAGGATCATTGTGAACCTTTGCAGTGTTGTAGCAAACATTGCACCTATTGAAGATCAGGCTGCAAGAAAAGGAAAGTTAATATCGTCCATTAGACAATGCATGCATTGCACACTCAAGCATTGTTTTCCTGGTATTTATTTTATTCTTCAAAATAACACATTTGTCAGTAGGAAGGCCCTGGTGTTCAGTCTTCAGTGGCAGATATTTACACGACTCATTGTGATCATGCATATACCAGTGAAGCATAATGTGATAAGTGGCAGAGAATGAAGTTCAGTATTAATTATTCACACATTTAGACTGGTGATGGTGCTGTATCAGCACAAATCAGCCACGGCTCTGGTTGCCAAGTATTGGAAGACGTACACATTGATTATTAGTTTCATTGAACCCATCTTCTGATGGCAATGCAAGAACTAATGTAGTGGGTAGCAGCTCACTTTGTACCACGCTTCATAGAGGTTATCTATATATAATGCTATGTATATATATTCATTTGACTATTTCACCATCAGCCTGGAATTACAGCTTACTCGAATGTTATTCATCGCACCAAACGTGTGCCTGTGTCTTAATTCATGGAAGTGACAATACATATGTATTTCAACATGGAAATTGTAGTGTATACACTTAACAAGCCGGACCCAGCGGGAGGGGTCATGTGCCACAGGTGATGTGGTGGATCGAGGATTGAATAAACAGCAATTAGCATTCAGACTTCTAAGCGTTTGCGTCTGTTACTTCTCTACATGGTGTCAGATGTGGTGGGACAGCTACAGACATGGCGTTAACAGGACTAAAGCCACTGGCTCCCATCAGATTAAAATGGAACCTACCTATTAATTGGTGAGTATGGCATGGGGCCTAGAAGTTGTACGCCAGTGACACCAGACTCTCTTCTAAGAGCAAAAAAGTACGATGTTGAGCTTTTTTGCATGTAGCAGGCCTAGAAGCACAGAAGTTGTTCCATACCATGAGTCTAGAAAGTGGAGAGCAGGATAAAATAGGCGCGATAACAACCACATTCCAGGACTACTGCCATGGAAACTCTAGGGGCACCAACATATGTTATATGTTGAATAGCTACAACCAGACAAAACAAGACATGGAAACGTACATATGTGAGTTACAGTACTAGGTTGAACTATGTGATTATGGTAATACTGAGGAGTCCATATTCTGTGATAGACTGGTGTGTGGTATCAAAAACAATGTAGTACGGGACAAGCTGTTACAGACCCCAAACCTGGAATTGGAGCAGTGCTTAGAAATATGCCGTCTAAGCGAGCACAGCTCAGAGTAATTAGCGGGTGGTGTTGATAGCACTTATGACTCTAAAGTGCATGTGGTCAATCATCACGAGAGGCAAAGGTCATGCCCGCAAGCATGCGCACCGATACATACCAGTAGTGGTAACCGGTGAAGTGAGAACTACCGACATGCCCCCAACCACCCCAACTGCAATAGGTGTGGGTATTCACACCCTCGTGATAACTGCCCGGCCAGGGGCAAAGAATGCATTATATGCGGGCACATTGGGAATTTCGCTAGAGTGTGCAGAGGAGGTCAACGGCAACAGACACCAGTCAATTTGCTGGACATCGATCATAGTACAGAAAGCAAATGAATTATGTGTGTGCTTAGACCCGACTAAGGTGAATAAGGCAATATTGCGTGGCCTTTACCCTATCAAAACGATACAACAAGTAGTAGCCGGTTGGGCAGGTGCTAAATTTGTCTCTGTATTAGAAGTGCAAAGCGGGTATTGGCAGATAGTATTAGATGAGCCTAGTTCATCATTATGTTTGCTTAACACACCGTGGGGGAGATACATATATAGCCGGCTGCCGTTTGGTATAAAGACAGCCGGGGATATCTTTATCCAAGAAATGGACAATATCTTAAGGGATCCACCAGGCGTATATGTAGTCGCAGATGATATCTTATTTTATGGTGGAACCATTAAAGAGCATAACGAGATGTTGGAGTCTCTCCTGAAACGTGCACAGCAAGTCGGGTTTAAGCTAAAACCGGATAAGTCTAAATTGTGTAAATCACAAGTAGAGTATGTGGGCCACTTGTTAACATGCGACAGCCTTAAGCCAGATGCGCGGCAAGGAAGGACGAGGAGGCGGAAGTGGAAAAGAGGGCATTTTATTGGGTGAATGCCCGAGGCGTTTCATGAACATACAGTGTAATAAGTCAAGTACAGGTAAAGGTAAAATATAATTGTTTGATGCATGCTCATGCTGAGAGCGTCAAATGTGAGCGTAATGTCAGGCAATGTCAGTAGTTGGGAGGTGGGCCCGAGGAGCCCTCAACCCTATAATGGAGAGTTGGTGTATAGGGATGGTGGGTGGGGAAAAAGAGGTATGAGGAGCGGAGTCTGTGGAGGCAGGAGGGCGAGTGGCCGGTGGAGAGGCCGGAGGGGGTTATAAGGGAAGGAGAGAGGGGGGGGGGGTTATGTAAGAGGGAGAGAGCTGGAGGAGAGAGGAGGGGGGGGGAGAGAGGGGGGGGGTGCGTCCTCCCTCACCTCGCATCAAACGCAATGCGAGCATTACGACCGATGCGCGGCAAGGAAGGACGAGGAGGCGGAAGTGGAAAAGAGGGCATTTTATTGGGTGAATGCCCGAGGCGTTTCATGAACATACAGTGTAATAAGTCAAGTACAGGTAAAGGTAAAATATAATTGTTTGATGCATGCTCATGCTGAGAGCGTCAAATGTGAGCGTAATGTCAGGCAATGTCAGTAGTTGGGAGGTGGGCCCGAGGAGCCCTCAACCAGGAGAGAGGAGAGGGCTCGAGGGGCCGCCGAGGGAGCGAGGCGGGGGACGTAAGCGTGGACCGCCTCGGAAGTCCAGGTCCCTTGGGCCATGATGTCGGAGATGTGGACTCCGGCGGTGTGGCAGGCCTGGGCGGCGCCCGGCGGAGGCTGTGGAGAGTGAAGGCCTCGGCCCCCCGGACACCTCGGGCGTGAAGGGCGCCTCGCATGAGGGCAGTGAGTGTGCGCGGGTCGAGGGGGCGACCGGAGGGCATGATGAACGCCGGGGCGTCGGGAGGCGCGGGGCACTGCCGGGTGGCCGCGTTCCAGGCGGCCAGAGGGCAGAGGCCCGGCCTCGGGCAGGCAGGGATGAAGAGGGCGACGGCGCCCGAGGGCCCGGATATGGTCTTTGAAGTCCTGACCGTGACCCGGAGGCCGCCGGGGGCAGGGGCGACGTCGCCGCGGGTGATGGTGTGGGGGCCCCCCCAGCCCTCGGGACTCGGCGACAGCAGGTTGGATTGTCGGAGCATGCCGAAGTACCCGAGGAGAAGGGCGGCCCGAGGGGTGAGTGAGGCTGGTCCGGCGAGGGCGAGGTGGGCGATGACGATGGCGAGCAGAGGAGGCGTTAGAGGGGGCGCCTGGCGAGGCGCGTGGGTCGAGGCGCGCTCGGCACCTCGGCAGACGTCCTTGGCGAGGGCAGAGTCGAAGGCGGTGGTTGACCCTCCGGCCGCCCCGGTCCAGGTGCGCGCCCCGGAGAGGGCGTTCTTGATGGAGGCCGGGGCGAGGCCTCGGGCGTGGAGGCAGGCAGTGTAGCCGGCGATCTGGAAGTCGGTGGGGGCGAGGGGGGCGAGCCCTCGGGCCACACAGTAGGTAAACGTAGTCGCGGGCCTGGCGCCGGCGATTCCTCCATGTCGAGGGGGCCAGGGAGGCGAGGCGCAGGCGGGCGATGTCCTCCACCTCGGCCGGGGGAAAACCTGCATCAGAGGCCGGGGTTAAAGGGGAAGGCGTCATGGGAAGGGGATATGCTGTGGAGCCCGAGGCGGGCGATGCCGGCGCGGGCCACCTCGGCCCAGGGTCCGTCGAGGTGGGCGCGGCTGAGAGCGTCGGCGAGGACGAGCTCGGCCCCGGGCTTGTGGAGGATGGTGAGGGTAAAGCATCGGGTCGCCGCGAGGAGCCAGAGCTCCCGAGCGCAGGTCCCGAGGGTAGCATCGCGGGCGCGGCCCGAGGTGAGGGAGGCGGCGGAGGCCATGTTGTCTGTGTTGATCACGATGGTGGCCCCCGCCACGTCCTCAGGGATGAGGGCGCGGAGTGCAACCACGAGGTTGACGGCCTCCAACTCGTGAATGTCGGGGAACCGCGCCCGGAAGTCGAGGGTGTACCCTCGGGCGTAGCAGTGGGTGGCGGAGTAGGCGCCTCCGCCCGTGAGGCAGGAGTCGCACTCTATGACGTGGACGCGCCCTGCCGGGGCGCGGAGGAGGTGGAGGCCGTTGGAGGCCCGGCCGTAGAGGGCGAACCACCTCAGGTCCCGGAGGGCGTCGTCGTCGAGGGTGAGCGAGGCGCAGCCGAAGCAGCGGCGGAGCGCCCCGAGGAGGCGACTCATGAACCTCCGGGCGGGGAGCACACAGCTGCCCACATGGTTGAGGCGCCCGAGGAGGCTCTGGAGCTCGCGGCGAGTTATGGCAGGGCAGGTGAGGCGGGCCTCGCAGGAGAGGATGAGGTCGTCGACTTTGTCGGGGGCGATGCGGACAGTCATCGCCTCGCTGTCGAGGGCAAAGCCCAGCCAGGTGAGGCGGTCAGCGGGGGGGGTGGCACTTCCCAGGGGCCACGTCGAGCCCGAGGGCGGCAGCTAGGGCGAGGAAGGCGTCGAATGCCTGGCAGGCCCCGAGGTATGAGGCCTCGCACCCGACAAAGTCGTCGACGTATACCAGTGTGTGGAAGCCGTCGCGCCTCATTATCCAGGCGACGGCGGCCGTCACACGGACGCAGGCGGCGCCCGAGGAGCGGCAACCAAAGGGGAGGGCAAGGTCGATGTATACCCTCTGGTTGAGGGTGATGCCGTAGAGGGGGCAGGCGAGGGGGTCGGCGCGGAGTTGCCGGTATGCGCGGGAGATGTCGGCTGACCAGAGGTATGCGCCGGAGCCCTCGCCCGTGAGGCGGCGCCCGAGGTCAGCGACTGAAGGGAGGGTGTAGGAGTGGGCTTTCCCGAGGTATTCCCGGCGGGGGATGCCGGCATTGACGCTGGCGCCGGGGGGGAAGGAGAGGTCGACGATGACCCGCCTCTTGCCCGGGTCGGATTTGGGGCGGGTCATCATGGGGGAGACCTGGGTCCAGGGAGCGAAGGGAGGAATGGTGAAGGGGCCCGCGAGGGCGCCGAGGGCGAGCTCGGTTTTGATGAAGGCCTCTATGTGGGGGGCGTGCTCAGGGGCCTCGCGGTGGTTGGTAAAGGTAGGGCGGGGGGGGGTAGAGGCGGAGAAGTTGGCGGGGAAGCCGAACTCGAGTAGGTAGAGGAGGGCGGGGTCGGGGTAGTCGCGGAGGCGGTCGCGCCAGGCGGGGATGTGGAGGCCAGAGGGGAGGGGGATGCGGGCGGCCAAAAAATTAGGGAGGCCCGCTTCCCTGAGCGCGGTGTATGCGCGGGTGAAGGTGGGGTAGCGGGCCCAGGCTTCTTTTGAAGCATGGGGCCAGATAGCGAGGAGGGTGGGGCGGTATTGGTGGGGGGAGGGGCCGCAGGAGGGGGCGGCGGGGAGGGTGTCTTGGATATGGGGTTGAACGACGTCAGAGATGTGCTCGCTGAGGTCGTGGTGGGGGGGTGGGGGGGGAGGGTGGGGAGGGGGGAGGAGGAGCGGTAGGAGAGGTTAAGGGGGGCGGCGAAGGAGGTGGGGGAGGGGGAGGGGTGGGGGGTGGGGTGGGGGGGTCGGTATCAGGGGAAGGCCGGGGAGGATGGTGAGGTAGGCTGTGTCGGCGGGGGAGGGTGTGGGGGGGTGGGGAGGGGGGGGGGGAGGGGTGGGGGGGGGGCGGAGGCGGGCGGCGTGGGGCTGGAGGGTAGAGATAAGAGAGAGACGGCGGGGCCTGTGGTGAGGTCGAGGCGGGGGGGGGGGCCGGGTGGTCGGCAGAGATAAGAGGGGAGTGGCGGTTGGGTGCAGGGTGGCGGTGAGATAGAGGGTCTGTTGGGCCGCGGCGGGTGGCGGCAGGGGGGGGGGGCTTTGAAGCCTGGTGTGGTGTGAGCGGTTGGGTGCTCTGCGGTCAGGGCGCGGGCGGGCCGGGCGGGCGGCGGGATGTGAGGGGGCGGCGAGATGTGAGGGGGCGGTGAGATGTGAGAGGGCGGGAAATCAGTGGGCGGTGAGATGTGAGGGTGGTCGGTTGTGGGTGTGCGTGGGTCGGCGTGGGGGGGTGGGTGGGGCCGGCTGGGTCCCTCCGGGCCGGGCTGGAGGGGGCGGCGGACTAAAAATCCGCCGCGGGGGCGGGGCCCCCCCGGTCCCGGGTCCTTTTGCTATTGCAAACGGCCTCAGAGTGCATCGTAAGGAATTTCCTTACGTTGGCGCAATATGCGCATGTGTGTCGATACTTCGACGCCCCCTCCCCGTGGGTCTCGCCGGCGCCTGCCCGGTCGCAGGAGGCGGGGTCACGGTTCCAGGAGGGGCAGGGGGCGCCGTGAGATTCCCGGAGGTAGGGGACCCTGGTGTCGGTGGGGGGGCGGGGGAGGAGAGGTCTGGGGGCGGGGCGGGGGGGGGGTCGGTGTGGGTGCGGGCGGGGATGGATAGGGCGGCTGTGGGCGTGGTGAGGGCCTCCATCCGGAGCATGTTGATGGCGGCGGGGTCGTGCCAGCCGTGAGGGAGCCTACCGTCCGCGATCCAAGTGAATACCGTCTCGGAATAGCGGCGGACGGTAGCCCAGGGGTGGACGAGATTGTCCCGATGTATGGTGAGGGCGTGGTGGCTGAGTCCGGGAAGGGAGTGGGCGGGGAAGGCGGGGTGAGCCTCGAGCATGCGGAGGGCGAGGGTATACTCGTCCTTGGTGGCCTCCCCTCGCTTCACCGCCTTCCTCTCCGCCCCCCGCTCAATGAGGTCACAGGGAAATATATAATGGGGTGAGATACCTTTACGTCGACCGGCGTTGTGAGTGTCGGCCGAGTCGAGTATCTCGCGCACGGCGTCTGCAGCGGAGGTGGCCGAGTGGGCGTGGGCGTCGTGGTAGTGGAGTGGAAGCGGCGCGTCCGAGGGCTGAGAGGCGGATGCCCCTCCCCTGGTGAAGCGGATGTAGTCGGGGTGAATGGCCCCCGGGGCCGCCGGCAGGGGGGGCGGAGGCGGGTGAGCCCCCCCCACGGTGTGGCGGGGCGTGCGGGGGGCGTCGATGTGCTGAGGCGGCGCCGGCGGGGGCGCGGCGGCCGCGGCGGGGGCGTGGTGGGGCGCGGCTCCGCGCTGGTCCCGGGCGTCGATGATGTCGAGCCTCGCCGTCATGCGCTCCATGGCCGCGACTGTGTCGAGTAGCGTGGCCTGCATGGTGCGCCCCCATTCGGATGGGGGGTCGCCGGAGGCGGTCCTCGGGAGAGGGGCGGCCTGAGGGGGCGAGGAGGGCGCGGATGAGTGAGTCGACTCGGTCGATCCCGCCTCGGAAATGCGCTGTGCCTCCCTGCGGGCGGCGCGCCTCCCCCGACCTCGTCCGTTAGGCATGTTGGGCGTGGAGATAGGTAAGGCCACGTGTAGAGAGGTGGGGCCGCGTGTAGAGAGGTGAGGCCAAAGAAAAAGAGGTATGAGGAGCGGAGTCTGTGGAGGCAGGAGGGCGAGTGGCCGGTGGAGAGGCCGGAGGGGGTTATAAGGGAAGGAGAGAGGGGGGGGGGGGGGGGTTATGTAAGAGGGAGAGAGCTGGAGGAGAGAGGAGGGGGGGGAGAGAGGGGGGGGGTGCGTCCTCCCTCACCTCGCATCAAACGCAATGCGAGCATTACGACCAATGCTGACAGGATTCAGGCGATCACAGTGATACCTACTCCCACAGACAAGTGATATGTTCATGAATTTATTCCAAATCTCTCGAACATTGCTAAGCTGTTAAGGCTGTTACTGTCTAAAGAAATCACCTGGCACTGGGATAAAGAACAGAATGATGCGTTCGTAAAGTTAAAAGAGTTGTAAAGAACAGCCCAGGTGCTGAAGTACTAAAATGTAACTGTAACGGCCGGAACACTAGCGTCCTCTCATTGCCAAAATAATGTCATTCGGTGAATAAACAATCATTGGCCAGTGTGTGAGTTAGGTGCGGGTTGTAGATCAGCTACGCAGGACACAATCCTGGTGTTTGTTACAGTTTGTCAAACTGTTATGTATTGTGGGAGGTCAGCTACTCAGGACACAATCCTGGTGTTTGTTACAGTGTGTCAAACTGTTATGTATTGTGGGAGGTCAGCTACTCAGGACACAATCCTGGTGTTTGTTACAGTGTGTCAAACTGTTATGTATTGTGGGAGGTCAGCTACTCAGGACACAATCCTGGTGTTTGTTACAGTGTGTCAAACTGTTATGTATTGTGGGAGGTCAGCTACTCAGGACACAATCCTGGTGTTTGTTACAGTGTGTCAAACTGTTATGTACTGTGGGAGGTCAGCTACTCAGGACACAATCCTGGTGTTTGTTACAGTGTGTCAAACTGTTATGTACTGTGGGAGGTCAGCTAATCAGGACACAATCCTGGTGTTTGTTACAGTGTGTCAAACTGTTATGTACTGTGGGAGGTCAGCTAATCAGGACACAATCCTGGTGTTTGTTACAGTGTGTCAAACTGTTATGTACTGTGGGAGGTCAGCTACTCAGGCTGCAATCCTGGTGTTTGTTACAGTGTGTCAAACTGTTATGTACTCTGGGAGGTCAGCTACTCAGGCTGCAATCCTGGTGTTTGTTACAGTGTGTCAAACTGTTATGTACTGTGGGAGGTCAGCTAATCAGGCTGCAATCCTGGTGTTTGTTACAGTGTGTCAAACTGTTATGTACTGTGGGAGGTCAGCTACTCAGGCTGCAATCCTGGTGTTTGTTACAGTGTGTCAAACTGTTATGTTCTGTGGGAGGTCAGCTACTCAGGCTGCAATCCTGGTGTTTGTTACAGTGTGTCAAACTGTTATGTTCTGTGGGAGGTCAGCTACTCAGGATGCAATCCTGGTGTTTGTTACAGTGTGTCAAACTGTTATGTACTGTGGGAGGTCAGCTACTCAGGACACAATCCTGGTGTTTGTTTCAGTGTGTCAAACTGTTATGTACTGTGGGAGGTCAGCTAATCAGGACACAATCCTGGTGTTTGTTACAGTGTGTCAAACTGTTATGTATTGTGGGAGGTCAGCTACTCAGGCTGCAATCCTGGTGTTTGTTACAGTGTGTCAAACTGTTATGTATTGTGGGAGGTCAGCTAATCAGGCTGCAATCCTGGTGTTTGTTACAGTGTGTCAAACTGTTATGTACTGTGGGAGGTCAGCTAATCAGGACACAATCCTGGTGTTTGTTACAGTGTGTCAAACTGTTATGTATTGTGGGAGGTCAGCTAATCAGGACACAATCCTGGTGTGTGTTACAGTGTGTCAAACTGTTATGTACTGTGGGAGGTCAGCTACTCAGGCTGCAATCCTGGTGTTTGTTACAGTGTGTCAAACTGTTATGTACTGTGGGAGGTCAGCTACTCAGGCTGCAATCCTGGTGTTTGTTACAGTGTGTCAAACTGTTATGTACTGTGGGAGGTCAGCTAATCAGGACACAATCCTGGTGTTTGTTACAGTGTGTCAAACTGTTATGTATTGTGGGAGGTCAGCTACTCAGGACACAATCCTGGTGTTTGTTACAGTGTGTCAAACTGTTATGTATTGTGGGAGGTCAGCTACTCAGGACACAATCCTGGTGTTTGTTACAGTGTGTCAAACTGTTATGTATTGTGGGAGGTCAGCTACTCAGGACACAATCCTGGTGTTTGTTACAGTGTGTCAAACTGTTATGTACTGTGGGAGGTCAGCTACTCAGGACACAATCCTGGTGTTTATTACAGTGTGTCAAAACTGGTATGTACTGTGGGAGGTCAGCTACTCAGGACAGCAATCCTGGTGTTTGTTACAGTGTGTCAAACTGTTATGTATTGTGGGAGGTCAGCTACTCAGGACACAATCCTGGTGTTTGTTACAGTGTGTCAAACTGTTATGTATTGTGGGAGGTCAGCTACTCAGGACACAATCCTGGTGTTTGTTACAGTGTGTCAAACTGTTATGTACTGTGGGAGGTCAGCTAATCAGGCTGCAATCCTGGTGTTTGTTACAGTGTGTCAAACTGTTATGTACTGTGGGAGGTCAGCTACTCAGGACACAATCCTGGTGTTTGTTACAGTGTGTCAAACTGTTATGTACTGTGGGAGGTCAGCTACTCAGGACACAATCCTGGTGTTTGTTACAGTGTGTCAAAATGTTATGTACTCTGGGAGGTCAGCTACTCAGGCTGCAATCCTGGTGTTTGTTACAGTGTGTCAAAATGGTATGTACTGTGGGAGGTCAGCTACTCAGGCTGCAATCCTGGTGTTTGTTACAGTGTGTCAAACTGTTATGTATTGTGGGAGGTCAGCTACTCAGGACACAATCCTGGTGTTTGTTACAGTGTGTCAAACTGTTATGTATTGTGGGAGGTCAGCTACTCAGGACACAATCCTGGTGTTTGTTACAGTGTGTCAAACTGTTATGTACTGTGGGAGGTCAGCTACTCAGGACACAATCCTGGTCTTTGTTACAGTGTGTCAAACTGTTATGTACTGTGTGAGGTCAGCTACTCAGGCTGCAATCGTGGTGTTTGTTACAGTGTGTCAAACTGTTATGTATTGTGGGAGGTCAGCTAATCAGGACACAATCCTGGTGTTTGTTACAGTGTGTCAAACTGTTATGTACTGTGGGAGGTCAGCTAATCAGGCTGCAATCCTGGTGTTTGTTACAGTGTGTCAAACTGTTATGTACTGTGGGAGGTCAGCTAATCAGGCTGCAATCCTGGTGTTTGTTACAGTGTGTCAAACTGTTATGTATTGTGGGAGGTCAGCTAATCAGGACACAATCCTGGTGTTTGTTGCAGTGTGTCAAACTGTTATGTATTGTGGGAGGTCAGCTAATCAGGACACAATCCTGGTGTTTATTACAGTGTGTCAAACTGTTATGTACTGTGGGAGGTCAGCTAATCAGGCTGCAATCCTGGTGTTTGTTACAGTGTGACAAACTGTTATGTGCTGTGGGAGGTCAGCTACTCAGGACACAATCCTGGTGTGTGTTACAGTGTGTCAAACTGTTATGTACTGTGGGAGGTCAGCTACTCAGGACACAATCCTGGTGTTTGTTACAGTGTGTCAAACTGTTATGTTCTGTGGGAGGTCAGCTACTCAGGACACAATCCTGGTGTGTGTTACAGTGTGTCAAACTGTTATGTTCTGTGGGAGGTCAGCTAATCAGGACACAATCCTGGTGTTTGTTACAGTGTGTCAAACTGTTATGTATTGTGGGAGGTCAGCTACTCAGGACCCAATCCTGGTGTTTGTTACAGTGTGTCAAACTGTTATGTACTCTGGGAGGTCAGCTACTCAGGCTGCAATCCTGGTGTGTGTTACAGTGTGTCAAAATGTTATGTACTGTGGGAGGTCAGCTAATCAGGACACAATCCTGGTGTTTGTTACAGTGTGTCAAACTGTTATGTATTGTGGGAGGTCAGCTACGCAGGACACAATCCTGGTGTTTGTTACAGTGTGTCAAACGGTTATGTATTGTGGGAGGTCAGCTACTCAGGACACCATCCTGGTGTTTGTTACAGTGTGTCAAACTGTTATGTATTGTGGGAGGTCAGCTAATCAGGACACAATCCTGGTGTTTGTTACAGTGTGTCAAACTGTTATGTATTGTGGGAGGTCAGCTAATCAGGACACAATCCTGGTGTTTATTACAGTGTGTCAAACTGTTATGTATTGTGGGAGGTCAGGTACGCAGGACACAATCCTGGTGTTTGTTACAGTGTGTCAAACTGCTATGTATTGTGGGAGGTCAGCTACTCAGGACACAATCCTGGTGTTTGTTACAGTGTGTCAAACTGTTATGTATTGTGGGAGGTCAGCTACTCAGGACACAATCCTGGTGTTTGTTACAGTGTGTCAAACTGTTATGTATTGTGGGAGGTCAGCTAATCAGGACACAATCCTGGTGTTTATTACAGTGTGTCAAACTGTTATGTATTGTGGGAGGTCAGCTACTCAGGACACAATCCTGGTGTGTGTTACAGTGTGTCAAACTGTTATGTATTGTGGGAGGTCAGCTACTCAGGACACAATCCTGGTGTTTGTTACAGTGTGTCAAACTGTTATGTTCTGTGGGAGGTCAGCTACTCAGGACACAATCCTGGTGTTTGTTACAGTGTGTCAAACTGTTATGTTCTGTGGGAGGTCAGCTAATCAGGACACCATCCTGGTGTGTGTTACAGTGTGTCAAACTGTTATGCATTGTGGGAGGTCAGCTACTCAGGCTGCAATCCTGGTGTTTGTTACAGTGTGTCAAACTGTTATGTTCTGTGGGAGGTCAGCTACTCAGGACACAATCCTGGTGTTTGTTACAGTGTGTCAAACTGTTATGTACTGTGGGAGGTCAGCTAATCAGGACACAATCCTGGTGTTTATTACAGTGTGTCAAACTGTTATGTATTGTGGGAGGTCAGCTAATCAGGACACAATCCTGGTGTTTGTTACAGTGTGTCAAACTGTTATGTTCTGTGGGAGGTCAGCTAATCAGGACACAATCCTGGTGTTTGTTACAGTGTGTCAAACTGTTATGTATTGTGGGAGGTCAGCTACTCAGGCTGCAATCCTGGTGTTTGTTACAGTGTGTCAAACTGTTATGTTCTGTGGGAGGTCAGCTACTCAGGACACAATCCTGGTGTTTGTTACAGTGTGTCAAAATGGTATGTACTGTGGGAGGTCAGCTACTCAGGCTGCAATCCTGGTGTTTGTTACAGTGTGTCAAACTGTTATGTATTGTGGGAGGTCAGCTACTCAGGACACAATCCTGGTGTGTGTTACAGTGTGTCAAACTGTTATGTATTGTGGGAGGTCAGCTACTCAGGCTGCAATCCTGGTGTTTGTTACAGTGTGTCAAACTGTTATGTTCTGTGGGAGGTCAGCTAATCAGGCTGCAATCCTGGTGTTTGTTACAGTGTGTCAAACTGTTATGTATTGTGGGAGGTCAGCTACTCAGGACACAATCCTGGTGTTTGTTACAGTGTGTCAAACTGTTATGTATTGTGGGAGGTCAGCTAATCAGGACACAATCCTGGTGTTTGTTACAGTGTGTCAAACTGTTATGTACTGTGGGAGGTCAGCTAATCAGGCTGCAATCCTGGTGTTTGTTACAGTGTGTCAAACTGTTATGTATTGTGGGAGGTCAGCTAATCAGGACACAATCCTGGTGTTTGTTACAGTGTGTCAAACTGTTATGTACTGTGGGAGGTCAGCTAATCAGGCTGCAATCCTGGTGTTTGTTACAGTGTGTCAAACTGTTATGTATTGTGGGAGGTCAGCTACTCAGGACACAATCCTGGTGTTTATTACAGTGTGTCAAACTGTTATGTATTGTGGGAGGTCAGCTAATCAGGACACAATCCTGGTGTTTGTTACAGTGTGTCAAACTGTTATGTACTGTGGGAGGTCAGCTAATCAGGACACAATCCTGGTGTTTGTTACAGTGTGTCAAACTGTTATGTATTGTGGGAGGTCAGCTACTCAGGACACAATCCTGGTGTTTGTTACAGTGTGTCAAACTGTTATGTACTGTGGGAGGTCAGCTACTCAGGACACAATCCTGGTGTTTGTTACAGTGTGTCAAACTGTTATGTACTGTGGGAGGTCAGCTACTCAGGACACAATCCTGGTGTTTGTTACAGTGTGTCAAACTGTTATGTACTGTGGGAGGTCAGCTACTCAGGACACAATCTGGTGTTTGTTACAGTGTGTCAAACTGTTATGTACTGTGGGAGGTCAGCTACTCAGGACACAATCCTGGTGTTTGTTACAGTGTGTCAAAACTGTTATGTACTGTGGGAGGTCAGCTACTCAGGCACAATCCTGGTGTTTGTTACAGTGTGTCAAACTGTTATGTATTGTGGGAGGTCAGCTAATCAGGCAGCAATCCTGGTGTTTGTTACAGTGTGTCAAACTGTTATGTACTGTGGGAGGTCAGCTAATCAGGACACAATCCTGGTGTTTGTTACAGTGTGTCAAACTGTTATGTACTGTGGGAGGTCAGCTACTCAGGCGCAATCCTGGTGTTTGTTACAGTGTGGTCAAACTGTTATGTATTGTGGGAGGTCAGCTAATCAGGACACAATCCTGGTGTTTGTTATCAGTGTGTCAAACTGTTATGTACTGTGGGAGGTCAGCTAATCAGGACACAATCCTGGTGTTTGTTACAGTGTGTCAAACTGTTATGTACTGTGGGAGGTCAGCTACTCAGGCCAATCCTGGTGTTTGTTACAGTGTGTCAAACTGTTATGTTTGTGGGAGGTCAGCTACTCAGGACACAATCCTGGTGTTTGTTACAGTGTGTCAAACTGTTATGTACTGTGGGAGGTCAGCTACTCAGGACACAATCCTGGTGTTTGTTACAGTGTGTCAAACTGTTATGTATTGTGGGAGGTCAGCTACTCAGGACACAATCCTGGTGTTGTGTTACAGTGTGTCAAACTGTTATGTTCTGTGGGAGGTCAGCTACTCAGGACACAATCCTGGTGTTTGTTACAGTGTGTCAAACTGTTATGTACTGTGGGAGGTCAGCTAATCAGGACACAATCCTGGTGTTTGTTACAGTGTGTCAAACTGTTATGTACTGTGGGAGGTCAGCTACTCAGGACTACAATCCTGGTGTTTGTTACAGTGTGTCAAACTGTTATGTCTGTGGGAGGTCAGCTAATCAGGACACAATCCTGGTGTTTGTTACAGTGTGTCAAACTGTTATGTATTGTGGGAGGTCAGCTACTCAGGCGCAATCCTGGTGTTTGTTACAGTGTGTCAAACTGTTATGTATCTGTGGGAGGTCAGCTACTCAGGACACAATCCTGGTGTTTGTTACAGTGTGTCAAACTGTTATGTACTGTGGGAGGTCAGCTAATCAGGACACAATCCTGGTGTTTGTTACAGTGTGTCAAACTGTTATGTATTGTGGGAGGTCAGCTACTCAGGACACAATCCTGGTGTGTGTTACAGTGTGTCAAACTGTTATGTATGTGGGAGGTCAGCTAATCAGGACAGCAATCCTGGTGTTTGTTACAGTGTGTCAAACTGTTATGTATTGTGGGAGGTCAGTACTCAGGCACAATCCTGGTGTGTGTTACAGTGTGTCAAACTGTTATGTACTGTGGGAGGTCAGCTAATCAGGCGCAATCCTGGTGTTTGTTACAGTGTGTCAAACTGTTATGTATTGTGGGAGGTCAGCTAATCAGGACACAATCCTGGTGTTGTTACAGTGTGTCAAACTGTTATGTATGTGGGAGGTCAGCTACTCAGGACACAATCCTGGTGTTTGTTACAGTGTGTCAAACTGTTATGTACTGTGGGAGGTCAGCTACTCAGGACACAATCCTGGTGTTTGTTACAGTGTGTCAAACTGTTATGTTCTGTGGGAGGTCAGCTAATCAGGACACAATCCTGGTGTTTGTTACAGTGTGTCAAACTGTTATGTACTGTGGGAGGTCAGCTAATCAGGCTGCAATCCTGGTGTTTGTTACAGTGTGTCAAACTGTTATGTATTGTGGGAGGTCAGCTAATTCAGGACACAATCCTGGTGTTTGTTACAGTGTGTCAAACTGTTATGTATTGTGGGAGGTCAGCTAATCAGGACACAATCCTGGTGTTTTACGTGTGCAAACTGTTAGTGTGGGAGTCAGCTAATCAGCGCAATCCTGGTGTTTGTTACAGTGTGTCAAACTGTTATGTTCTGTGGGAGGTCAGCTAATCAGGACACAATCCTGGTGTTTGTTACAGTGTGTCAAACTGTTATGTATTGTGGGAGGTCAGCTACTCAGGACACAATCCTGGTGTTTGTTACAGTGTGTCAAACTGTTATGTATTGTGGGAGGTCAGCTACTCAGGACACAATCCTGGTGTTTGTTACAGTGTGTCAAACTGTTATGTATTGTGGGAGGTCAGCTACTCAGGACACAATCCTGGTGTTTGTTACAGTGTGTCAAAATGGTATGTACTGTGGGAGGTCAGCTACTCAGGCTGCAATCCTGGTGTTTGTTACAGTGTGTCAAACTGTTATGTATTGTGGGAGGTCAGCTACTCAGGACACAATCCTGGTGTTTGTTACAGTGTGTCAAACTGTTATGTACTGTGGGAGGTCAGCTACTCAGGACACAATCCTGGTGTTTGTTACAGTGTGTCAAACTGTTATGTACTGTGGGAGGTCAGCTACTCAGGCTGCAATCCTGGTGTTTGTTACAGTGTGTCAAACTGTTATGTACTGTGGGAGGTCAGCTACTCAGGACACAATCCTGGTGTTTGTTACAGTGTGTCAAACTGTTATGTACTGTGGGAGGTCAGCTACTCAGGCTGCAATCCTGGTGTTTGTTACAGTGTGTCAAACTGTTATGTACTGTGGGAGGTCAGCTACTCAGGCTGCAATCCTGGTGTTTGTTACAGTGTGTCAAACTGTTATGTACTGTGGGAGGTCAGCTACTCAGGACACAATCCTGGTGTTTGTTACAGTGTGTCAAACTGTTATGTACTGTGGGAGGTCAGCTAATCAGGACACAATCCTGGTGTTTGTTACAGTGTGTCAAACTGTTATGTACTGTGGGAGGTCAGCTAATCAGGACACAATCCTGGTGTTTGTTACAGTGTGTCAAACTGTTATGTATTGTGGGAGGTCAGCTACTCAGGCTGCAATCCTGGTGTTTGTTACAGTGTGTCAAACTGTTATGTTCTGTGGGAGGTCAGCTACTCACGCTGCAATCCTGGTGTGTGTTACAGTGTGTCAAACTGTTATGTACTGTGGGAGGTCAGCTAATCAGGACACAATCCTGGTGTTTGTTACAGTGTGTCAAACTCTTATGTATTGTGGGAGGTCAGCTACTCAGGACACAATCCTGGTGTTTGTTACAGTGTATCAAACTGTTATGTTCTGTGGGAGGTCAGCTACTCAGGACACAATCCTGGTGTTTGTTACAGTGTGTCAAACTGTTATGTATTGTGGGAGGTCAGCTAATCAGGACACAATCCTGGTGTTTGTTACAGTGTGTCAAAATGTTATGTACTCTGGGAGGTCAGCTAATCAAGCTGCAATCCTGGTATTTGTTACAGTGTGTCAGTATGTTTGTCCACGGATGATTAATGTTCACTGTTTGGTGCAAAATTAATTCTGTTTGATCAACATGGTTTTGTCTGCAATTTCAAAGTATGCGTATTTTCCTAGATGTCATCTGCTCGTTACTGAATATACCTGGTTCTATTCAATGATGTGTGCGTCTTCCAAAATTCCATCTGTTGCTACTAAGTAAAAGTGTCAGCTGCTGCCAGCCTTAATCTGCATCATGTGGCCCGTTACTACAAAATGTTGTCTGCTCGTTATTCAATGTTCTGTTTCTGCAAAATGTACTATGCTAGTCCGTCCATCAAAATACTTCTTATTTGCACCATATATATTAAGAATAAAACCATCTGCTAATATAAAGTATCATGTAGCACATGTCTATAAAATATCGTCTGTTTATACCAAAATCCCATTTCTTTCAACTAAATATCATCTGATAATATCGATCACTTTCCACCGCTTTCTATCACGCATTATGTACCACCTGTTAGTAATAAAGTCGTCCATGCATTCATATTCCCACATGTGATATATGTATGTCAAATATAAGTTATCGTTATGAGTTGCTATCCGATTGTACAGCCTCATTAGATTACCGTCTGTTGTGAGAGCATCTCATCAATTGTAACCTATTTATTCTGCTTCAGCCGATACTCATCCATCGCTCAGAGAGACGCGTCTCTGAAAAGTGTTTTGGGTTGTGGTTGATTAATACAACAGCCGGTCGCCACCCCTCATTGCCTGCCGGCTAATTAATTGCCATTCATTCCCTTCTTGTCGTCTTCTCCACCGGCTTCAAATATGGCTCCTGCTTCCAGAAAGAAAGGACAAACTGGCGTGTACAGTTTCACAATTTGCGCCAATGTTCCCATTAGTATTACACTCAAATGAAATACGAAACTAAATTTAACTGTTCTGCCAATGAAAAGGGAAACACACTTAATTTGCTGACGTTAAGTGATGGTTTTCAATGTCTCCATATTTTAAAAATAACTCTATTAAGTTTGATCTTTCTTACCTCTGTCAATTCCATTTGAAATAACTATTATTTTAAAAGGTTGACGTTCGAGTTACTCAAGTGAAAACAATACTAGGCACATTTTGGTATGCGCAATAGCTGCCAGAAGGTGGAGCGTCTAATACATCGCATTAGACACTAGCACCCCCTGGTGTAGAGCCCCAGAACTAACCTGGCTGGCCAACCCAGATTGCCACCTGCCTCTTCTATTTACATGCGCATATATGGGAAATATATGGACATCACTAACATTGGCGTACTATTAAAAGCATGATTATTGCTTGGGGACTTACGCCCTAGCAACATATATGGTAATATCAGGACGCATACAGACTTGTAGCAGTGTACACTCATGGCCATTTTATAGTGCTGCCCCTCTGGGAGGTGTGGTCCCGGAACCATGCCTTGATATCCCACTCAGTCGCCTTATCGTGACCTTGAGTGAACCCGTCCGTGTTAGATCCTATTAATTCCGAGTGTCAGGTTAAATAACGATAACCCAGGACCTCCCGGACTAAAGCCTGCTAGTACTGTCACCGATTCGGGTATATGCTGCTTCTGACATGACACCATTTTCTGTTGGAATCCAGCAACACCTGCCGTCTGAGGTTGGGCTGGTTGGGCTGGCATAGCGAAAGTTGGAACAAGAATGAACAGAAACTGCCAACTATAGCCACATTTATAGACAACCTACTGAGGCCATATGCATCAAATTATACTTTTAAGAGTAACCTCACAATGGGATAATATAAAAATCAATTAAAGCCTTTTAGGATTAAGGAAACCATATAGAATGGACCATAACTCTGAGATTCGTCCTGGGATTAAGTCGAAGCGAATTATGTTACCTTTGGTATCCCCAGGTAGGGTTCACCAAACTATTCTTAAGTTGTCTGGCATTTTCTAATTGTCTTTAGAAAGCGACGCAGGTTTCCTAGAATTAAATAGGAGTCGGGTGTTTCAGTCGACAACTCGCTTATTATTGACTTGCGGATATAATCAAATATATTATTAGGATGAGCTTAGAGACATATTTACTTGTCTTGTGCTCAAACATGTTCTCTTGAATACTATTTCGATAATATTCAATTAGAAAATACATGGTAATAACGAGATAAACCACATTTTACTAGTAGCATTGTGGAGCCGGTATTAAAGATTTACGGACCCACAAATTAGCTCCTTTTAAGTAATGGTTTGTTTGATGTAATCCCTGTTTATTTTCCCATATTCCTGGTTATTTCTCATTAAATATGTAACGGGGTTTTATTTGCAGAAATGTGTATATTAACAGAATTTCGTCCCTAATTAAAGGCACTAACTCCTGAATACAAACACCATACTTCTCGGGGAGAATTAGTTCTTATATATTTGTTTTAATGTATTTTAATTGAATATTACGGAAATGCTATGCATGCAGACACTTTACAAAGACTGTAACGCACTATTCAAATATCATACTGTGCTAGATTCCCAAGTAAATGTATCACATTAAAAGACTGCAGCACCAGACCCCTATTCAATTCTATAGCAAAATTAACATGCTGTTTTAATACTACTTTAGAATTCCATAAACACTTGAGAATCCAGTGGTGGACCCTACCTGCACATGGCTTCCTGTGGGTGAGTAGGGAGGACGGACATAATGCGGGTCTTAGTGTGAGGAGCAGGTAGGGGTTAATGCGGCGGCTCCACATATGTACCCGAGTGTTAATGTGTTCGGGCCTGCATAGGCCACTCGTACAAGAAACCGGAAGTGTCCAAGTTCTCGGATCACGCCGATACATCTCGTCACTTGTGAACCTTAATTAATGAAACTCTTGGAATTGAAATAGTGAAATAGCGAAATGGTAGACAGGAAGTGTGAATACTTATTTGTCTCTCATTTTTGCTTGAGTGCAAGTAAATAAGCAACACAAGGAATACACAACATGAACATACCACCCCACTGATTTGCCTGAGAGAAAGTTGAGCTTTTCTCATGGGCTTGATAGGGATGCACGCTCACCTGGATTCAGCAGTAACATGTGGCCGGTGTGATGTGTGTCTTATGAAAGCATGTGTCACGTCTGTGGTGTTTGTGGGAGGCAAGGATGCTGACTAATTTAATAATGTCGTCTGCGGTTGCCAAGGTGACCACATATGATAATTGGTAGCATTGCCAGAAACTATTAGAAAAGGCAGACATCAGCTGTGCTGCAATACCGTTCTGTAGATTGGGGAAGTATGAAGAGAGCTCACTGGACAGGTTCTACTCTTCACGTATTGACAAATATAAACAATGCAATGCGTTTCTTTGTTTTCAGAGTTCACCTACCGATCAACTGATGCATACATCATGGCCTCAGAAAATAGTCGGCACACTTCGACTAGGCACGATGCATTCATTACATTAGGCCTTCTGTACAAAGATTTGAGTTTAGCGAGGTTGAGTGTTCTACAGGTCCTGGTTCGAGTACTGACCGAGTTAAACCAATGCTTAATACTTGAATACGCTGAATGAGACTAACTGTTGGTAATAAGAATTCCTCTGCATAATTAACATGTTCCTATCACTGGAAAATATTGTATAACATATGGTAGCTCATCATTTTCTCCTTACTGCAAAGGTCAGCCATATAATATTTCATGACCAAGGCAAATGCATTAGAACAACAATAGCAAAATGATAGCAACTAATGCTTAAAATATCGGAATAACATCATTACCTATATTCATAGTACTTAATAGGAACCAATTGGAACATAATGAAGAGTTCATGCGCAAAACCATGTACACGCCAATCCAAAAATGTAATTAAAATAGAACATTTTTTACTTGAAAATAATTGTAATTGTCACTAATTTCACTTTTCTTGTGATGACATGATTATGGAGCAATGGTCTAAATGTAAAAAAGTATATTTTTGAGGGTTGGAATCCAATGTTTATATCAATTTTTGGATTGGCGTATACATGGTTTTGTTCCTGAACTTTTCATATATACATTTGTAACTAACATGCACGCATCAATGTGTCTATAACAGGGTGCCGGATGGCTGGGTGTGGCTTTCTCTGGGGAAAGTTTGTATGGATAGGGCAGTTTATTTAACCCTATTCGCTGTGTTGTATTTATCTATGTTATCACGGAGTAATGCAATAATGATAAGAACAACATTGAAAGAAACTCTGTCTAAAACACCATTTATACAATTTGTGTCCACAATGCTTATCCTGCTGTGACGTCACCCACTAACTGAACCCAACACGTTGTGACACTGCCCCGGTCTGGTACTGCCATGACGTCACCAACTAACTGAAGCCAACACGTCATGACACTGCACAGTTCTGGTACTGCTGTGACGTCACCCACTAACTCAACCCAACACATTGTGACACTGCACAGTTCTGGTACAGTGTGATGTCACCCACTAACTGAACCCAACATGTCATGACACTGCACAGTTCTGGTCATGCCATGAGGTCACCCACTACCTGAACCCAACACGTTGTGACACTGCACTGTTCTGGTACTGCTCTGACGTCACCCACTAACTGAACCCAATACGTTGTGACACTGCACAGTTCTGGTACTGCTCTGATGTCACCCACTAACTGAACCCAACACGTCGTGACACTGCACAGTTCTGGTACTGCCGTGATGTCACCCACTAACTGAAGCCAACACATTGTGACACTGCACAGTGCTGGTACTGCCGTGACATCACCCACTAACTGAAGCCAACACATTGTGACACTGCACAGTTCTGGTACTGCCATGACGTCACCCACTACCTGAGCCCAACATGTTATGACACTGCACAGTTTTGGTACTGCCGTGACGTCACCCACTACCTGAACCCAACACGTTGTGACACTGCACAGTTCTGGTACTGCTGTGATGTCACCCTCTAACTGAACCCAACATGTCATGGCACTGCACTGTTCTGGTACTGCTGTGACGTCACCCACTACCTGAACCCAACACGTTGTGACACTGCACAGTTCTGGTACTGCCGTGGCGTCACCCACTACCTGAACCCAACACGTTGTGACACTGCACAGTTCTGGTACTGCTGCTTTCTGAATTCAGCAAGTCTCTGACGTTGGACATACAGGCAACTGTTTGTTGGATTTGCACATCTAACACTGATTGCATCTGTCAGCAGGTTGCTGGAAGCAAATGTAAATCCCACACCCAAAGTGGACTTCCGGGATAAGCGTCGTAACCTTGATTCTACCCAGGTTCTTTGATGCAACCCCGACCCACCACGTCTCTGTATACACAGCCTTGCACCCGGGTTGGTGAGTGCATCTCACACTATAACAATGCTGATCCTTACCATCAAAGGCCACCAGGTAGCGCACTCCAAGTACACACACAAGTCACATTCAATATCATATAATGCCCAGCATGTACATCATCCTGGTCACGGAACCAGTATCAAAGAAGATGCTCGAGAAAGTGAGATTCATACCCATAGCGGGACACAAACCCACAATACTGCCATTCCGGAGCGAACTTCCGAACCATTAGGTTATCTAGGCTCCCTGCTGCAACTCACCTACCCAGGCTGGCCGTCGATGTGGTCTTTTCCCTGGAGTGGGGAGTGCGTGTAACCTAAGGATGCACCAGCTGCACACCCGTGAAGTGAAAGCGATGTTTTATTGTGCTTGTGTCCTATAGTTTTCTGCTCGAGGCTTTATTGGTAATCTGAGCACCATGTTGGTTCTTTGTACGCCTTTAGGGCCCTCTATTTAACCAAGGAAAGGCCATGTGCAACTCTTCCCCACTTCCGCGGGTTCATGTTATTTTCTTAGTATGCGATTCATTCACCTGCATACATATTATCTCAGTGCCCGGGGCACTTTACGGCCCCCTCCCCGTTTTACATTGAGGTGATATACATTTCTTACTCACTAACTAAATATCTGGTTAAATTACACAATATTAAGGCACACTAGCTTATAAATTGTAACATCAAGGGGGATGGTTCCAACATTCTTTTGTCTGCCAGGCAACATCCCTATCACACCATACACTGTACACACACCTTTATGTTGGTATTAAGTATATTGTAAAATGGTTCTGATGCCACCCTTCCGCCAAACTATTGCCCCCTTATTTCTCACTAGCCCCTGGTTCTATCCACCGCCGTCAGGGGGTGGCACCGCCCACTTTGGGTGGGGTGGTTGTTGGAGTTTTACGTCCAGGTCATATCAGGACGGCAATGCCCACCTTGCGTTGGTTTGTTGTTTCACTGTTACGTCCTGACAACATCTAAGGTCATATTCGGACGGCAATGCCCATTTTGGGGTGGATACTTAGTCGGTTGTTGGAGTTTTATGTCCTGGCAACATCTAAGGTCATATCAGGACAGTAATGCCCACTTTGGGACCACTTTGAGAACCACTGAGTTAGGGGATCAGATACGTAACTTAAGCCATGGTTGGCGGTATCCGTACAGCGCATTTACAATTAGCCAACCAGGAGGATGATAGCATCGGCACTAATTATCTCAATGTGTTTTTCGTGGTTCTCGTTGCGTATTGGCTTTTAGTAGAAGTGATTCATTCACCTCAGAGTTAAGTGTTCCTGAATTATCTAATTCGGTTTTAGCATTGTGTCTATAATGATGAGGTGGTGGTGAGGGTCGCGAGGGGGTTATGGGTAATCTAACAGGGGCTTGGAAAGGGATACTACAGGCTGGAGGGAGCAGGTGATCCAGAGGGTCTAGTAAGGTAGCATTAGCATTTAATTAAGATGAAGTATAGTTTGTGGAGGGAACATTTAGGGAACCAGCAATGTTCTAATTGCTCACAGCACATAGTGTTTGTTGAATTAGGCGTTCGTCCAAATAACCACAAGCGTCACATGTAACAAATGATTTTGGCTTTTCAATCTTTGCTATTTTCCTCAGATGAACCTGACATTCTCGATGTTGCTATGTCACATGGGCAATTTGGGATGTGGGGGCAACTACAGTGCCGTCATTTATAGACAACAACCTGATGTCTATACCCACAAGGTTTATACCCAGTTAGCGAAACACTTGCCAACTGCCTCCATTGATCACTTCCATCCCGAACACATCCTGAACACGCCTGGTGTGTGCCTGATGGGCAGCCACAATTTGCCTCCCTAAACCCCGAAACAAACAGCCTTTCCCTACATTGTCAAACAAAAGTAAGTACAGTGATAGCAACATAGCTGAATTAAGTTATGTCAGATTAGTCGCAATGCTTATATTGCATTTGATTTGAAGAGGGTGACTCCCTGCCCTCGTGCCTGATCCACTAACGAGCCAGTGCTTTCGTACCTTGCACCACTCCCCCCACCTTATAAGCGTACCGCCGCTGTCTAGCAGCACTTTCTAGTGAGCCAAGACAGCGACCACAACTCCACTTTGTTCCACCCACGCACCCTTCTAATAGTACTTTACGATGAGTACCTATGTTAATATTTAAACAGGCCCTGCACATGTGTGTCCACCCGTTTTTGAAAAGAATGAGTTCGGATTAGTAGTGGTGGCGCTCCCAACGGCTCCCCACCACACTAACCTGGGCTTGCCTATTGGGTGACTCACCAGTCTAAGCGGGTTTATGATATTGCAATGATGCAGTGTACACTAATCTAAGCATATATATGTATATATGTTTGCATATTATATATACATACAAAGCAACGGATATGTATGTCATATATATATGTAGATATATATTGTTATATATATCTGCATATATATCTGCTGCAAACTAACGCATATAGGCATATGATATATAATATATGTATATATATATGCAGATACGTACAAGCCAACCAACAGATATATCCTATATATGGCATTATCCTTATAAGAAAATCAATATCAATGCGCTACTGTAAACCAAAGTACATTTGTGCCAGGTTTTCCAACTAATACTTGATTGGCCGCTAAATGTTGTCTATCTACTGTAGTCTAGTGGGGCATACTAGAACTAGTATTTGTACACATATTCACACATATACCTATGCCTCTATGTATATGCATATATAATATTATATTGCTGCCCTGGCGTTGATAAGAGAGTCCTAATACCCCTGTCACACTACGACGTGACGAGCCAACGTGAGCCTAACGTGATCATTTTTCGTCATGACGTTGGGTTACGTCATGATGACGTCAAAATGACGTTAGAATGACGTCGAGCTACGTCACATTACGTCGTGTTACGTCGAGTTACGTCAAGGTTTTGGACATGTTCAAAACGTTGGACGTAGGTCGAACGTAAGGGTTTACGTTCGCCGTACGTTCTGTTCACGTTCAGTGAACGTCAATGACGTTAAACGGACGTTATTTCAACGCTGCTCACTACGTTCAACTACGTTCCACTACGTTCCACTACGTTGACCCACATTAAACCAAGTGCAAAAGCCTACGAGGCTTAATGGGAACGTCAGGAGAACGTCAGGAAAACGTCAGGAGAACGTCAGGAGAACGTCAGGAGAACGTGCATTCAACGTACGTTCAACGTCTCATTACATAGCTAACGTCATGTAACATTCTTCTGGCATTGGAATAACGTTCATAACGTTCCGTGAGCGTAGTGACGTTGTCCTCTCTCGTGACTGACGGTATCACTACGCTTTACCAACGTTATGTTCTCGTCCACTACGCTGCATCCACGTTCAACTTGTGCCCAAATTTGCATACTACGCCGAAAAGTTCAACGTTCTTCACGTTCTCCCTACGTTGACGTCGTTACGTCGTAGTGTGACAGCCCCTTTACGGTGATATGTATATCTTACGCCCCTTGTCACTAATCCGACGTCATATTGCTCCGTCTTGAGAGACCAAGTGGATGAAATTATCATAATACTGTAGTTGTTGTGAACAATTTAGTTGTGTGATAACGGCGTTGTACACCCCCAGGCCTCGTATATATGTTACATGCAAATACTATGCAGACAAGGCCCAAGTGAAGCTTGCTCGACACCGGCACGGTTTAGTTCTCCGCCGGGTGGGATGTGGGGGGTGGGGGCGGTCATGGGCAGCAGCGAACACCAAAGCGCTGCCGCGTCATACACTGGTCACCGGTCTGTGTCGCACCCTGCTTGCATCTACAGTTCACCGTGCTCCCACTCAGCACAGTGGCTGACCCCCCCCCCCCCCCTCGGACCCACATCTCCGCCAATCACCTCATCCCACCTCAACTCCTCCTGCGCTGGATGCAGAGAACCGAATGTAAGGCATCGCTGAAATATGCTCGACTCAACACCTCTTCCACACCAACCCGTGGACACACACACCACACTCATTGCAATTGGACGATCCCATTATAATACCTCAAATGCATGATTTCCTATTCTCCACAGTGCCACACTTAAATGTATACTGATTGACTTCTGTAACATTGGTTCACAATTGGCGAAGTGTGAGTGATTCGGGGAGTATACCGGAACAGCCTCCCTCCTAGACGCCCCTGCTGCCCTTTTCCCCAGCCTTCCCTTATTCCCTCTGGGTTTGACACCTCCAACATCCTCCCCTTTCCCGTCCTATGCTTCTGCTGTTCTCTCAGCCGTTCACTTCTCCCGAGTCGACCACCTCGCTGGGACTCCTCCTTTGCCTCTCTTCTTCGCCCCCTTCATCCCTCTTTCCAGTCCAAACTGCGCGCCAGTGCCCCACAGTCTCCCCTGTCCTCGGCCCATTGGTCGTAATGCGTAGCATTACGTTTGATGCGAGGAAAGGAGGATACCCTCCCCCGCCCCGGCTGTCGCGCAGCTTGACACCTCGCCCGACGCCGCCGCGACTCGCTCCCTCCCCCGCCCTCTGCCGCGCAGCATTCGCGCCTCACCCCGACGCCCGCTGCTCGCCACCTTCCCCCCCCCCTCCCCCGGGCCGGCAGCCTTCACACCTCACCTGCTGTCGCCCTCCTCCTTTCCCTTATAAGGCCGCCTCCGGCCTCCCTCAGGCACTCGCCCTCCTGCCGCCTTCCAGACTTCTCCCCCTTTTTCTCCACCCACCCACCCATCTCTCTTCCTTTCTCTTCTTTCTCCTTCTTCTGGTGGAGGGCTCCTCGGCGCCCCCTCACACAGCATGACCTTCACCACGAACTCTTGCTCCTTCTGAGCCCCACATTTGACTCTCTTACCAGCTCCTTAAGAGCCCTTTATCCTCATTGTATTGCATTGCTCCTTATGAGCCCCTGTTTACATGTCATATTGCATTGCTCCTCATGAGCCCTTTACCTTTGTCCACCATTGTATTTAACCTCCTCTGTACCTCCTGAGGCGCTCACTAAACGCCTCTTTCTCCACCCCTGTCTTGCCTTCCTCCTTTGCGCGCATTAACACCCTTCCTGTACTGCTGGATGTGGTGGCCGATTCGGTAGAGCGTGAGCCTTGCATGCGGGAGACCGAAGGTTTGGTTCCCAATCGAGTCAAACCAATGACTTCCAAAATTGATACTTGTTGCTACGTAGCTTGGCATTTGGCATCAATAGTATATGGCAAGGACTGGTTAGCTCAGTGTCAGGATAATGTGACTGTGTGAGATATCGGGTCATGGTGGCGGATGCCTGATTTCCCAGTGGGGCAGCATTATAAAGTCTCCATGAGTGTGCACTGCCACAAGTCGGTTCCCGTCCTGATATGACCATAGATGTTTCCAGGCCGTAAAACTCCAACACCAATCCTTGCTGTCCCTCCCGTGAGCTATGTTATCCCGCTAGCCCGAATCTGCCCTCTATCCCTCTACATGTACCAGTGTATACTACAAGTACCCCACTTTCTGTCCATTGCCAGCGTTAAACTCCCATGTCCCTACTACCTAAGACGACATTTACGGCTTGTTTTCTCTGGCATTTAGTCAAACTCAACTTCCTTACGCGTTATTAAACACCCCTCTAAAGCCATCATGCCTTGTGTTCTCCGTCTTGCATCATTTATAACCGATCAGCAGGTGCTAACACACTCGCACCTCAAATGAATGAGCTACCGCCACTCTCAATCATTGGCCACTTGTTAATTATCTACTCTCATTACATGTAAGATGGAACATTTATTAATTCAACATGTGTGCTGTATATTATCACTTGGTGGACACAACTTTCTAACTGTGTCAATAGGTGGCCCTGCTATTCCTATGGCTACCACCCATGTTTGCGTGCTGAACTTCCTGCTGATTGGGTATTAAATGCTTGTTTCCCCAACGCTGTTGTTATATCATCTGTACCAGATAATATTTATATATATATATATTAAAGCTGAATAGCCCGATGAACATATCACATTGTAAGAACCAAATCATCGTTCGATCCTTAGTACCTAACTTAGATACCTGTGCGATTAATAAGCATTTGCTTCGGCATTAGACAGATTACAGGGTCAATATTCATGCTGAGGCTAATTCAACCCATCATTTCGATGTGGACACCAACATTAATTTAGCATCTTTTCATTTCCAATATCTCCAAAGTTAGCCATTTATAATGCAATTTACCTTAAACTGAAGGCATAGATAATAATGTATGCCTTCAGTTTAAAATAGATTGTGCTTTAATATATGTATCCCTAAAAACGGCAGAACCTCAAAACCATCGAATTATGCAAAGTTAATCAAACAATAAGAGATGGGTATGTGAAAGGCTGTTGTTGCTTCCTAGCTTAATTAACAGTACTAGTCTTAGAGGTCATACCCTATTGCGCGTTATTAATCAGGCACCATGTATGCAATTTAATTAATTCGGTCCCCGTCCTGATGTGACCTTAGGTGTTGCAGTGATGTCAAACCCCAAATTAAATTCAAGCGTTCATAAATGGGAAATAATGTAATACTAAACCGAGATTGTGTGAACTATTTTTAAACCGAATAAGTGAGAACTCTCTTGACTTAGCTCTATAATTATATTTACACTGAAGAAGTGTTTGTCAAAGAATGCACATCTAGGAAAAGAATTGCGTCCATGAGCCATATATAAATAAGTTTGAATAATTAGTGTTCATGAATAGAGCCTCACCTTTATTGGACACATGTGGTTCGCAGCATCAGTGCATTATTCACTCAGAATCAACAGCATCATTAGGTCTCTAAGGATGTCCCGTGACAGGAGCCACACATGGTGCTTGTTTTCAGAATTGATTTGAAGGGAGGAATCACGTGTCAGAAGGCGTATTCAGAGCCAAGGCATTGTTATAATGGAGATGAAACAGGAGGACCCAGATCATCAGCCTGATAAAAGTAGGTCAGTCATATAATGAGATCATCAGCCTGATATAAGTAGGTCAGTCATATAATGAGATCATCAGACTGATAAAAGTAGGTCAGTCATATCATGATTTCATCAGACTGATAAAAGTAGGTCAGTCATATAATGAGATCATCAGCCTCATATAAGTAGGTCAGTCATATAATGAGATCATCATACTGATAAAAGTAGGTCAGTCATATAATGAGATCATCAGACTGATAAAAGTACGTCAGTCATATAATGATATCATCAGGCTGATCAAAGTAGGTCAGTCATATAAGGATATCATCAGACTGATAAAAGTAGGTCAGTCATATAATGAGATAATCAGCCTCATATAAGTAGGTCAGTCATATAATGAGATCATCAGACTGATAAAAGTAGGTCAGTCATATAATGAGAGCATCAGCCTGATAAAAGTAGGTCAGTCATATAATGAGATCATCAGACTGATAAAAGAAGGTCAGTCATATAATGAGATCATCAGACTGATAAAAGTAGGTCAGTCATATAATGAGAGCATCAGACTGATAAAAGTAGGTCAGTCATATAATGAGAGCATCAGACTGATAAAAGTAGGTCAGTCATATAATGAGATCATCAGACTGATAAAAGTAGGTCAGTCTTATAATGAGATCATCAGCCTCATATAAGTAGGTCAGGCATATAATGAGATCATCAGCCTGATAAAAGTAGGTCAGTCATATAAGGAGATCATCAGCCTGATATAAGTAGGTCAGTCATATAATGAGATCATCAGACTGATAAAAGTAGGTCAGTCATATAATGAGATCATCAGACTGATAAAGGTAGGTCAGTCATATAATGAGATCATCAGACTGATAAAAGTAGGTCAGTCATATAATGAGATCATCAGACTGATAAAAGTAGGTCAGTCATATAATGAGAGCATCAGCCTGATAAAAGAAGGTCAGTCATATAATGAGATCATCAGCCTCATATAAGTAGGTCAGGCATATAATGAGATCATCAGCCTGATAAAAGTAGGTCAGTCATATAATGAGAGCATCAGCCTGATAAAAGTAGGTCAGTCATATAATGAGATCATCAGCCTCATATAAGTAGGTCAGGCATATAATGAGATCATCAGCCTGATAAAAGTAGGTCAGTCATATAAGGAGATCATCAGCCTGATATAAGTAGGTCAGTCATATAATGAGATCATCAGACTGATAAAAGTAGGTCAGTCATATAATGAGATCATCAGACTGATAAAGGTAGGTCAGTCATATAATGAGATCATCAGACTGATAAAAGTAGGTCAGTCATATAATGAGATCATCAGACTGATAAAAGAAGGTCAGTCATATAATGCGATCATCAGACTGATAAAAGTAGGTCAGTCATATAATGAGATCATCAGACTGATAAAAGTAGGTCAGTCTTATAATGAGATCATCAGCCTCATATAAGTAGGTCAGTCATATAATGAGATCATCAGACTGATAAAAGTAGGTCAGTCATATCATGATTTCATCAGACTGATAAAAGTAGGTCAGTCATATAATGAGATCATCAGCCTCATATAAGTAGGTCAGTCATATAATGAGATCATCATACTGATAAAAGTAGGTCAGTCATATAATGAGAGCATCAGCCTGATAAAAGTAGGTCAGTCATATAATGAGATCATCAGACTGATAAAAGAAGGTCAGTCATATAATGAGATCATCAGACTGATAAAAGTAGGTCAGTCATATAATGAGAGCATCAGACTGATAAAAGTAGGTCAGTCATATAATGAGAGCATCAGACTGATAAAAGTAGGTCAGTCATATAATGAGATCATCAGACTGATAAAAGTAGGTCAGTCTTATATGAGATCATCAGCCTCATATAAGTAGGTCAGGCATATAATGAGATCATCAGCCTGATAAAAGTAGGTCAGTCATATAAGGAGATCATCAGCCTGATATAAGTAGGTCAGTCATATAATGAGATCATCAGACTGATAAAAGTAGGTCAGTCATATAATGAGATCATCAGACTGATAAAGGTAGGTCAGTCATATAATGAGATCATCAGACTGATAAAGTAGGTCAGTCATATAATGAGATCATCAGACTGAAAAAGTAGGTCAGTCATATAATGAGATCATCAGACTGATAAAAGTAGGTCAGTCTTATAATGAGATCATCAGCCTCATATAAGTAGGTCAGGCATATAATGAGATCATCAGCCTGATAAAAGTAGGTCAGTCATATAATGAGATCATCAGCCTCATATAAGTAGGTCAGTCATATAATGAGATCATCAGCCTGATAAAAGTAGGTCAGTCATATAATGAGATCATCAGCCTGATAAAAGTAGGTCAGTCATATAATGAGATCATCAGACTGATAAAAGTAGGTCAGTCATATAATGAGATACAGTCAATAGATCTCAGCTGATAAGTAGGTCAGTCATATAATGAGATCATCAGCCTCATGTAAGTAGGTCAGTCGTATAATGAGATCATCAGCCTGATAAAAGTAGGTCAGTCATATAATGAGATCATTAGCCTCATATAAGTAGGTCAGTCATATAATGAGATCATCAGACTGATAAAAGTCATCATCATGCTGTCGGTCGCGATGCGACAAAGACTGCTTTCATTACTTGACTGCCACTCTCCATTTAGCTCTCTGCTGTGAGATTGATGTCCATGAGTCGGTCTTAATGTCTCTCAGCTTCAGGTTTACATTTCATGAAAGCTGCCTGCAAAAGTGTTGAAGTGCTGCTGGCTTTTGCAAGTTACCACCGGCACTCTCTCGGGGAGCAAATAAAGGTTTCACACCGGCAAGGACATGTCAAGACAGGCACAAAACTATTTGTCCCTGCAGTGGCTGGTCGCGAGATGTTGGGAGTTCCATACATCAACCGCCCTTAATGCTGTCACAGTGACATGGTCTTCTGTTTAGGGTTTGCTCCCTTAGCCTTCGGTTCTGTCAATAACCTATACCACAAGGCAGTGGTTTACAACTCTGCAGGGCAGGGGCGTCAAACTCCCTGAGGTGTTGCAATACCTGCATACCCAGTGATAAAAGTAGGTCACTGATAAATGTAGGTCAGTCATATAATGAGATCATCAGACTGATAAAAATAGATCAGTCATATGATTACAAATAGGATCATCAGCCTATTAAAAGTGGGTCCATCAGATTAGTAGACTAAAATGCAAGTGTTAAACTGGCCATTGATATCTGCCATTTTATGTTGTTAGTCTGGAACATACCTAGCGTGGTGCTCTGATTTCCAAAATAGGGCTATGAACAGTTGAATGAGGAAACCAGAGTGTCAGCGATTGAAATTCACCCTGTTTAGGGCGACGAATAAAACAAAACAAAACCACCAAATGCGGAATTACCAGGACATACGATAACAGATGAATCCTACCAAATATTGTGAACTTTGTTTCTAGTACAACAAGAGTTATTGTCTGTCTGTGCTCGTCTGCTAGGAAGTGAGCCGGCAACAATATAATTAAAAAATGAGGAGGTTGCTCGTGTACTGAGTCGACGTATACGCACTCATGTGATTAGTCATTTCACTTCGCCTCATTAAGTAATCTGGGCCTTTTTAGTGTCACTGTCAGCCATCCAACTAAAAACAAGGTAAGCATTACTGGCCAATTAAATCAAATATAGGCGTGGGTAGCAACCTATCGCTAGGATGCTCACACTGGAGTGACAGACCTTGGGTTCGAGTCCCACTGAAGGCATGATGTTTTTGTTTCTTGTAACATTTCTACTAACATTGGAGCCATGTCCGGGATATGGTAGGCCCCTACACGTTGACCTCTGGATGCTGTTAACTCCGCCCTCTGTATGTAATGGAATGTCTAGATGTGTGTAGCTTTAAGTGTAAGACTTCCGGTTCCACGGGGATGAGTGCAGTGACCTGGACTCATCTGCCTGTTGAAATGACACATACACAGAAAGGCGTGGGGACGTGGATTGCATCAGCGAACACAGATAGTCCAATGGTCAGAGTGTACACTCAGGAATGACAACAACGTGGGTTCGAGTGTTGCTCTGTGGGTGATGTTCCCATTTGTATGCAACCCACCCATAACTCTGGTGCCATGGCCAGGATATGCACGTGTTGAAACCTACCTTATATATATAATCGCAATGCACTGCCAGGATATATTACTTGAACAGACTGAGAAGTATGAGCCTAATGAGGTGCACTCTCCGCCTCATGTGAAATGCCACATACGCAGGTAGCTGTGGTAGTAACACGGGTCCCTATATTTCCTACTGGTTAGGACGATCGCCCCAGAATGACAGGAACTCGGGTTCAAGTCTGCCGTTATTTCCCATTCGCTACCTACCCTCTTTATGACAAGTCTAATGGTTGATGTCTGCAGCATTGTAAGAAGAGCCCGGAGTGCTGTGGACGTGCATTCTGGGTACATGCCCCCACCCCCGCCCCATTCCCAGTGTTTTCATTGAACAGGGAAAAATGGCCACAGTTGTTTAGTGAGGCAGCGACACAGACAAACAGTAGCAGCTTCTTTATATTTCCCCGGAGACCGTCACTCATACAGACGGAGGCCTGATGAGCTTCACTCCGAGGGGGAGGGAGGGGGAGGCATGCAGTAGGGGGATACTATGCTTTACTTTAATATACCCCTGACCGGCTTAGATGGGGCACCATACATTGACCCATTACCCTGCAAGTCTCCAGGCGGAGCTTGTGATCGTGTAAACATCACAGGTGCTCCGTGAATGGTCGAGGGACTGATGTCATCAAAGTCTGTCACATTCAGCAAAAGACAGTGACATGGGGCAGCAATACATGTACAAAGAGTTTATTCAGCAGAGGCAGTAGCCCGGCCCAGCCCTGCTAAGCAAAGAAAACATCAACTATACAGTAGGTGGATGAGTACGCAGGAAACTGCGCACATGGCCAGCTCAACCGGAAGTGGGGAGTCACCTGATATGTCACTTCTCAGTCAAGCAGGCGCTTCTCTTTAACAACAACACACCCTCCAACCCACGCACAATGTCAGTCCTGCTCATTAATGTTATGCTCTTCTCAGTTTACTTTATCATTTGAGTACGTTTGTGGAACCCTCACATTCAGCTTTTTCTGCTCATTTAATAACGCATTTACTGAATACCCAATACCTAACATTATGCTTTCAATTTGACGCAAGAATCTTCGGAAATAGGGCTCGATTGCATCTGTTCACCATATCAGACCATATAAGACACTACCCATTTAAAATTTAATGGGTTAAACAGCATTGCAACATTGACATCGCAGTATATTCCCTCTCGCTAACAATACATCACAAGCTACTATCCTGCTGCACATAACCATCTTTAAGTTGTAGACACAACCTACAGTATCCTTCAATAGACAGATACTGACTAAGAAAGTTACAAATACAAGAACATTGATATGCTTATTTAGTAGGTACCAGGGTATTTATCATAGTTAAATCAACTATTAATTGTGGTGTTCTCTGTGGCGGAGTGGTTAGAGTGTCTGACTTTTTTCTAGCTCAGACTCCTTCCTAATCTGAGGGTCGGTGGTTCGATTCCCAGTGCCCCCAGCTCTGCCAATTTGGATTTCCACCGCTGTGTATAACTTACAGCATCATCAAAGGCCGGTTGCTCTCATACCATGTCTACGTGGTGTGGGAGGTTAAAAATCCATTGGGTCGGTAAAAGTGTAGGCTCGGGCTTTCTATCGACCAGCAGTGGAATGAGGAAGACCAGTGATCTATGACTGAAATTTCCCCTGGTTAAACAACTAATGGACCAAAAAAAAAAAAAACTTATCTTAGGAGTTTTTCTGTAAGAGTGTCTTAGTGTACATAATTTATTCTAGAACGATGTAATGAATTTTCACCATGTGTATAATGCTGTTACTATTCAACTGCAATTGTGTCCAGTTTACTGGTAGTGATAGTGTCATTTAAACATGAAATAGTTTGACAGTATGGCTCGAGGACTAGTATTCTAGTGCTAAAGAAAACTATGTTCTATGCATATACATACTTTTATGTTTAATGTGTATTTGGTAAGAATATTGGGGCAGAAGTGTACAGTATTCAAGACGATTAATGGAAAACCTGAACAATCATTGTAACATAGAAAGGCATCCCCTGATTGGTCAGACCCTAAGTCCCTCGGTCATGTTTATCAGAAATAAGAAACAACAATTTCCATCCACTGTGTCTATGAAATAAGCATACTTAGATTAACATTTCAGAATGCAAATTTCCTATTTCCTTCATGTCCGGATGCATCTTTCAAAGTGTCATATTTCTGAACCTATGACATTGTAAACGAAATCTAACGTGGAGAGAAGCTTGAACAGAAGATAGCTGTAAGAGGTGGAGTAGGGACCAGCCACTGCAAGCTGTCCCCCTCATTATAGTAAATATGCTAAGAAACAATGTATTTTGCAATGTTCTGACCCAATCACTTGTACAACAGTTCCATTTTAAAATAGCTGCTGGTTAAATTACGCTGGCATGGGGTACATACAGCGACCAGAGAAACACGCTAATACCAACCGACAATTTCCTTCGTTGATGACGATAATTCACAGCAAATTACTTATAAAACACTCTCGCGTCACAGTTACAAAGCAGGGTTTTTGTAGTTCCTGGGAGAGGAGGGAGTATCCGGAACTACACAAAAAAAGTCTACTATATCTCCTGCCATTGCTCACTAAGACAGGGCATAACCGAAAAAAACAAGGTCACGTCATATGACGTCACAGAAAACACTAGGGGACACTGAAGAGGGGGTAAAGACAGGGCTGGAAGGAATACAAACTACTCACCGAGTCTGAAGGGACTACTAACTATTAGTCACCTTCAATATGTGATATTACTGAATGCCCGGCCACATTTGGGACACCAGATAATATTACAAAACTCTCCCCTTCATATCACTTATCTATCAGCTCATTTAACCAATACTAAGGAAGAATGAAGACAAGTCACACAGATAAACAGTGGGGAAGTTGTGTTTTATTAACACCAACTCCTGTCCACCTACCAGTGACCTATCCTCCACACCCCTTCCTTACCTTCTAGCCACATAGTATCGCATTACTACTTTAGCCTGTATAGAAAGCAGTGTCCACATCACATGGGACAGGAGTCATATGGCTGTGTTCACACTCAATTGGAATATATGACAGAGTGTATGGGGTTCCTGCTCAAGAGTAGGTGTGTCTCACTCCAGAGCCATGAGTAGAGTGATCTCTCTCCAGTGTGTCTGAAGCAGAGTCTAGAACATATGATCTTGGTTTGAGGCTATGGTCAGAGGGCCAATGGGATGCAGGTGACTGGGCAGTCCACAGCCAGCCAATCACGCACCTCCACAGTCAGGGTGGGTGGCACCCTGCCCCAGTAGGGGTGGCTGTCACTCAACCCAGCTGCAGGTGGTGCCCTGTGTGTATATGCAAATTAGGCTGGTGTGCAGACCCAGTGGTCATGTAGGGACAGGTCGTTGCAACAGTTACAATAGATCTCTGTTAAAATGGTCTTTTCTCCAATTGCACTCTTTATAAATGCATAGAGAAGTATTTCAACACTCATGTACTGTCTCTTATATAGGAGCATCTCTCTCCATTAATCTTAGGCATCACGTATGAAGATATATTTCACATAGCTTATATCATGTCATAATGGGAGTGGGATATTATTACTTTTAGTTTACATAACATTATCCCCACTCCGTCGCCCAAGAATAATACATGCTCTCTGCCAATATACAATTCTAAACCGAAAATCCGTATATTTTTACAAATAGTTTGATACCTGCCTGTCCTTTTATTCCCGGGCTTGCCATATACATTGCCATACACATAATCTGGAGATTGATGAAGCGTAATTTGTTTGCAAACAAAACACTGACCTCGCTTTGATCCTGCATATCCTGCTGTACTTACTACAAATTTAATTGCTGGATATTAAGTCAATTTACTAAAACATGTTACTGCTGAAGGTTACATTGTTCAGAATGTTGTTGCACACACAACCATTAATTCAGCATGTTTTCACAATGCACATTTATTTGTGGCATAAAAAGGGATACTAAATGAATTTAATCGAACCTGTTCTTACTGAAACTTACAAAGCCCAGCATATTGGTGTGAAGACAAACATTACTTCAGCATATTTTCACGGCAATTCATCTCCAAAGTTAACCCTGTAATATCAAAGTTACCTTAAGCTCAATATAAAGTAGCCTATTTTAAGCCAACTAATATATGTACCTGAAATGTATGACATAAAATCACAATCACCAGTTTACGGACATGGACGTAGTTATTGCCTGATATTGGGTTTTAGCCCAGATGGGGTCATGCGAGAATGAATACACCCCGGATGTATGAGGGGTATTCTTGCCTTATATAGTAAATGGAAATCGGTCACATTTGAGATGCACCTCTCATCAATGAGGATGCCATAATGTCTGGCAAGCCTCGTACAACTGGAGATGGCAAGGTGCACCTGCACACCTAACTCCCAGTCGTCTATGTCGCTACAACGGTGCCCCATAGTGTACACACTCATCGATTCAGTAACTCCTATTGCCAGATCACATGGGCGCATCGAACGGAAAACCAACAAATGCACACCCCCCTGTCATTACTGCTGACAGTGTGTGCTTGCCAGTAACTGATAAGATCATACAATGCATATACACATCGACCACCGCACTATTCACCATGGCCTTTGGCCATTGACACAACATGGCAGTTGCTGACTTTAGAACACAAACTGACAGTTTGGAACTTCACAAACTCTTTTGTTTTAGATACATATATTAAGTTGATCATTAAAATCTATACCAGTTTCACTTCAAAAAACCTTTATTATAAATGACTGCCTTTGGAGATATTTGAAGACAAAACTTGCTAATTTGATTTTGAAACGCGCATCAATATTCGGACACAACAGGCTTCAATAGAAACTGGTTTTGTTAAATTGATTTAGTGCCCTTTCATTCAGTAGCACATCCTCAATAAGTGTAACACTATACACGTTGATATCTATAATAACACCCAAATAAGCCAATGAACAAGTCCTAGTAATCGACCATTGCTTACTGAATTAATGCAAATCTAAATTTCTCTTTCAGGAAGTTGAGAGCAATATTTTGCCAATGCCCATTTTTGTTGTTGAAGATTTATACTGCATATCATGGATAAGCTTGAATAGGCTTGTTTTCACCATTAGACAGTATGTCGATAGAAAGCCCGAGCCTACACTTTTACCGACCCAAGGGATTTTTAACCTCCCACACCATATAGACATGGTATGAGAGCAACTGGCCTTTGATAATGCTGTAAGTTATACACAGCGGTGGAAATCCAAATTGGCAGAGGTGGGGGCACAGGGAATCGAATCACTGACCTTCAGATTAGGAGTCTGACCTAGAAAAAAGTCAGACACTCTAACCACTCTGCCACAGAGAACGCCAAATGCAATAACAACAAAGGAAAAGCAAAAGACAAAGAAACAATATATATATTTGCATGTTCATCATGGGAACAGAATGTTGTCAGGCCCTAACTGCTCACAGTGTCGGAGACTGACACTGTTGTCTAACCTGTTGAAACACATCACTCGGCCCAACACAAACAAGAAGCGGCGGTGATGTAGATCGATACCCCGTGCAGTGTGCATGTGGGCGTGGCAGGCAGTTTACACGCATTGCTCCAACAGCGGCCAATCTAACCTGTTTATCTACCCCCAGCCCGCGCTCAACCCCCTCCACCGCCCCGCTTTTGGAGCTAATGATTAAGCATCCTCCACGGTTTAGATATACATATATTGGGTATATAATTTACCATGTGAATGTTAATAACAAATATAATCCCATGTGTATGCTACCATTCCGCCAGTATTTATGTATTTCTCCCTGCGTCTGTTTCGGTGACCGTGTTCCGTTCCGACTGCCTGTTCCACTACCACAATCTGAAGCATTTTCTGGTGGCGAACTTCCTCCTCATATTCATGATCTCAGTTTGGGTTTAACTATGATGTTTCAATATAAGCCGCTCCATCGATTATACTTACTCACAACTTTATGTGTGTTATTGATACCCGCCGGCTATATATATATATACTTATATATATATATATAAATATATCCTGCCAACAGGTGTCGGCTAATACATGACTGTGGCCACTCTCTAGGTGGTGCCACTGTGGATGCAGAATGAACTAAGTGTTCGTCCCCTTATTTAATCAATCTATTTCAAGGCAGTTGTATCAAGATGAAGAACTGATGGCTGGAGTGGCCACGTTTAAATATAAGCACAGGTATTAGGCATATACACACTGATACATAGCATGTATATATGCATTCATCAAGTTTATGTATACATATTGGGTGTATGTCCACATATTATATATCTACATGTTATGTATATTTCTCGATATAATATCAAAGTAGGGACTGTTGTTGTTGATTGCATTCATCGAATAGCCACCGGCAAATTCAATTGTAGACAATTGGTCTTCCTCATTCCACTGATCGTTTCTCTATCCTGGTAATGCTGAGCAGCAGGCTGGTCAATGACACGTATGGATTTGTACTTGACTGCGTGGACTCAGCACATGATTGCTGCCGGGGAAGCCAGCAATGAAATCATTCTGTCATCCTGTTCCTGTGGAACTTTGGAACTGTTATCATGCAGTACAAATTAAATTGCAGATACATGACGCTGAACAGAAGAAATTCGCATTTCCCAAGACAACCGTTTTTCTTTTACTTCTAATTGTAGTATTTAAGTCAATTCGTGCCTCGTGTGAGGTAGCTGGGACTATATTAGCCTGGTCTGGCCATTATTTCTGCATTTCCTGGTGTGACATCTAGTGTCAGTACTGGAACCAGATTACTATGCCGGTTACAACGTAACATCCGACATGGTGTGTAAATAAAGGTCACGTGAATTGGTGACGTACATCCTAAAGTAGTACCACATTTTCAAACCGTGATTTTACAGAGGGCGCTGCAAAGGAACCTTTTTCAAATGTAGGAAAAACAGTGATAATATTTTCGAAGTTCAAGTGAGGTTACTTGAGCACCTAAGAAATGGTTGAGAAAAGGTTATTGTGTCACGTGAGAACAAGTGAAGGTGGTGTTCATCCGGATTGATGTGCTTGATACCTGTTAATTAGGACTCGCAGCCAACAGGACGGCTGAGTGAGCAGAGCGGTTATTGCCCTAGTTTGTCTCGCAGCCCTGTGCAAAGGCTGCTAAAAAACCTCATAGAAAATGTGTCACGAGCCTGGGTTATGGACATAATCATACGAATTTGGAATCTGAAATGATAAATATATTGTTAAAATACTCATCTGGCATAGCCCCCTATACCTGGAGTGAAGAATCTGTGAGATCATGCAGATTCATTGACTTTAAATGTCAAATCGGGAGCCTGCATTCAGTAGTTACCACGACATTGTGCTTTTTGTTGCATTCTCACCCATTTCATCAACTCTACTTCAATACAGATAAACAGTGGATGCCGCAACCTGGAGCTCCACCTCTTAGTTACAGTTTATTCATACAAAAACCTGTCCTGATATGACCATCAATGTTGCTAGGACGTATAGCCCCAACAAACAATCAATAAACATACCAACACAGTTTTTACTCCGACTTAGACGTGGTTCTCATTCTTCCCTACGGTGATTGTGAGTAGCGGTGGACAGTTCACATATCGCTTCCCTTAAGGGAGGCGGTGAGGCATCCTTCAGAGAAGCCATCTATTGATATGTGTCTAGCTAGACCTTGTCTACCAGTAAGTCACTAGTATAGACTAGGGCAAGAAGAAGTGGAATGAGGACGACCTACAGGTTCATCCCACGGAGCGAAATGAGCTGCCACACGCAATACTAGTTCTTATCACTGTCACCAGAGGGCAGGTTTAAATGTATAAGACAGCAGGTTGGTGGAGAAAATCAGCTGTGCTCCGAAGGTGAAATTTGCTCTATGTCATCAGCAAATAGAAATATAGGAAAGTTAAAGGTAAAAGTAGCGATGGGTTTACGTTAATTAGTCCAATGGATTTTAATTTGTACTATTTTCATAATAACCGTTCTATGATGATCATTATGAACTACTTTACTTTAATTTGAATTCCATTTTATCTTAAGGGTTAAGTATGGATATGGTTGATCTAAAAATGTACAATATTAATGGCGTGCATATCAAAATACTGAACACAATTGGCTTCAACAGTTCTATTCAATTCACTTAGTATCCATTATATGAGTGTCTGCAATAAATGCATGTTTAATTGAGGCATCAGTATTGAACTTAGATATCTAGGATCGAATCTATATGTTTAGTGTTTTGCTTTCGATATGGGATACTTTCATCGGATTGAGCAGCTTTAAATCCATCAAATGTAACAATTGTTGAAATGCTGCTGCACCATGGGAAATGGGACGTGCACCCTTCGTTCCTCTTAGTGTATATATCTGTTGGCGCCCCTAAAGCTCTACAGCTGCCTGACAAAGATAGTGCTTTTTTATCTGAATGCTATCTGGATGCGGATAGTGCACTTTTCCCACGAATAATGCCTGGCATGTCCTACCTCTCTGCTTACTTCTGGCTCGCTTTTTTAAGGCCCTTTTCATTATATTTATGTCTGCCTGTGTATACCTTTATATGTGAATATATGTGCACCGTATCATTTACTGTGTCGTTATAAGTAATGAAACCACCGCATGATGTAGATTTCCACAATAAGCCATTACTGATATAGAACTAGTACCCATAATGCACCGCGGCTGCTGCTCGCCTGACTCCCTGCCTGTAACCGCCACGCGCCGGGACAATCCTGATTGTCTCCATGTATGTGCCTACACTATGATGACTTCTATCTGTTTGACATTGATATGTATATTTGTTTACATATATAAGAACATGATTGAATATATATATATATATATAATACCGTCCTGATATGACCTTAGATCTTGGTAGGACGTAAAACAACAACAAACAAACCCATATATATAATAAGAGCAAGAGTTCATGGCATCCTTAAATTTGCAAATGCACAGCACAGTTTGAAACTGATCGTATATGTCAAGCTAAACAAAAGTGTCATCAGGGGACAGATCGTCTCCTTCACCGACCAGACTCTCTAACTACAGTGACACACAGGTCCAACGTGGGTTCTTCAATCAGTAATAAATACATTCATAGAAAATGATGAGTTGATGTCATCTTTGCCACCGATGAACAACCAAGAAGAAGATATATTTCAGTATTTGGTGATACATTTATTGGGATATATGTATCCGCAAACTGCATATTTTTGACTGATGGTCTTAACTGCATGGCATACATGTGGGAGGCTGGATGTTGGACGCCGGATGCCAGATGCCGGGGACGTTGAGTGAGCATTGATAGCGGCAGTTGGGACGTATGGGTGTGGTAGTGCATTGTCAATAGCGAGGAGGTACTGCATGGCTGCGGGACTGGGTTGGGGCTGTCTCCACGCATGCGCATTGAGAGGCGGCCAAGCATTCAGTCTGCCACGACCCATTGGGAGACGGGCAGGGATTCTGAAACGATAGCATCCAGCAGTGGGAGGTTCAATCAAATTAATTTAGTATTCCATTCTAAGGTGCGGCACCTGCTTAATTGGTGTGTCCGTGACAGGGCTGCTATGCAACCCTTTGAACAAGTGTCGGAATGCTGGGTTATGGAAATAACCACATGATTTTGCTATGTAATAACCAAAATATATTTCTACATTTGAACTGAAGCATTTATGAAATCGTGCAGAGTAATAGATTTTAAAGTACAAATCAACAGCAGAGATTTTGGAGAATCAGACTAGATGAGTTGGAAGGTGGCAGAGTTGAGTCTCTCACTGATGCAACAATAATACAAGTACCAGGGGACACTTGACCACCTCATGCTGCACGTAGCACTGCCCCGCTCGGCAAAGCTGGTCTGATAAATATATGCACATATCCTTCAATCATGCGCAGAAATCCAACTCTGCCTCTAATAGACACCACTCCCGACTGCCTGTGTCCACGTCTCACCGGCGCAGTCTGGAGGGCACGCACTCAGCCGCTCCCGACCGCCCCTCGCGTGCCCCCGGCGGGAAGGAAGCCCCTTAGCCCCCTTATCTAAACCTCTCCCCTTCCACCCCCCCCCCCCTCGTGCCGACACCCGACGATCTGCCGCTCCATAATTGGGAGCCCTCCTGCCCCCGGGCAGGCTTCACCAACATACACACAGCCGGCAGGCAGCGCGCGGACTGGCGGGGGGAGTGGGAGGGCGGGTGGGGGCGGAGGGTGGGGGCGGGCTGGCAAGGGGCAATCCCCAACGTGGTGATGCTCAATGTATTTGTTCTGTATTATGAATTGTACCACCATATATTATTAATTTTACATACACATTTATGAAATGCATATATATATATATATATATATATATATATTATATTCCAGCGGTACAGTGAGTGAATGCAAGTGCTCTGAGGTGTGCGCGAGCAGGTGGCGCCACGTGCTCAGGTCATTAGGAACTAGTAGATGACCTAATGAGTAGGTGACCAGCCGATGACTTAGTGGCTGGGGGAGTAGATGAACCTTCCGGCTTATTATACTCGTATAATGGCTTATACATTGGCCCCTATTTTGAAAGCTTCCCGACAACTACGTATTTAGGACTACAATAACATATGCTTATAATATGTCAAATGAAATGAACATCATGACTAAGCGGCCCGAAACCAAACCTAATCTATTAGGGACTTGCATCATAATCATCAGACGATCTAGGATCCCTACAGCAAGCAATAGACCCACCGCACTTCGGTCCATATCATGCCCACCTCACGGTTACTTTAATAATACTATTAATAGGGACTTGTAATGAAGTTGAAGAAAACGCGAGTTTCCACTCAGTCACCTTAGGCTGATTAATCCACCGAACCCTAACCCTACCCTATTAATGAAAGTACAAGGCAGTTATTAGTGATATGTATTATCGTTGCACGGCTTCGCTTTGACTCGGTCGGGCTTCAAACCTACGACTTCATACACGGCAATCCAGGGAGCATTATTAACACCTGAGCCATCCGGTTCTGTCCGAATGAGCATTACGACGCTGAGACGCTCGTACAGGACGTATTGGCAGCCGGTTCGGCGCCCCCCTGGTGCCGCCCGCCCGGCACACCCCCTCACCCCGGCTGGCGTGTCCGGTGCGAGCCGGCCCCGCCTTTATCTGTGCCGGGCGGAGGTGAGAGGCAGGGCGGCTGGGGCGGGGATGGCTGGGGGTGGGGCGGAAGGGGGCGGTAACCGTCTCTGGGTAGACACAATGAGGTGCGGCCGTGCAGGTTCCGGGCCCGGCCTGCCTCCCCGCCCACACGCCCGCCCACCCGCCCGCCCGCCTGCTTGCCGGCCCGCCCGCCGGCCCGCCCGCCCGCCGCCCGCCCGCCCGCCGCCGGTGGTGCTGGGGGGTCGGGTCAGGGGTCGGGGGGGGGGGGGGGAGTGGAGGAGGGCTTGGGGGCTTGGCTTCTACTCCTCCTACTCCTCCGGCGTGCGTGACCTTAGTAGTATCCACAGGATGCCTCGGCCGCCCAGCTCAGCTCGCCACCTCTCCTGTACCACCCCACCCGACCCGACCCCCCAGCCCGCTGCACCCCGCCCGGAGCCACCCCGCATCTCCACACCCGCCCCACCACTTCTCTTCAGCCACGGCAGTGATATCCACAGAGTGTCCAATCCTCCTTAACTCTTCTCCCCTCCTGTATCCCGCTCGGGGCTCCCCGCCGCTCCCCGCCGCTAGCCGCCGCTCCCCGCCGCTCCCCGCCGCTCCCCGCCGCTCCCCACCGCTCCCCGCCGCTTCCCCCTACCCGCCGCCGCTCCCAGCCCCGCTCCGCCACCTCACCCGCCCACGCCGGCCCTCAACCTCGCTCCGCCATGCCCTGTCCCGCCCCTTCCGCTACCGATGCCTCGCCTCCCTGACCAGCCTGCCACCCCACTTCAGGGCATACTCTGACCATGGTCGCCTCCCTCCCTCCCTGGCTGCTCCCTCTATCCCTCTGCTCCCCTTCCCCCTACTTCCCTACCACCTACCACCTCCCTCCCCCCCCCCCCCCCCCCATTCCCTCACTCAAAACCGCTCCGTGGTATCAATGGAGCGTTCATTCCCGACACGTCCTCTACGGCCGCAGTTCAAGTGTTCAAGTGTTTTTATTCCCCTGAATAACATGTTGTCAGTGCTAATGCACTGGTCTTCCAGCCCTAATCACAATTGCCTCTACACATTAAACAAATCTACAACAATATACAGATAGACAATTACAGGAAAATAAGCAAAACATCAGTACATGAATAGTCTACTATGAATGATAGGTAAAGAACAAGATAAGTGATACAGAAACATATGCTGGGAGGTAATATTGTGTTAGTTGTTTTTAAACCCAGTGTTGAGTGTCATGTTTTTACTCCCTATATTATTATTATTATGTTTGACTACTACCCGCCTTATGTCTTATGTTGTTCTTAGTTCCAATATTATGTGTTGTGTTGTTATTAATACCAATGTTATGTTATGCTACTACTCTCAGTATTATGTGTTATGTTGTTATTAATACCAATGTTATGTTATGTGGTGCTACTACTCTCAGTATTATGTGTTATGTTGTTATTAATACCAATGTTATGTTATGTGATGCTACTACTCTCAGTATTATGTGTTATGTTGTTATTAATACCAATGTTATGTTTTGTGGTGCTACTACTCTCAGTATTATGTGTTATGTTGTTATTAATACCGATGTTATGTTTTGTGGTGCTACTACTCTCAGTATTATGTGTTATGGTGTTATTAATACCAATGTTATGTTTTGTCGTGTTACTACTCTCAGTATTATGTGTTATATTGCTATTAATACCAATGTTATGTTTTGTGATTCTACTACTCTCAGTATTATGTGTTATGTTGTTATTAATACAAATGTTATGTTTTGTGGTGCTACTACTCTCAGTATTATGTGTTATGTTGTTATTAATACCAATGTTATGTGTTGTGGTGCTACTACTCTCAGTATTATGTGTTATGTTGCTATTAATACCAATGTTATGTGATCATAGTACTCTCAGTATTATGTGTTATGTTGTTATTACTCCGAGTAGTATGTGGACATCACTCTCACAGCAGAGAGCTAAATGGAGAGCGACAGTCAAGTAACAAAAGCAGTCTTTGTTGCTTCTCTACCGACAACATGATGATGATGATGATGAGTATGTGCTACCTTTTTACCACTCCCTATTTCTCCCCTCCACACCGTGAATACTGCCTACGTTGCCGACACGACGTAAAGAAACCACCAATCAATCAAGCAAAGCTATTACTCCCAGTAGTATGTGTTATGTTGGTATTCCTCCCAGTATTATGTGTTATGTTGCTATTCCTCCCGGTATTATGTATTATGTTGCTATTCCTCCCAATAGTATGTGTTATGTTGCTATTCCTCCGGTATTATATATTATGTTGATATTCCTCTCAGTTTTGTTTGCTATGTTGCTATTATTCCATGTATTATGTGTGATGTTGCTATTAATCCCAGTATTATGTGTTATGTTGCCATTCCTCCCAGTATTATATATTATGTTGCTATAACTCTCATTATTATGTGCTATGTTGCTATTCCTCCCAATAGTATTTGTTATGTTGCTATTCATCCCAGTATTGTGCTACGTTGATTTTCCGCACCTTTATACTCGCATAATGCGTTATACATCACATATATGTATATACACTATATATACAAACACAGTCTATTTCCGTTCCTATTCCATTGTAATCTATACTATTCAATAACATCTTCTCATATATATAGACCTCATTTATTATTAAATGTATTCATATACATATATATATAATATCGCTCAGGTAAATATATGTAATGCCATTCCCCCTTCTAATTTGATTAAATGTATAGAACTATGTATTTAATATTCAACTCCTAGCACTTTTCTATTAATATTTACAAATCTCTTCCTTGTTTTGCTATTTTATAGCTATATATAAGTGCAATCTTCGCCCACCTCTTCTGTATTAATGCATATTAATAAAATGCCAATCACCTCCCAAAATGCAATACAAACCTTCGCTGCCATGACAGGTTCTCTTCAGACATCTGACTTGTGGAGTCCCTGTTGCTACTACTGTTAGGCAACAACAAACCTACCGAACAAAGAAACATTGACAACGCGCTGATATTTATTTGCAAGGCCGGATCGACTTGACAAATTACTATTCGAACAAAAATAATTAGAGCTACGAGTTGAGAGTTCAGCAACTGCTTCAACATTTTGCAGGTTGTAGGGTACAACCACTCTCAATCTAATGAATTAGAAAAGTTCTATCTATTGATACCTAGCCTGACATTTGGTATTCGTAAAATAGGGCAGTGCAATGAGGAAGATCAATATTCTCTAATTAAAATTGTCCTGCTTAATCAACGATATCATTGCAATAAATAAAATACATAGTAACTGACTGAAGCAAATACATACATAATGATTCTGTTGCATGTACGTTCCGTTAATAGCTCATTATATATGTTCGATTAAAGTTGCATAGCCCGTTGGTTTTGAATTTCTGTATTTTGTCTGGGATAAATATATTAGATCGATCACTAGTATCTACTTTACATTAGTTCAAAGTTACTTTTATTTTGGATGGTAAACGTTAGAGATATTTTCAGTGCAAACAGGGAAAATTAGTTTTGGCAAGCTTGCCAAAACTCTGACACCATAACCTTCTGCAGGAACAGGTTCTGTTAACTTGACTCAGTATTGGCTTCTACACAGAAACAAATGCTTAATAAGTGCACCAGTATCTAAGTTAGATATGTAAAATCAAATTTAGATAATTGGTTTGGTTTTGAAAATTTGATATTTCCTCAGACTATGCAGCTTTGAAGTGAGTCACTAAGAATTGTTGATACTACACACAGTTGCTGGTTGTGTTTCTTTGGCTAAATGACTATTATACCTCAAAGTGCACCGTGCGAATAAGAACCAGTCTGGGATTTCCCGGAAGTGGACTCGTCGAAGTAGGACACCGGAAGTGTAGCTTGGCGTCAGATTGAATATGTCTCCATTGCTACTTCCGGTGCCAACAGCTACCATGATGTATTGCCTGCTGGGTTTTTCCCCTCCGTTTTATGTTGCTTATGTTGTGCAGAAGGCGATGTAGCATTGAACATATGGCATATAAATGACAACCTGAAACAGGGCATGCGCAGAGCCGTGAGAGCCACGGAGGGGACGCGCAAATATTGGTGCATACATATATAATATAGGTGTATATTATATATATAATATGTTGCAAAGAAGGTGTGGCAATTACTAAGAACATCATGCCTAGATCGTGACGTGAATCCACAGTTCTGTCATTTTAGGGCGAGCGCCATAGCCATTATGTTATCTATCTTCCCTGATGGAATCAGTTTATCCACGCCCAGATGTTTATAATTCCATGCCTAGCGTCCTAACGATTTGACTATCCACAGAACTATCCGTGCATGTGGTAATTCACCTTTGGAGCTGGGTTAAACTATCTACACTCGTCCGCCTTAGTATACTAACTAGGATCCCTAAGGCCAGCGTCCGTCCCACTTCTGCCTCTAGATGTCCTATATACTTCCGGTGAAGGCGATATAACATATTATTATCATAAATATTTGACTTCAATGCAATGGGTACTTTGCATTTGTACATGACTGACCTGGTGGTTGACGGGTTACTAAAACTCTAATACATTTACGAACCCTTCCTGGTTGGAGTATGGGTCGAAGGGTGAGTGTGTGTGGGGGGAGGAGGGAGTCTGGGGGTGGCGGGGAAGGGTGGTCCTCACCAGTGCTCCAACTCACCATTCCCACATACGTCATAGCACTGCTGGAATGCTATATGAGGTAGTATATCACAAACCATGAGAACCACTTCCACTTTGCGCTTAATATTCTGATCATATCGGCCGCGGTTTAGATATCAGCAATTGGGTATATTGGGGGAGGGGGAGGGGGTGGGAGAGAGTGACTGCTCTCATGCAGTGGTCGGCCAGCAGACCGGGATGCCCTGACTATTTTAGTGAATTGCATTCTCCATCATGGATTCAGCATGGATGGAGATGATGATCGCTGTCTGTGCTGAGAGCTATGCCCATACTTACAATTTAATATCTGGACATTTGGCGTAGACTCAGTAAGTGGGTTTGGTAAAGATTGGATAATATTTGTGAATTGATGGCTATCGGGTAATGCATTGTGAATCATGAATGCGAGGAAATCATCCCAACAACTATGTCCTCCCTCCCTCATCTTGATACCCTCCTCCATGGCCCCTCTTCTCTGAGAGGTTGATATGCTGGCAGACATATTGATACCCTCCTCCATGGCCCTCTTTTCTGAGAGGTTGTTATGCTGGCAGACATCTTGATACCCTCCTCCATGGCCCCTCTTCTCTGAGAGGTTGTCAGGGTGAGCCTGCTGAAAAGTCGGCATGTGAGAGTGAAGGGACTGCCAAGGACAAGTCATATATTTAAAATCATTCTTCTCCTCCTCCCCCTCGCCCCCTCCCCTCTCCCTTATCCCCCTCCTCCCTCTCCTCTCCTTAATACTCTTTCCCCTCCTCGCCCTCCACCCCATTCTGCTCTTCGCCCATCCCCCCTGCTTCCTCCCATTTCTTCCACTCCGCACCCTCAGATTGCCACCCTCCTTCCCTCCTTCCCTCCTTCCCTCCTTCCGCCTTCCCTCTTCCCCATTCTTCAAATCCCACCCCTCTTACCCATGCTCTCCGTCTTTTCACGCCAGTCCCTCCCCATCCGTCACTCCACCAACGCCGGCCGTTCCTACCCCTGTGCCCTTCTCCCTCCTCCTACTCTCTCCCATCCTCTCCATTCAGTCCATCCTCTCCAACCTCTCCCTCTTCCTCTCCCCTCCTCCCCGTTCTCTGTCCTCACTCCCCATTGCCTGCTCATCAGCCTCACTGGCTTCTTTATTATTTTGGGGATACTATCATATATTCACCTGAATATGGTATTTTCTCATTGGCAATAAGCTGGCGTTCATGCCATGAGCAGGTACATTTATTTATGTCATCTATTATGGACTATGGGAGAATAAAAAGCAAATTATTATTAGCACTTCAATTTCCTTTCCTATCCAATTAACATAGAATCAGCACCTCCTTATCAGGCACTAGTTCTCTACTCCTCCAGGCGGCGCCACCTGAGAGTAATATACGCACCATACTGATGACATCTTTCCCCGAGGCTTTGAGTATATGACAATAAGTGGCAAGAGCAACGTAATATGACATGGAGAATAATATGTAAATATTAGCTCAGTGAAGCACAATGATAGAACAATAAGTGAAGGAAGAAAGCTATTTGGTTTCACCTACTTCTCATTTCATGGCAATGCACATCAGATTCCAGGCATAAGAACAATATCGCCTGACACGACTTCGTGTATTCTAGTGTGGGCACTGACAAATGAAGATGTTTGTTTGTTTGTTGTTGTTTTACGTCCTAGCAACATCTAAGGCGTAAAACAACAATACACGAACATACATCTTCATTTGGCAGTGCCGACACTATAATTAAGGCTCAAAACCACGTAAACGCCGATCCAAAAATGTAGTTTAAATAAATGATTTTTACCTGAAAATAATTTTAGTTCTCACTAATTCCACTTTTCATATGATCACATACTTATGGAGAAATAAAGAAAAAAGTATAAATATAAAAAAACTAACCTTTTGAAGGTTTGAGTCCAATGTTTATCTCCATTTTTGTATTAACGTTTACGTGGTTTTGTGTCACCTCCTCTTCTCTGCTCTGTTCTCCACTGTCCTCTCCCCGCTCCTGTCCTCCCCCCACTCCTGTCCTCCCCGCTCCTGTCCTCCCCTGCTTTTCCTCCTCCGCCCGCGCCTGTCCTCCCCCATCTCATCCTCCTCCCCCCGCTCCTGTTCACCCCCGCTCTTGTCCTCACCCGCTCCTGTCCTCCCCCCCCCTCCTGCCCTCCCCCCGCTCCTCTCCTCCCCCGGTCCTGTCCTCCCCCCGCTCCTCCTCCTCCCTCTGCTCCTGTCCTCCCCCCGCTCCTGTCCTCCCCCCGCTCCTGTCCACCCCCCGCTCCTCCTCCTACCCCTGCTCCTGTCCTCCCCTGCTCCTGTCCTCCCCCGCTCCTGTCCTCCCCCGCTCCTGTCCACCCCCGCTCCTGTCCACCCACCGCTCCTGTCCACCCCCGCTCCTGTCCTCCCCCCGATCCTGTCCTCCCCCCGATCCTGGACTCCGCCTGCTGACTGCTTCACTCGCCTTCATTACATCACAGATCGGGACACGCCCCCTACAATATTGCCCAATCAGCGTGCGTCTACCGTTATGACCCACGTGATCCGCGTGACCCATTTGACCCAAGTTACCCACGTGACGTATGTGACCCACATGACCCAGTGGCATGCTGGGATTCCACCTGCTGCCTTAGTTCAGTATGTGGCTCTCCACACAGGCATCTAACGATCCCTCGCTCCCACCCTGGCAACCTTCCCCTCCTCTCTTCCCCAAACACAGCCTTATACTAGAATCCCGCTCTACATCCAACCTCCTTTACATGCATTTCAAATAACTATATCGCTTTTCCTCTGGCAAAGGTGCTTCCATAGCCAACCCATGAACCATACCCCCATTTTTCATTTCTACATGTTTACGTTTTGATGCTAAAATAACATTATGTTGCAATATTACAACGTTATTGTTACAAACACACTCGAACATATTCCACAATCCACTCTCCCAGTAAGTTATCTCATGGAATCTATTCCTATATTAGCATCGTCACAATATAATTCTTTAATGCTTGCAATAATGTCAGCAATTAGTTCAAATTGGTAGTTCATATCCTGATAGGCTTAGGTTTTTGTCAACTTGTGTTTTTGTTAGGTACATATATTGCGGTGATAATCATGAACTACTATTCTTTTGTTTGAATGTGTTAACTAAGTTATAGTTCAATATTTCAAAGGCTGACTATTGGAGATAGTTGAGGGGATAACGTGGACCATTAACTTTGACATGCACCTCGAAATACTGGATTCAGCAATGAGTTAGTATTCTCTTTATGCATGTTTTACGTTGCATAATAATCCAATGGCTTTGACATTGTATTGGTTTTCTTAGATTTATATGTTACCCTGATCATTGTAATATCCCTGTTTTAGTTTGAAGTACCGCTTATATTACATGGCTAACTTTGAAATGAAAACATGCAAAATTATTGTTAGTGTGCGTGTAGCAGTTCTGATAGGACAGGCTGTAACAGGTTATATTGAGTTGAAATGGCATTCCCTTCTCTGCAGCAACAAATGCTTACTTATTGCACTAGTGTCTACATCGGATATATAAACTCCAATCTAGATGAGTGATTTGGTTGACGCTTTTAGTGGACTATGCAGCTTCTCCTTAAAACTCTTCTTGAGCCGAAGCCAAATGTATAATTGTAAACGGGAAATGTAAGTTATTTTCGTTTGTCTTCTCAACCAGAAGGTAGGAGCCAATTACATTGTCCATCATATATCGATTGCCCTCTGGCGAGAGCAATTCTGAGTCAGCCTGAAAGTCAATACCAGTTTAATTGGGAGTCTAAGATGGCCGGCAGGCGGTGAGTGGACTTTGTGATTGCACTTCTTGGATAAAGAGATGGTGAGCCTGCTCGTTGCATTACATGGGTGTGTAGCAGTCCTGGCTTCTTGCTCAGAAATATAAATATAGGTATCTACTAGATATCTAGCTCTGTCATATCTGACTCTACATCTAGTTAATCTAGTTGTTATAATATCTAGACCTACATGCAGATAATTTAAATATTCACAATATGTCCATACTTTAGATACACTCATTTTCTGCACTTGCTTATGAACTATCAAGAGTAATGGAAACAGTCTTGGTTGCTAAGTAACATCATCACACGCCAGAACAGGTCTCTGTTTATTTTCCACTGATCCTCGTCATGTAAGGAGACACATGACTGAATGGATAGCCGAGTGTGTAGAGCGTCCGTGTCCCGTCAGGCAGGTTCAGGGATTCAATCACCAGCCTAGACAAAGCAAAGGCATGATACTTTGAGTTGCCGTGTGTAGGATAGAGCACGGATTAGTTGGTTCAGTATTGGGATACAAGTGGCTAAGCGTTGAGCGGGATATCGGGTCACTGTGCCGGCACCGCACTATCCCAGTGGGGCAACACTCATCATAAGTGTGAGTTGTCACATGATGGTGCTCGCCCTGATATCGGCTCAAAGAATATTGGGACTCCAAACAATGACCATTTTCTCACTAATCAACCAATACTTTAATTGATATCTGGGGTTATTGAACTTGACTGTTTTAATCTATGATGTACTTTCTATGGGCAGATGCAGTCAGTTGCGTCAGCGGAAAATACCATGTCACACATAATATGTTGTTCGATTTACAGGTTCTGTTCACCTGGTGGAAGGTACATTCATTTAAATAAAAGCCATGATCGAGAATAGTGGATCTGTTTTTTTGTTTGTATTATCAAGAGGCAGTGTTGTCTTACATAGGATGTATTTTTATGTGTTTTCACAATGGATGGGAAAAGTTATGTCGAGTTTTATTTAGTCACACACCTGAGGTACGTTACAACTGAAGGGGTTCCCCAATGGGTGATCTTCCAGCACAGATACCAATGTTATCTCCTGCAAAAGGAGACAGTTAGAAACACAGGACCATGACACAGGGCTATTCATTATGCATTTAACATACGAGTACTTCTATATCTTGCTAGTTTCTGCCTTTGTGTAATAACGCAGTTACTAATGTTATATTTGTATGCTAAAAGCTATCACTGTCAATGGCATATCACTGACAGATTATATTGTCATGGGTGTGATGAAAATGGGAAATATTGCACCTAGGGCGGGACTCGAACCCACATCTCTTTGCATTCCGGGCCAGTGTGCTAACCATTACAACACCTAGGCCCCCTGCCATCTACACACTACTCATGCCTACCTGTCTATGTGGTTACTTGCCTGAGAGGTCAGTGCAGACCACTACACTCGTCCCCCTGGAATTGTAAGTATTTTAATACTTACAATTACATACATACAGGCAATGCAACACACTTACATACACAGGGTAGGTTCAACAACCATACAACACGTAGCTTGTATAGGATCATGGTCACAGCAACCAGTGTCATGGGTGTGATGAAAATGGGAAATATTGTGCCTAGAGCGGGACCCGAACACACATCTCTTTGCATTCTGGGCCAGTATGCTAACCATTACACCACCTAGGCTCCCTGCTATCTACACACTACCCACGCCTGCCTGTCTATGTGGTTACTTACCTGAGAGGTCAGTGCAGATCACTACACTATAATCAGATGAAAAGAAGCTTAAGGTATATACTAAAGAATAGCATTGTAATTATTTAACATAAATTAATATAATTTGTAATCACGAAGTAAGATGTGTTTACCTGATTACATTCCTATTCCGTTCAGTTGGGAGTATGTGATGCCAATTCTACAGGATTATTCATGTGCATGCCAATATTTACTGACTATATGTATGTAGTAGTCTGCACTAACCTCTCAGGCAAGGAGCCACATAAACAGGTGTGATGGATAGGGTGGTGACATCAAGGAACCTAGGTGGGGTAATGGTTAGCACACTGGCCCAGAACGCAAGAGGTGTGGGTTCGATTCCGGCTCTCGGGCGCAATATTGCCCATTTTCATTACCAATACAACATGTGTATCGGCATATATACAATATTTGTATTCTGAGTTACGCAGATTCCTGAGGAAAGACTCTAGCTACGGTTGGTTTAAAACTCAGTACGGATTTCTTCTAATGAGCAGACATAGTGGTGTTCTTACCCTACACTTGGATGTTATGAAGTTTGCCATGACAGTTCCCTAGAACATATATTAAATACGATACGATTCCACTTCGTTTCATCATCACCATGGTGTCAGTCACAATGCGACAAAGACTGCTTTTGTTACTTACCCACCACTCTCCATTTAGCTCTGTGCTGTGAGAGTGATATCCATGAGTGAGTCTTACATTTCACCAAAGCTGCTTGCAAAGTGTTGAAGTGCTGCTGGCTTTTGCAAGTTACTAGCGGCACTATCTCAGGGAGTAAATAGAGGTCTCACACTGGCAAGAATACGTCAAGACAGGCACAAACTATTTGTCCCTGCAGTCGCTGGTTGGGAGATGTTGGGAGTTCTATTCATCACCGCCCTTAATGTGGCCATGTTAACATGGTTTTTCTGTTAGGGTTTGCTCCCATAGCCTTTGGTCCTATCAAGGACCTGTACCACAAGGCTGTTGTTTACAAGTTTGCAAAGCAAGGGCGTCAAACTCCCCTGCAACTTCAATCCTTCCTGGGGGACCAACATAACTCAGATTATATATATTGTCATCTAAATATTTGATTTATAGCCACTGTTGTGTTGCTACCAATCTTTTATGAACAACCAGGCCGGCGTTGTGTTCTAATAAAGTTCTACAGCATAGTCGACAATCCAAACAATTTGATTCATACCCAAGCCAACTTTCCCTTTCAACCAACACTTGTGAGGCTGGTGTATGGTGGCGGTCTTTAACACAGTCCAGTTAGGTGCTACAACGTAAATGTTCCCAGGACGGAAAACACAAATGCGCTAGTTCAGCCACCGTTAAATTTGCATAACGCCATGGTTTCAAATTCCTGGATACTTTTTCAGATATATATGATGTATTTTGCTTACATTTGCTCTCGCTTCTATTTTAACAGGTAACTCCGGGATATTTACAGTGAAAACATGCAGCATGACTTGGTTTGACCTAGATGGGTATTCCATGTAATGTAAAGCACTCATCTTACCGTCTCTCCGGGGCCCCTTGATCAGACTTTACACACTGCCCGCTCCGCAACCATTGGCTCGCCCGACCCCCAATCACTTCTAGCCCGTCACACCTCACCTCTTTGCCCTGATCCCTTCCTCCCTTCTGGCCAAACACTTCCTGGTCACTCTCCACTGGACACTCAACCTCGCTACACCTCATTCTAAGTCCCTGCCGGATTCCCCCTACATTACTTGCCTATGAAGTAATCCATATGTTACTGAATCACTGATTGCTTATTTGACCATTGATTGTGTATTCACTTGAGAGCGCCTCGCCGGGAGCGTCGAGGTGATGGCCATCACCCATGCCTCCACCCCACTGCCTCCAGCCGCCATGCAGCTGCCTCGGGCCGCCACCCCACCGACCTCCGTGGCCTACGCCGCCGCACCGGTGCTGCCCCACCACTCCACCGCTCCGGACCCTTCACCTGCAGTACCAGCACCTTGCTTGACACTGGAAGCCGATCTGCCGCTGCTGCTGCCGCCCCCCCCCACCTCCAGGATGGCCACGCCCTACAACCCGGTCGCCCACACCCCGACATCCGCTGCCAAGGCTGTCCATGAGATCCTGGGGTCCGCTGAAAGCGCAACACAGCGGGAAGCAGAAAGGTATACCTGCCGGCTATGTCTTCCCCCACAACTTGATGGAAGGGGGGGGGGGGGAGGGGAAGGTGGTGAAGAAGGGGGAGGCATCGAGGGAAGAGTACAACCTCGCCCTCTGGATGCTTGAGTCACACCCTTCTTTCCCTTCCGACTCCATCCCCGCCCTCACCCATCACATGATCAGGATTCTCCTTGACAAACTGATGATCCGTGGCCTACTTTCCACCATTACTCCGAGACGGTATTCACATGGATCGCAGACGGAAGGCTTCCTGAGGGATGGCATGACCTGGTCACCATTAACGGCATCCGCCTCTAGGCCCTCACCATCACCACGATGACCGCGGCAGTTACGACCTCCACCTCTCCGGCTGCCAAGTCAGCCCGCAGCAGAGGCCAGCCCCATGCCTCGCAGACCAATGCGCTCACCCCATACACCAGGGAGGCCTACGGCATGACCTGTGCCACATGGAACCACAACCCAGCCTCCTGCGACTGTTCGGGGGCGGGCGAGGCGCACGGCAAGCAGGCCGCCAGGCAGCACCATGCCCGTGCCTACTACGGCAATGTGAGGCGAATCCTCACAACTCACATCGAAGCCATCTGCTATACAAAGAAAAACCATGAGCACGCGATGGCTGGGGGGGCCCCCCCATGCTGCCGACACTGCATCCAGCCCCCCCATCATGCAAGTTCTGTCGCCCCAGCTGGCGGCGTGGCCCCCCCGCCGCCCTGCGCACTCGGATGCTGCCACCCCTGCGGCGCCCAGCGAACACAGCCTTCCCACCAACCCCACCCCTGATGTTGTTGGCGGTTGTCGTCGCCACGCCGCCACGGGCTCCCAAGGCGCTATCATCCACACCACTGGCCACCCAGCCCCCCGGGAACTTGTCGCTGTCTCCCCGCCCCCCCCCCCCTGGGGCACCGCTGCCACCCCTGTTGCTGCCTTTGATGCCGGTCCCAATGACCGAGCCCTTGGTCATGTCACCCCCGGCACCCCAGCTTCCTCACATGTCGCCGCAACGCGGTTACATCACCCCAGATGTCGCCACAGTGCCAGGAGTCTCCGCAGCCGGTCAGCCGACCCATCCTGGCCCGGCTCCCGCCGCGGCCCGTCTCCCAGATGTCGCCGCAGTCCTCCCATTACATCTCGCCGCCTTCACATCTCGCCGCCTCCCCCCCCCCCGCCCGCAGGCTCCCCTCGAGTCCTCTCCTCTTTTATGGTGGAGGGCTCCTCGGGCCTTTCTCCATCACTGACACTATCATCTCTTTACTAGATATTCATTACCTTATACATTCTCCTTAACATTTATCTTGACATTTGATATCTACATTGACATTTACTTTATTACCCAACATTTATTCATGCTATCATTTATTGTGAATAAATTGTTTTTCTCTACCCCTGCCTCCTGCTTCCTCCTTCATCGCATATCAGTTGTAATGCTTGCATTGTGTTTGATTCACTGTGGAGGAGGACCCCCCCTGCTTTCATCTCCTCTCGCTCGCCAACCATCAACCCCCCGCGCCCCCTCGCGGCTCCGCTCCCCGCTCCCCGCTTATAACGCGCCCTCACCGCTGCCTCCAGCCACTCATCCTCCAGCTCCTATTGCTGCAACACCCTACTTTTTCCTCCCACTACCTTTACTTCCTTTTTCTTGTTCCCCTTCATTCCCCTTCTTAGGATGGAGGGCTCTTAGGGGCTTTCTCCATCACTGACACTATCATCTCTTAACTAGACGTTCATTACCTTGTATATTCTCCTGAACATTTATCTTCACATTTGATATCTACATTGACATTTACTTTATTACATGACATTTATTCACCCTATCATTTACTGTGAATAAATTGTTTTTCTACACCCCGGCCTCCGTGTTCGTTCTTCGTCGTGTATCATCGCAGTATGCGGGCCTGACATTCAATCTGCCTTGTTTTTAATCATGTGTGCCCGAATTTGATCCGGTCTAAGCGGATGAGCCCCTAAATGGACTGTGTCTGCCACCATCCAACCGCCTCCACCAGCAACAACACACACAAAAATGGCATGAAGCAATGGATCCTGTGGGCTGGCATTTATGTCACCATGGTAACCGAATCATAACGCAATGTGCAGTTGATCGACATGAGGTCAAATAGGGGTCATTCAATGTCCCAGGGGCGATCTGCGTAACTAAGATGGCGCCCGATGCGCCCTCTGGTGCCTAGTGAGGTCCGCCGATATTGATTAACTGGGTCAAATTCGAATCTGAAAACCAAAACTCGAGAGAGAGAGAAAATGGAATAAATGCCAGCGATCAGATGTTAATAGAAGACAAACAAATAGAGCGTCGTGCAAATGGACGTGTGAGCTAATGCTTCCTTCGTCATTTTATTTCTCATTGTATTTGTCAATCCTGAGCTATTGGACTTTTTCAAGGTGCTTTTATTTAGAATTAATGGTGGTGTGGAACTGACACGGCTGAGATCCGGCTAACTTCCGGTATCCATCTGGAGTTAATATTTCGTATTAAATAGTACTGGGATACGCTTTTCAAATGTCTTTGGAACCTCAGTGAATGTATTAAGCCAGCAGAAGTACACGAGCTTAACAATTCTAGGATACTTTACTTCATTTTGGAATAACTCTGGTGATATTTGAAGTAGATGTAGGGAAAGATGATTTGTGTGTAGACACCCGTTGAAGCTAAGTGCAGTACACCTTTGCTATGTTAACTAGGTCATACCGAAGCCTGCAAGTTATAACAAATTCCTCAAAAAAAGAATGGATGAGTTGAGTGCACCATTATCTAAAACATGCATGGATATACAGACTGAATGTGAACACTAGTTGAAGTCAACTGCAATATGCAATCGCTATGATAACTAGGTCAGATCAAAGCCTAAAAGTAATAACATATTGCTCAAATAAACAATTAATAAGTACACCAGTATCAATAAAATACATGGATATGTGGACTAAGTGTGAACAGCAGTTAAATCCAATTGTAATACATCATCTGTATTTCATGTTCCTAAAAGAAACAATGAATGCCTGCACCCGAATCTAAAAATATGTGGATTTGTAGGATCAATTATTCCAGATAGACTGTATGTGAATACGAATTGAAGTGAACTGCAATACACCAGCACTATGCTAAGTAGGTCATGTGGAAGCTGGCGAGTTATAACACATTCCTCAAAACTTAAAAGAAACAATGAATGCCTGCACCAGTAAATATACATGGGTTTGTAGGGTCAAGTATTCCAGATAGACTGTATATATAAACACAAGCTGAAGTCCACTGCTCTATGCCAACACTATATTAACTAGGTCAAGTCGAAACCTGCAAGTTACAAGATTTTCCACACAAACCCAATGAATTAGTGCCGCAGTATCTAAGAAAACGTACATGGATATGCGGATCAATTTTAGGTAGACATTGCTTTTTAACAATATTTTACTTTCAATGTTCCCATTGGCTTGCGCACAGGTTGAACACGTGGCCCAGTTATCCATTGTGTACATTGGCGAGACTTGCAGTGAGTAGACGTCGGTTTTTAAGTGAGTTTCCATGTGGATACAGCCCCTTCTCAGCCACATCCTGCCAGGCCCTTATCTCAGCAGACAAGAGTTACCTCCTCCTCCACGGTCTCGGGTGGCGTGATAAGAAGGGCCGAGGGCCTTATGGGTTCACCCCTGCCGACTGCCGCCTCTTCCTGGAGGAAGTCTTACCAACCAAATCACCGTCCACTGCGACAGTCCATCATACAACATTAAGCTGGCGTTACTCTAGGGTTTACATGTCTTCAACAAGTTACTCTCCGGCTTTTCTTTGTTCCTAATGACACGACGTAACCATCTCTCAAACAGCCGTGGCGAGTAGTTGGACCTTTTTAAAATTGATTCTGGATGTTTCGTCGGGGAACTGTTAGTGACATTGAACATGCCGTTGCGCTCATGATATCCTGCTTCAAGGTTAACGAACGGACGCCGCTAGGGTTAACTCTGTCCCCACTAGCTCCATTTTGTCATCAACTCGGATAAATGTCGTCTGTTGTCAGCAATATTTGCAGAAGCTAATAGAAGTCCATTGAAAACAACCTGTGTTCCTTGAGACATTAACGTAAGGGAAGAACTAAATAGTTGTGAGTAGGTTAAATTATATTTTCTTACCTACTGATGAGTATTTATCAGACCTCGTGCACAAAAACAGGATAGGGCTGACAGGGAGAGCACCGTGTACATTGGTAACTCAATGAAAACTTGGGTATCGAAATATGATCAATTCAGCTGAAGGGGCACTTTGGTAGGAGAATAGTTCGTATGTATCCTTAAATATTATACATATATATGAAGAGTCTGGCAGGAAGAGACTCCATGCATGCACTGGGCTCCTCAGATGTTGGGGTCAACAAGGGCATTCTGCACTAATACTAATATGAGTTAGTAGGAGTGATCTGATATCTGATTAGTAGATATGAGCCCTATGAGGGAGGCCGAGATTTAGTGGCCTCCCTAATCACATACTGATAACAATCGATCATCTGGCACTTCCTTATGGTCAATTAGGAATGTAATGTGCGCGAATGGACTAATAACCTTTATTTATGCCGAGAATCATCCAACTCAGCGGCTTAGCCTAATAAGTTACCCACGGCGATAAATTAGTCTTAAGGGGGAGCAGGTGGGAGGGCTTCTTTGCCGCCTAGATAATGGATTATATGCCAAGTCAGATTGTGGTTGGGGAAATAATTAGAAAATAGCCGGTGAATAGATCCAGACGTGGCTTAGTAAAGTGATATAACACAACTGTCACTGCGTCTTCAATCAAGATTCACACTGCAAAACTGGGTGAACGCATTTAATGTTCGACACCACAAGAATTACATCAATTTCGTCGTACATATTCAACTTAGATCCCATACACGTATTTCACATGTATGGCTTGACACTAAGGCAATTTAATAGCACCTGCCACCCTTCAACCATCGACTGTCCAGCATTTCTATACAGATGTGAAGATTAACTTTACGTGGCTCGCTTTAAATATATCCAAGATTTACCGATTTAAACTCAAAGTTACTTGACGATCAAGTAAATTATGAAGTGGATTATCCTGATCAGCCTACTATATTTATCTAAAAGTATGGCAAACACTGAAAACCCTCAGATTATGAAAATGATAGGGTGTTGTTCATTACAACCGACAGCAAGCTGGGGGGGGGGGGACTAAAGGTCTGCTGATGGTAGATGTATGTTTTACAGCCTGTCATCTAACCATATCAGTGCTGTGCTCAATTAACCAATATTTCATTGGAAACATTAGTTCTGCTCCAATCGCCAAACTTAAGTAATGATGATCCTCATCTGTTTTTGTACTGGCAACAGCTGGGAATAGAAGGTGTTATTGATATCCAACAACTGTGTATATATGGCATTATAGGTAGTGGATAATCATAATAACACATGCATTGATTGGGTGTTGTTGGTAACAGTAAGCAAGACAGGATTTATAGATGACAGTTGGAGAAGCACTTCAGACCTCTCTGGACCATTCGTGGCCATGGCATCATATGCTGTCGTATATATTACAGTAGACATCCTGATAACATCCCACCAAAGCAATAGTCGGTACAAATATAAAACAACTAGCCTGGTGCGGCGATCTTACTGCACAGAGCACCTTTTAGAGCTGCTTCGCTGTCATCACGAGTTGCCTGGTGCAGCCATCTTACTGCACACAGCACCTTTTAGAGCTACTACGCTGTTATCACGAGTTGCCTGGTGCGGCCATCTTACTGCACACAACACCTTTTAGAGCTGCTTCGCTGTCATCACGAGTTGCCTGGTGCAGCCATCTTACTGCACACAGCACCTTTTAGAGCTGCTACGCTGTTATCACGAGTTGCCTGGTGCAGCCATCTTACTGCACACAGCACCTTTTAGAGCTGCTTCGTTGTCATCACGAGTTGCCTGGTGCGGTCATCTTACTGCACACAGCACCTTTTAGAGCTGCTTCACTGTTATCACGAGTTTCCTGGTGCGGCCATCTTACTGCACACATCACCTTTTAGAGCTGCTTCGCTGTTATCACGAGTTTCCTGGTGTGGCCATCTTACTGCACACAGCACCTTTTTGAGCTGCTTTGCTGTTATCACGAGTTTCCTGGTGGGGCCATCTTACTGCACACAGCACCTTTTAGAGCTACTTCGATGTTATCACGAGTTGCCTAGTGTGGCCATTTTACTGCACACAGCACCTTTTAGAGCTGCTTCGTTGTTATCACGAGTTGCCTGGTGCGGCCATCTTACTGCACACAGCACCTTTTAGAGCTGCTTCGCTGTTATCACGAGTTGCCGTGTCGTGGTTGCATTGGTCCCGCCCTTTATTTGTTTAATTTCCATTTCAAAACCAGGGGATGATTGAAATATGAGCCCAGCCTTCTAATGCCCCTGACCTAATTCCCAGCTGCTCTGTTTTATTGATCACGGCCTATTAGCGGAGCAAATTACGGCTTCCGATGAAATGTAGCCTTACTATCATCGTAAGCAGTTTTCTCATAATTAATTGCTAGATCTGCATATAATATTACTGAATGCCCGGCCACGTTTGGGACACCAGATAATACTACAGAAACTCTCCCCTTCATATCACTTATCTATCAGCTCATTTAACCAATGCTAAGGAAGAATGAAGACAAGTCACACAGATAAACAGTGGGGAAGTTGTGTTTTATTAACACCAACTGCTGTCCACCTACCAGTGACCTATCATCCACACCCCTTACCTTCTAACCACATAGTATATCATTACTACTTTAGCCTGTATAGAAGCAGTGCCTACAGCCCATGGGACAGGAGTCCTATGGCTGTGTACACACTCAATTGGAATAGATGAATTTTGATAGCATCAGACAGAGTGTCTGGGGTTCCTGCTCAAGAGTAGGTGTGTCTCACTCAAGAGCCAGGAGTAGAGTGATCTCTCTCCAGGGGGTCTGAAGCAGAGTCTAGAATTAAGATCTTGGTTTGAGGCTAGTGTGGTCAGAGGGCCAATGGGATGCAGGTGACTGGGCAGTCCACAGCCAGCCAATCAGGCACCTCCACAGTCAGGGTGGGTGGCACCCTCCCCCAGTAGGGGTGGCTGTCACTCACCCAGCTGCAGGTGGTGCCCTGTGTGTATATGCAAATTAGGCTGGTGGACCTGCCCAGTGGTCCAGGAAGGGGGGGCAGATAGCTATACAGTTACAATAGATCTCTGTCAAGATGGTCTTTTCTCCAATTGCACTCTTTATGGATGCATAGAGAAACATTTCAATAGTCATGTACTGTCTCTTATATAGGAACATCTCTTCATTAATCTCAGGCATATATTTCACACAGCTTATATCATGTCATAAATATAGTGGGATATTATTACTTTTAGTTTATATAACATCGTCCCCACTCCGTCGCCCAAGACCAATAATGCTCTCTGCCAATATATAATTCTTAACCGAAAATCCGTATATTTTTACGTCCCTCTTCCATTTCTACTTGCGCAAACGGCCAAGAAAAATGCAAGCCTTAAAACATTACGTCTTTTTTCGGTTTAAGCCAGAGCAAGTGCTATACAGTGGAGCAAATATGAGCTGTCAATAGACTTTGTAATTCCGTTACCCTTCGTGTTTGCATGCCCACGCATTGTATTTTAATTAGGTATATTCTCCACTGTATTGGCCACTGCTCCCTTCCCCACTGTTAAAGTTTTTCTATCAAGTTTTCTTTCTTTCTCCAGTTCTCCACCACCCTGAGGACCATTCTCATCTATTTGTTTACAGTAATTGTTTAGACACAAACAGCCCAAGATCTATATTTTAGAATGGCGGTCCCAATGTAGACGGTGGCTTTGAACTGGCTATCTTGCTACTTATCTATACTAGTTTTACTCCCCCCTTACATAATATCAAATTTATATTTAAAAGGCTGTCTTTTATCCTCCTGTCACTGTCCAGGCTGTGTCTGCTAATTCTCTTGCGCGCCCATGCTATTCATATCATGCTGGGATTAGAGGTTGAAGCCTTTTAAAGATGTGATAACATTATCTGAAAAATTACTAATTGATATTAGTACCTTGTAGTTAATTTCCGTCTGAAATATGGTCGATTATAGCGATCATTTTAATATATTTTTCACAGAAAATTAAAACCATCGGACTAGGCAACTCTTAATTGTGGTATAGAACCGTTGGCCACAATTCGTGACCTTATTATAAAAAGGGTCCGAATTGGTGTTATGGATGTAAAACTGTTCTATCTAAAAAAGGCTATCATGCAGTTACACAACTGTTTCTCAAGTCGTATTTTTCACTGAGATAAATAATATTGTTATATATACTTTGCTATCATGCAGTTACACAGCTTCAATCATCATTATCTCAAAAGCACCATACTGTCAGATAGAACCTTTTCATAGTAAGGTCGCAAATTCATGCTATCCGGCTACATTTACACACTTACCACACAACATACTCGTATATCTTCACTATTCCCATGTACTGCACCTCATCGACAGTGGCGCCCCCTTCAGGAGCTTTGCCTCACTAATCCAGCTTTATATGCTCATGTTATGTCTGGTAGGAAAAGTTGCCAGACAGTAAGTAAATAAATGATAGATTCAGCGGAGCTGTGTTTCATTCTTCCTTGAGCTACGATTAATATTGTTCTTTTGTTGGGAAATTACGTCCTCGCAACAAATTAATACCATATTGGGCCGTGTACCGGCCTCAGACCGCGCGCACTGATGCCTGCTTTATAGTGCTATCTAATTGGGAGACTGCATATCGACTGCGGCATGTCGTGAAATTTCAATCGCTTCACATTATGCTGATACTGAGCAAACGATCCACTGCCACGTCCATGCCGAATACCAGGCTAGCTAGCGACTAGTAACAATATTTTATGTCATTGGTTTCACTTGGCTAGAATTCGCATGGCATCCACCCTTCTTACATTCAGCCTGCACGTGCAGGTTCTATGCTTAATATGTATACATATATATATATATATGTTGGTGGGGTAGACATTTTATTCTTCTGAATTGATAAGTTTTCAGTGACAAGGCACTGATCTTCTAGGGATAGTCTTCATTAGCAAGAATTTACACACGCAACATATATACAAGCATGGTAATATTTGTCCGTGATATCGCATGGTAATTTCCTATGATTCGCACCTAATGTATTATCCGGGAGATCTGGTGCAGATGTCTGTCAGTTCTCTCATGGTCCTCCCCTTTTCTCTAAGCTGCCACCAAGCATGCCTGGAAAGCAACGCCTGGAGCTGCACACCTATCCGGTCATATCTCAGGTGTCATGCAGTTGCACAGTAAAACAGTTGATCAGTAGGCTGTCAGGAGCTTAAAGTTGCATGGTCCGATGGCATATGAATATTTGTCTTATTTTTTAGATAAATATATCAAATTGATCATTACGAGCTACTAATCATTAGTCCGGAGTGATTTTGATTAAAGATGATTAGTTTTGAAGTAATTTGAGCTGAAAGAACCAACATTAATTTCGACAAGCTTGCCAAAAGTCCTGTTGCTATGACCTAGATGGTCATCTCGCGGTGACCACGTGATGTGAGATGACCTACTAATCCTGGAACCTGACAGGGCTGTAGGTAGGTATTTCTGTCTGGGTTTACACAGTGTGCTTAATAAAAATCTAAGCAGAATTAAATAATTTTCATAATATACAGAAATATGTAATGCTTATATTGATTTAAAAAAAGTAATTCACAGCCATGCTTTATTCACTGGATAATTAGGTTACAATATTTGTGTGGCATCCATACACCACTGGTTACATCTGTGATGGAAATTTGTAATGTTATTCTGAAGACATCAAAAAGAATTTTAAAAGAATTTAAACATGCATACATGTTAGGAAATACTTCCTTCTGATTTGGGAACTGTTTTGTTTGATATATCAATGCAATACAAGATGTTACTAAGGATCCAACCATGTCCCATATGGCATGTTACAAATGGCTGACTGTAAAATGGTGTTTTTTTTGTCCAACAACACTTCATAACTAAAAAGACCAAAGTTGCACGTGGTTTATTTTATTTCCCTTATTTCTTACATCAAATCTGAACATATATATATATTGATCGGCCAATACTAATATATATATGAGCCTGTCTCAAAAGGTGATCACTCTTTTTTTTTTGTCCATTGTAATGATTGACTGACACAAAACAGCACAGAAATGGTTACATTGAAAACACAAGGACATTTGCTTCAAATCAATATGTATTCTATTGGGATTATGAAACACCATGTAAAAAACAAATCAGTTTATCCTGAGCAAATGCATAAGCAGATAGTATGTTGATTGTTACAATGGACAAAGTTTTGTCCCATATTGCTTAGCACCTTTTGAGACAGTCTCATATATATAAATTTCACAATTTAAATTACCCAAATTGGATAATTATATTTATAGAATTGACCAAACAGCATTGAATATCCAACATGGAGGGGGGGGGGGCAACATCCATCTCATTTCCCCTTCCCCTCTATGACCCTGCACAGCAGGCCTACTTGGTTGGGGGGGCTAATGAGGTCACGAGATTGGCCTAATTGGTTAATGGCCTTCCTGCATAATGGGTGTTTCAAACTGAGTGTTCAACGGGGTGAGGTTATAAACTCACTGGTTATTCTGTATACTCTGTCCCAAATCATTAGCTAATACACCAGTATCTAAGTTGGATATATAGGATCAAATGTAAGTAGTTGTTTTAATTTTGACAAAATTATATTTCATCGGACTATGCAACTTTAACTGATTCACATCAACTATACAGCGACTCCATCTGCGGCTGCATCCAACAGGATGTGCAACTCTTACTGAAATATATGCATATGCCTCCAGGTTTCTTATTTTTAATTAGCAAAAGGATAAATAACATGCGCTCGCCTAGCATCAGAGAGGTTGTGGGTTCGATCCCGGTCACTTTCAAATCAATAACTGACACATATTGATATTTGTCGCGATCTTGTCTGTCGTTTAGGATTAGTAGCATATGGCAAAGACTGATTGGAATAGTGCGAAATACATATGGCTGAGTGAGATAGTGGGTCATAGTGGAAGCGGAATTAATAGGTCAATTGCCCTTAGTTAGCAATGTCACAAGTTGGTGACCATCTTTCTATGTGTTGGATGTTACTGGGCCGGGAAATCCCAGCAATATCCAGCCACCACTGCTCTCAGCGACTATCGGCCAGTTCGCGCCCAAGTTGAGCGAGGGTGACGGTTAAAGCCAAGGAGTCCAGGAAGGGAGACTAGACTGTGATCAGGCACTGATGCATATAGGATGATTGGCTTTATTTTTTAGCATCAATCGGTTATTACGGGAAGATACAACATGGTGCTGGCTTCCTTATTTATATTGACATAATAAACTACATAGCACATACAATAAACCCTCTCTAACCGACCACCTCAATAGATCGACCACTCCAATCTATCGATCGCTTTATTTGGGTCCTAAACGATCGACGATACAATACAAGTGTAACGATTAAAAAAACCTCCGTAAACCAACCACCTCCTTAAATGCAATATTTAAAGTCGCTCCCATGGTGTTACTGTATATACATATATACATATATACATACATACGTACCGAGTATGAATTAACGGCAATATGTGTAAATTAGCGGATGTCCGTCTCCCGCGCTGGTAGATCGTGGGTTCGAACCCTGGTCGAGTCAAACCAATGACGTAGACATTGATACTGGTTGCTTCGTAACCTGGCGCTCGGCATTATTAGGATAGGGCAAGGACTGGTTAGCTCAGTGTCAGGATAATAATGGGACTGAGTGGGATATCGGGTCATGGTGCCGGTGGCTAGGTATCCGAGTGGGACAGCACTATAAAGTTGACATGAGTGCACACTGTCACAAGTCGGTATCCATCCTGATATGACCTTAGATCTTGGTAGGACGTAAAACAACAAACAAACAAAATAAATATATATTTACTACTCTTATGGGCAATCTTATTAAATACTGAATGAGATCAAATTCATGTCTTATAAACATCCCTGAAAGTAGATCAATGACCACAAATCTGCCGCTTCTCTCCGTCACCACCCTTTTATCAGCAGGGAGATCCTGCCTAAAGAAGCCTGGGATCCAGGCGCCCCAGGGTCCAGGCAGCCCAGGGTCCAGGTGGCTCGGGTTCCAGGCGGCCCAGGGTCCAGGTGGCCCATGGTCCAGGAGGCCCAGGGTCCAGGCGCCCTGGAGTCCAGGCGGCCTGGGGTCCAGGCGGCCAGGGGTCCAGGTGGCCCGGGTTCCAGGCGGCCCAGGGTCCAGGTGGCCCAGGGTCCAGGAGGCCCGGCGTCCAGGCGGCCCGGGTTCCAGGCGGCCCAGGGTCCAGGCGGCCCAGGGTCCAGGAGGCCCAGGGTCCAGGCGCTCTGGAGTCCAGGCGGCCCGGGGTCCAGGTGGCAAGGGGTCCAGGTGGCCCAGGGTCCAGGCGGCCAGGGGTCCAGGCGGCCCGGGTGTAGAGGGCGGCTTCTCCCGGCCCTTTTTGTCTGGGTCATGTTGACTCGTTGATTCTGCATTCACTTAGAAGATCAGCATATAAGACGAGGAAACCCAGCGCTTTCCACGAAGGTCAGCTAATTACCCCTTCTAAAACCAAACACACTTCATCTTCGTTCTTGTCACTTTGTCCACCGGCGACCGATTTCCCAACAAGTCAGAGATAATTACATTTTGAATTCTTTTAAATGTAAATTCTTTTTTCAAATTATTTCTTTTCTCAAAATGACCTATTGCAAATGGAGCATTCATTTTAATTTAAAATGATATATTTCACCAGGATTTATATCAATGTACAGAAGTAGATCTCTGTGCAATTACTAAAAATTATAATTCAAGGAGAACAAAGGAATTTAATAAATGAAACCATTCTTAGTGGAAATTACCTGCGGATATTTGATGCTACATACCTAGCTGACACGGTTTCGTTTCATAAGTGAGACATTTACAGTCTTTAGCTGGTTCATGAAATGTACATCGTCATATAATTGTGTGTCACTTGATTTGTTTCAAGCCACTTTGTAATCTACATATTCTCCACTGCTACATTCCAGTAGTTAAGCCAGTGAAATATACCTTATGGTGTATGTCAACGTGTGCGAAAAGAACATTTTAAGGTATTTAAATATAAAGAAATATTCCAGTATTGATGGTTTGTTGGTACCTTAAAGTTGCATACTCCGATGAAATGATGACATTTTCTAAACCAAACCAATTATCTAGATTCCATTGTACATATCTACCTTTGATACTGGTGCACTTATAAAACATTTTTCGCCATATAGAAAGGAATACTGAGGCAATTCAATAGATTCTGTTACTGTAGAAGCCTATGGTGTCAGAGGTTTGGCATGCTTTCCACAATTAATTTAGCATGTTTGCACAAATTTCTCAAATGTTAGCCTTTTAATTCAAAAGTTATTTCAAACTAAAGTAAGGTAGATTATAGCGATGAAAATGACAGAAACTCAAACACGTTGGACTATGCAACTTTAAGCAATCTGAATGAAAACATCACGGATCAGTAAGAGGTATCCACGCTTACCACCACTCACCACCTGAATCCGACCAGACGCAGTCGCAGAATCGGTAGAGCGCAGGCCTTTCATGGGGAAATCGGGAGTTCGATTGTTTGTTGTTTGTTGTTTGTTTGTGGTTGTTTTACGTCCTAGCAACATCTAAGGTCATATCAGGATGGGGCGGAGTCGAGTGAAACCATTGACTCAGCATTGATAGGATAGGGCAATGACTGGTTAGTTCAGTGTCAGGATAATGTAACTGAGTGGGATATCGGGTCATGGTGCTGACGGCCTGATTCCCAGTGGGACAGCACTATAAAGTCACCATGAATGTGCAAGCGCCACAAGTTAGCACCTGTCCATTTATGACCTGAGATGTTACCAGGACTTAACATTCCAAAAAACAACCAACCTGAATCCTAAGTGAAGTGAGTGGATCCCAAGTGGCGCCCCCTGGCAATGTGCTGCGGCATACATGCACACCAACGTCTACGCTGCAGGTGGGTGGTGACCTACAATGGAGGCTTAACACCACGAGACGCATCGCTATGGGCGGTGACCATCGCAGAGAGTTCACAACAAAGAACGATTGAGGATGGTTATGTAAGGGTGAGTAATCAGGGAGGCGAGCATAAGCAATGAATACTGTACATGAGGGATTGTGAGACTCCGGTAGAAGCGATGCTTGCAGCAGGGTCATGATGGATGGGTGCAATGATATGATTGGGTGATGGTGGGTTGTGAAAGGGTAGCTGATGACAGTAAAATGCTGATGGACTAGGATGCGCTGTGGCATTAACTCCAACTTCCAAGACCACTCTATATTCAATCCAAGCTGTACTTGAATATGAATGTAATAACATGCAAATATCATCATCATGCTGTTGGTCGCGATGCGACAAAGACTGCTTTCATTACTTGACTGCCACTCTCCATTTAGCTCTCTGCTGTGAGAGTTCCGTCCATGAGTCAGTCTTAATGTCTCTCAGCTTCAGATTTCTCTTGATGGTATCCTTGAACCGGAGACAAGGGCGCCCTCACTTTCTGTAGCCAGAAGACAGTTGAGAATAGAGGATCTGCTTTGGTAGCCTGTCTGATGACATCCTCATGAGGTTTCCCGTCCATCGGAGATTCTTTTTGATCAGAAGATCTTCCATAGAGAACAGCCCCGTTCGTTCGAGTATTTCCTTATTTGTCACTTTGTCCTTCCAGGTTAGCCTCATGATTGAACGCAGATGTCGCATCATGAAGGCATGCAGCTTTTTCTACATTTCATGAAAGCTGCCTGCAAAAGTGTTGAAGTGCTGCTGGCTTTTGCAAGTTACCAGCGGCACTCTCTCTGGGGAGCAAATAGAGGTTTCACACCAGCAAGAACATGTCAAGACAGGCGCAAAACTATTTGTCCCTGCAAATATACCTCATTGAATATAAGTATAGATTATAGAACAACAGTCCTCATGGTTCAGAGATGCATTGATGGTATGACCGGATGAGTCCAGCACTCTTTTCGCATGCGGTAGGTTGCGGGTTCAAGTAAAATGTATGGTTTTAAAGTTAATAGATTAAGCAGACTGGGTGGCCGAATGGGTTGAGTGCTCAGTTCCCGTGGAGCAGGTTGTGGGATTCAAATGCAGCAGGTTCAAGTCTAGCTACGTCAGAGCAATGCCTTAGAAGCTCATAGTTTCCACTACTTATCCTGGTGCTCCACATTGACAGCATAGAACAACAAATAGTGCAATAAGGAGGAGGAATTCTCCGCGACTGAGATCTCTCCAATTTAATCAATGAATATAATCAAAACTATATATCCTAAATAGCTGTCACTGGTGCATTTATTAAACATGTTGTTGTACTGAATGGAATTACAACAACAGCTTAATAGGGGCTGTCATTGATGAGGGATACCATTACTTGTGCCTGTTAGGCACTTCCAGCATCTCCAAAGTTAGCCATTTAAAAATCAAAGTTACCTCAAACTGAAGTAAGAATCAACCTAATATAAATATCTAAGTAATTTTAAGAAACTCAAAATCACCTGAGTTTGCAACTTTAATAAAGAAATGGGACCCTCCGCTTCCTCAAAAATACTCGTAGTCTGGGTGAGTGGAATGGACGCGGGTTCTAATAGATAAAACAAGCCAAAGGCTGAGGCCCACTGGAAATCAAGCCCCCACCCGCGGTGCCTGCAGTGTTAAGAGATACTGTCCTTCATTTAGTTATTCTTCATGTAGAGAGTTAAAATTACTGCTGACTACATAACCAGAACTGTGTGTTATAAATAGCTGTGACTAGCTGGCCTAGTGCTCCATCCAGTACCGGACGATATTGGTAGTGACCTCATTACGGTACTCCCGTGAGTCGGCCGGGGAACGCGCCCTTAGTGACCGGCTTCTCCAGGTTAGCCGGACGCTGGGACTCGCCGGATGTCCGCCTGGACGGGCCGCGTCGGCTCATCCCTTCTGGGCAGGTTGATTGCTTGGTTGTTGGAGTTTTACATCCTTGCAAAATCTAGGGTCATATCAGGACGGGTACCGACTTGTGACAGTGTGCACTCATGGTGATGTTATATTATAGTGATCTCCAACTGTGAAATCAGGCTGCTAGCACCATGCCCCGATATCCCAATCAGTCATATTATCCTGACACTCAACAAACCAGTCCTTGCCCTATCATATTAATGACGAGCACCAGGCTAGGAAGCAACACATATCAATTTCATAAGTCATTGGTTTGACTCGACTGGGACCCTAACTCCTGATCTCCCGCACACGAGGCCCGCCCTTTACCGATTCGGCGACCACGCCGACGCCCGCATCCCGGGCTCTCATGTGTTCACTAGTTACTGGTTGTATACACATACCGGATCATGTAGCCTGTTCCCATCAGCATGCATCCCACCACCGCTCTTCATGGACCCGCTGCACATGTGGACCTCAAGTAATGGTGGGCACAGGCAACAACTTAGAAATATCTTTGTATGTGGGTTGTAACTATAATAGTCTGCACTGACCTCTCAGGCAAGAGGCCGCATAGACAGGTGCGGTCGATAGGGTGGTAACATCCGGAAGCCTAGGTGGTGTAACGGTTCACACATTGGCCCGGAATGCAAGATATGTGGGTTTGATTCCCACTCTAGGTCCAATATTTCCCATTTTCATCACCCCCCTCCATGAAATAAATATAGTTTGTTCGTTCAATACAATATTTTGTCAGCGTCGGGGCACTCATATTCCGGCCACGTGACCATATACTAATTTATAATATTTGTGTATGTATAATATTTGTGTATTGTCAACATGTGGGCTGGATGGTGAGTTGAACCGTAACAATCGTATCCATTTCAAGACGTATGTATTGGCCAGTCTGAAAAAACACTCATCAAAATATATAACATCTATTGGTCAGTGTGGCGAGTCACGTGATCGTAAGCAGTATATAAAACAGTCGAGCACAGCTCAACAAGGAACACCACAGCATGCATTTCCCAAAGAACAATATAACCCAATATAATATGTTTCCGCATATCTATACTTGGATTATATGCATGCAACCGTATGGCAGTGTATGCATTATGCGATGGTAGAAATAACAACATTATGCTAACTAACAACTATGTTATATGGCTTAGTATGCTTTTAGAGGTTATCTCTCGTATTCCTTTAGGGTGCTGGTTAGGGGTTGATGAAAGTATAAACAGCTCAAGCTCTGGACAGTCACTCATGCATAATTTAATCAGGCACAACACATTCAAACAAGATGTTATTGATTAGAGTTAAGCCAAAAAGATTGTCTTTCAAATTCAAGACAACATTTGAAAAAAAAAGGTTCGCGTAGATGTACGGTGTCACTATGCAAATTTTCACATGTTCACTTTAGCACAACATCATATGAGCATATTCTGGATACATTTTCCGGGATGGATTAAGTACATGCAGTATTACTAACATACTTAATACACAGAGACACCAACAATTATTTAACCTGCTACCTCCTCAAAAGAAGGCTTACTCATTAACAGTATAACATGGAAACCAAATATGTGGTATACATTTTCCGAAAACGACCCATTATATATATAATTCGTGTAGTGTTCACAACACAGGGTGGTGGCGCCACCGTCGTTAGATCCGCAGTGAATCCCCTTTCCACCACATATGGCACTTTAACCTCCATACATAATCAGCATCAACATATGCATCTCCAGATAGGTTTGGTCGAGAATCAAACCCTCCATTCTTCTGCGCTATTTATATTTGCATAATGCGTTATCCATCATATATGTCAGAGGTCCTGAATACTTCCTAGAACATCAGACATAGGGAATGCTTTCAGCTCCAATCTGTCACTACTCACCCCTCTCTGCCTGATGTTATATATAACACATATATATCACGACTCCGCCCGGGTCACAACGGTAATCGAAGGAAAACAGTGGTCTGTTCTCCTTCAGTACCCCCACCCGGATTGTCTGCATCGTTAACCCGTCTACCACCACGGGTGCGAAGTCTTACAACATAACATTACATAAAGCTTCTTTATATGTTATTCATATGTACTATAACTAGTCAATTTTCACTCAGTATGGACATTTTTATTTTGTGAGTTAATGTATTGTCGTGGGGGTGATGAAAATGGGAAATACTGCGCCTAGAGCGGGACTCGAACCCACATCTCTTTGCATTCCGGGCCAGTGTGCTAACCATTACACCACCTAGGCTCCCTGATATCAATACACTCCCTACGCCTACCTGTCTATGTGGTTACTTGCCTGAGAGGTCAGTGCAGACCACTACACTCGTCCCCCTGGAATTGTAAGTCTTGTAATGCTTACAATTACATACATACAGGCAATGCACTAACACATACATACACAGGGTAGGTTCAACAACCATACAGCGCAAAGCTTGTACAGGATCCTGATCACGGCAACCAGTGTCGTGGGGGTGATGAGAATGGGAAATACTGCGCCTAGAGCGGGACTCGAACCCGCATCTCTTTGCATTCCGGGCCAGTGTGCTAACCATTACACCACCTAGGCTCCCTGATATCAATACACTCCCCACGCCTACCTGTCTATGTGGTTACTTGCCTGAGAGGTCAGTGCAGACCACTACACTCGTCCCCCTGGAATTGTAAGTCTTTTAATGCTTACAATTACATACATACAGGCAATGCACTAACACATACATACACAGGGTAGGTTCAACAACCATACAGCGCAAAGCTTGTACAGGATCCTGATCACGGCAACCAGTGTCGTGGGGGTGATGAAAATGGGAAATACTGCGCCTAGAGCGGGACTCGAACCCACATCTCTTTGCATTCCGGGCCAGTGTGCTAACCATTACACCACCTAGGCTCCCTGATATCAACACACTCCCCACGCCTACCTGTCTATGTGGTTACTTGCCTGAGAGGTCAGTGTAGACCACTACACTCGTCCCCCTGGAATTGTAAGTCTTGTAATGCTTACAATTACATACATACAGGCAATGCACTAACACATACATACACAGGGTAGGTTCAACAACCATACAGCGCAAAGCTTGTACAGGATCCTGGTCACGGCAACCAGTGTCGTGGGGGTGATGAAAATGGGAAATACTGCGCCTAGAGCGGGACTCGAACCCACATCTCTTTGCATTCCGGGCCAGTGTGCTAACCATTACACCATCTAGGCTCCCTGATATCAATACACTCCCTACGCCTACCTGTCTATGTGGTTACTTGCCTGAGAGGTCAGTGCAGACCACTACAGTATTCATAGATCACTTCTTAGAGCCGTATCACTGGTCTTCCGGCTATATGTGTAACATGGTGTTGTTGTGAAAATTAGCTACAGTAACATTGAAAAGGGGCAAGTCATGACACTATGCACTGGTTTTAACTTGTAGAATTGTGTGATTAACTGCTGCCCTTCCCTGTCAATGTTAGCACTTTATTAGCCATGCCTCTTTATGAGAATAGCGCATGACGAAAGTGTAATATGTTACACACTCGTGTTAACTGGTCATAGCTAGGAAACAATAATGTCTACATGAATACTTGTGTTTTGTGTGTTAAAGCTCTTTTTCTTATACGACTCAAATTATGTATTATTTATGGCTGGAAGACCTATGCCTCAGAACTGAAGAAAGAGTTCGCTCAGGAGCAGAAAAACAAATGCCAATAATAGAAAGAAAACAACAAGAAATCGTTGTGGTGATTTGTGATTTGGGTGGGCCGGTGTAGGACGTTCAAAACACTACCCCGTTCAGAACACTACGGTTGTGTTTTGAACCTAGGTTCAAAACACTACCGTAGTGTTTTGAGCTTAGGTTCAAAACACTACTGTTAAGTTCAAAACACTACCCCTACGTACGTTGAAAACACTACCCAAGTTCAAAACACTAATGACAGGGCAGTAGCATGATGTCGTGGTAAAAGCTTTGCGTGGCATGATCATATGACCTTAGATGTAGCTAGGGTGTAAAACAACAAAGCAACCGTTTGCCTCGTGTTCGCATAACGTTATTCCAGCGATGTCGACATGCTTCTGACGTCGCCATAATATTGGAACACGCGCGTAACGCTTCCCGACGTCTCGCTAAAAAGTGACACACGTCGAAGCGTGTTGGAGAGAAACGTCCGAGTGTTTGTCGTTGTTGTTTTGGGGAGTTTTCAGTCGCATTGGTGCACTGAAGGCTGCAAAGCTGCAGCACTGAATGGGCCTAAAGCAGTCCCATGTGGTCGGGAGTTGGCTTCCGGTGTGTAGTGATCAGAGGAATTGAGGGGTAGGGGGGAGGGAGGGAGGAAGGAAAAAGGCAGCCTCAGAGTCCAACCACAGTCCTCTGAGAGGGCCGGGGGAGGCTGGGTGGTTGGTGTAGATTTACACCCCAGTAAGACCCTAGGCCATACCAGGATGTGCACCGACTTGTAACAGCATGCACGTCCGAGTGGGACTGCACCATAACGTAGCCTAACGTATCCATGAGTGTGCACTGTCACAAGTCGGTGCCCTAATAAATAGTAATATGACCTTAGATGTTGCTAGGACATAAAACAACAATCAACAACAACAACCCCTACTGCCCCACCTTACTGCATACTGCATCACGCTACTACAAATGAAACTGAATATGCAGCATTTATACAAAAAAAATTAGAGTAGTGTTTTGAACTTAGGGGTAGTGTTTTGAACTTAATGATAGTGTTTTGAGCATGGCCACAGTAGTGTTTTGAACCTACCTTCAACTAGGTTCAAAACACTATGGTAGTGTTTTGAACCTAGTTTCAAAACACTACCGTAGTGTTTTTGTGGGGTATTGTTTTCAACTTACTACACCGGTGTATGGGTGAAACTCAATACACGTTTTCAGACGCGAATTCTGATGATCTGAATCTGATTCAAGGGCATAGCAGATTTAAAACAGTTAACTAGTTGGACGGATACAGAAATGAAACTAACTAAACAAAAAGAAGCAATATTGAACATAATACATATATTCAAGACTGCTAACATTCTACTTACAATAAGAAGCAAAATTGAACATGTTAAATATTTTTCTGGGTGCAGAAATGTAATGTACTTTAATTCAATTATTATTTGTTTGCGAACCTAAGTTCATTTGTTGGTGATCAGAACGCCGGACCTCTTAATGTACTTTAAACAACAAACGAAAGAAAATTGAAAATATACACAATGGATTACGAAACAGGTCAGAGCCATTCAGCCACAAACAAAGAAAAGCAAATAGTGAACACTGTGCACACAACGTCATATAACGGATGTGTCGTGGCTGAAGGGTTACTTCAGAGGACGCTGGCACGCTGATTCTCGAGGCCTCATTCTGGTGGAATGCCTGCGTCACGTGACTACTTCTGACAACGTCTGCATACGGAGCAGATCAATCTGGTTCTACTTTCACGAAGAAGCGCCAACACAGAGAAGTAATCACTGCAGCCGGGGATGGATTCCGCTCGGTGTTTTGTGTGTGAGTGTGGGCGCCTCAGTGCTGCCCATTAATATGCGATTCACTGAGAACCCGCCTCGCTAAGAAAGATGGCGCTTCTCACAAGGGTCTAATTATCCTGATGAAAAATCAGTCACAATCCGTCTTCGTCAGCAGCCACTGAACATTTGAAAACAAAGTAAATGAAAAACCCCATGATGAACTCTGCACTGAGGTCCTGTCGATTCAGTTCCTGGTCGTATCCAGCCGAACATTTATAAAACAATAAATATACTTGCTGCTAAGTTGTCCGGTACTCTGCATTACTAGGACACGACAAGGACTGGTGGGCGCTATATCAGGATAATGTGATTGAAGTGGATTTCGGTCATGATGCTGGCAATACGATACCCGAGATAGGCTACTATCAAAATGGCATAGTCCAATGAGCCCATCAAATTGTCAAAAAATAAAAGACTTACCGAGATTTGATTCCACGCATCTAATCTATATATTGGTCTCTCATTAAATATGTATCGCTTCATACAAGGAATGGGAACTCATAATGATAGAAACTATCACTGCTGAAGCTATATGCTGTCACGTCAAATACATCCAATTATGTTGAACGTAGTTGAACATAATTGAACGTAGTTGAACGTAGTTGAACATAGTTGAACATAGTTGCACATAGTTGAACATACCAGAGAAGTACATATGCTGGTATGTTCAACTACGTTCAACTACTTTCAACTACTTTCAACTACGTTCAACTATGTTCAAATACGTTCAACTACATTCAACTATGTTCAACTACGTTCAACTACGTTCAACTACGTTCAACTACGTTCAACTATGTTCAACTATGTTAGCCTCCACTACGTTCAACTATGTCCACTAATGCGTATGTGACTGGGCAGGCTGCGATGTAGTTTCCCAGCTATATGACACATTGTAGGAATCATCAAGAACTCACGACAAGCGACAGAAGTCAGCTTTGTGTCTCATCTGGGATGTATACTCCCGTGGTCGAGAGTAATTAGGGGACAACTGAGAATGCCCGTGGGATATTCCACATGTCAGAGCGATGATGGGGGTAGATCAGGTTCTGCTGGGAGCTGGTGCTGACGATTAGGAGGGGATATGGCTGGGTGGCATGGAGGATACTCGCGTCATGAAGAGGTGTTGTCAGATAGCACATGGAGGCCAAATCCTTCATGGACTGGGATCTGGGATGAATCTTTGCAGCATCATCAGTATGACTAACTCATGACATGGATGACACGCTACGTTAAAGGGGCAGTATCATGACCAAAACAATTAAACAAAATTGAATTTGACTATCATTGCTTGCCTATCCTGAAACTGAAGAAGAAGAAGATCTTGAAACTACCTATATTCCTTGTTTACATATTATTACATAATTATTTAGACCGTATTTAGACCGTATTACATATTTAGACCGACTCATGGACATCACTCTCACAGCAGAGAGGTAAATGGAGAGTGGCAGTCAAGTAATGAAAGCAGTCTTTGTCGCATCGCGACCCACAGCATGATCATTATGATGATGATGACATATTTTGAAAGCACTTATTAATCACTAAAAAAATACTGATATACATATCAAACCACCTTCATAGCTGTCCAGCAACGAAAACAAGCACCCTCAAAGGAGCTTAATCACTATGGGCAGAATAAATACCGCATCAATAAAATAAACACCCCAACAACAATAAACTTATTACATATCTGTTATTTAGAACTCAATGAAGGTTAACGTCTGGTCTAAATGATTGGGTTTTGTTGATGTATTCATTAGATTCATCGCTTACGCAGGGGAAGTTTCAATCACGGACAATTAATCTTCCTCATTCAACTGCTCTTTGCCCTATCCAAGTAATGCTGAGTGAAAGGTTAGGTAATGACAAGTAGGACTATTTTTTAAATCGTTGCTTTGAATGGACCAGGGATTGAAGCTGAGTTTCAAATTGCATGTCCTGCTAGATGAGACATGAGGCTTAGCTGATATGAGTCCTTAAGTCATGCAGTGTAGACAGTTAGCGTCACCCAGACTGTTAGGTTTACTCACCTCTAATTACTCTAGTTGTGTATGCCACGAAATACGTTTTCTTTCTGGGTAACAACACTCTGATCTAAACGCCCATACACCAAACCGGACTTAATCTTGCATAGCTCCTATTGTTACGTAAAAGCCTTTATATTTGCCAATCAGAATAAGTCGCCAGGAATATTTATAATTGCTAAGTAAATAAGTGTTTTGATTTCGAAGATATGATGCGTTCATTGGATAAGGTAATTTAAATCAAAAGTTTTGATGTGTCCTTTGTTTTGGTGAAATGCATAATATCATAACATTACTGACCATTACGGATCGACATGGTTACATAATTCGGCTCTTCTGTTTCATATACAATAATTAGCCGCTGTTGTCAATTCGGCTACTTGAGAAAAATTCAAAATCACACTTCCTGATCACGTAGTTTGAGTTTGGTATCCACAGTGAGAGGCTTTCTCTTCAAAAATCTCCAATTTGTCAGGGTCAAGGGACATGTCTGCGTGATACTTCTATCGCTGTCATTAATTAATGCGCGTCTAAATGGTAAGCACTAATTATGGGATGGCTTAACAGTGCCTACTAACCTATTTTTAGAAAGCTACACAATAGTTCCTCCCTTCACCAGCAACTATGATCAGCGAACACCCGTCATGTGTGGCATTCTTCCCAATGAACAACACTGTCTTTCTTTCCTTCCCTTGAAAAGACACCTTCTCTGTGAGGACAACATTGATCTGGATTCAGACTTGTCAGAAGACAGTTACTACGGTTATTCCCATTGCTACATCCACCGCATTGCACTGCGTTGAACTGCAGCCACGTGTACAACAGACGGATGCAATATCCATCAAATAATATAACTACTGTTATTAAGACGGCCAATTTTCTCAAAGGAAGGTACGTGACAGTGATCAGAACCAGACTCCATCGCTGTGGCATCCAATCTGAGAGACCTGAACCTTAACCCAGCACCCACCCAGCACGCCTTCCCATCAACATCAGTAGCATGTCTCCTCCCGTCCTCCTTCCGCATCCTCCTCCCTTCCACCTCTCCTCTTAATGCATATTAAGACATCATCCGCTACGCTCCTTTCCCCTAATCTAAGTATTGCCTCCTCCTCCATCCCCCTCCTCACCCTCCTCCTTCTCCTCCCTAGAATCACCGCTTATCTGCCTACCTCCTCCATCCCCCTCCTCACCCTCCTCCTTCTCCTCCCTAGGATCACCCCTTATCGGCCCACCCTCCTCCATGTCTACTCCCCCTCCCCCTTCTCCTCCCTAGAATCACCCCTTATCTTCCCACCCTCCTCCATCCCCCTCCTCACCCTCCCCCTTCTCCTCCCTAGGATCACCCCTTATCGGCCCACCCTCCTCCAAGTCTACTCCCCCTCCCCCTTCTCCTCCCTAGAATCACCCCTTATCTTCCCACCCTCCTCCATCCCCATCCTCACGCTCCTCCTTCTCCTCCCTAGGATCACCCCTTATCGGCCCACCCTCCTCCATGTCTACTCCCCCCTCCCCCTTCTCCTCCCTGGGATCACCGCTTATCTTCCCACCCTCCTCCATCCCCTTCCTCCCCCCTCCTCCTTCTCCTCCCTGGGATCACCGCTTATCTTCCCACCCTCCTCCATCCCCCTCCTCCCCCCTCCTCCTTCTCCTCCCTAGGATCACCGCTTATCTGCCTACCGTACTGCATTCCCCTCCCTCCCCCTCCTCCTTCTCCTCCCTAGGATCACCCGTTATCGGGCTACCCTCCGCCATCCCCTTCCTCCCCCTCCTCCCTCTCCTCATTAAGATCCCCCCTTATTTTAGTACCCTCCTCCATCCCCCTCATCACCCTTCCCCCCACTCCTCCCTAAGCTCACCCCTTATCTTCGTACCCTCTCCACCCCCTCGTCCCCTCCTCCCTCTCCTCCCTCGGATCACCCCTTATCTTCCTACCCTTCTCCATTCCCCCTCCTCCGTCTCCTCCATCTCCTCCCTTGGGTCATCCCTTATCTTCCTACTCTCCTCCATTCCCACTCCTCCCCCTCCTTCTCCTCCCTAGGGTCATCCCTTATCTTCGTACCCTCCTCCATCTCCCTTCCCCTTCCTCCCGCTCCTCCCTAGGACCACCCCTTATCTTCCTACCCTCCTCCATTCCCCTCCTCCTGCTTCCCTCAACCTCCGTAACTCTTCCATATCCCTCCACCTCACCCGCTACTTCTCTCTTCCTCCTTCTGTAATATATTTGTTACTCATGTACTTTCCCTCATCATCCCCGGTACCGTCCCTGATGTTCAACCCCTCCTCCCCTTTTCCCTCCTCCTCCACTTACTTCTCGATTACATACTACACCACCTCCTCTATTATCTCGGTAACTGCCCTTCCCTCCTCTACTTCCTCCTATGCTTCCAGCTCTCGCTGCTCCTCATCTCTTCCACTCTTCATGCTCCTGCCGTGTCGTCACCTCCTTCACTCCACCCCTCCTCCTCCCCTTCCACTAGCCTCTCCTTCAACTCTTCCATGTCATTTCCATGTCTTCCACATGATCCTCCGCCTCCTCCTGTCCCTCCCATCCCTCCGATTCCCTCTCCCCTTCCCCCCTGCTTGTCCTCCTCCTCCTTCCGGTTCTCTCTCATCACACCCGCCTCCTCCCTCTTACCCCATCACCTGATCGGCGAGGAGTGAATGCCTTTGAAGGCGTCGTCCCTACCAGGCCATCCTCACCCATCACATCCAGCTCCACCCAGAAATTCTCTCTGTCTAACAAATATCTCATATTCTCTTTTACTTTGCATTTCAATTTTAAAATGTACACCATCATCTTTAAGGTTCTATCCAAAATGAGATGTGAATGAATCGTGGTAAAAGCAAGAAGCTCATACAGCATTAATTAATACATTCCTATGGTGAGTGTATTCATGTTATTTCATCAACTTCCTTGGGGGTGAATTACAGTAATATTTTGTGATAAATGAAGGTGTCTTGTAGGTAAAACCGAAAAGAAAGTCTCAGCTGGCACGTGGCTGGCCATAAATGAGAAGTTCCTTGAGCCGAGAGATAAGCCGGATATGTTATGTTTTAAGGGCAAGAGGTTAGCTTTGAAGCCCTAATGTCTGGTATTATCGCCCATCCGCTCTGAACCATCCTGGAATGGCCTGTTCTACTTTGAAATCGTTGCTTGTCACAAGCGAATTACAAACATTGCTAATGATCACGGCAGATGGCTGCCTTTTGCAGCGTAGCAAAAGATCTGCAATACAAAGAAGTGATATTCTGCGTCTGTAGATTTGTTCGGGGTGATGGAACACGGAAGGAAGGGGACAGGATAGTTGAATGGTTAAGGCACCCGCTTCCCCTTTAGGGATATTCTCAGTTCAATCTCCGGCTGAGTTAAGGTAAAGACTTACACAATCTATGACTTGTAGCTTCCTTGCTTGGCACACGACATCGTCAGGATAGGTTAAAGAGTAGGAGAATGGGGAGGAGTAACTGACCACACCCGACATGTTGGTGAGTTGCATAGTCGACTAGTCTTAGATTGGTGCTATATTTGTAAATGCATGTTTGATAACCAGTATTTATCTTGGATGTTTAGCATCAGATATATGTGTGTCACTTTCACAAATGTAATTGTTTCATCAAACAATGCAGCTTTAATCGATGTAAAAGGACTGGAAAACAAGTTTGACTTCCGGTATGAAGCACGGCAATCAAGGGCTCGTATTCTCGGAAACCATGCAGCTAATTCGTCTGTAAATAATTGCCAAATCATTCCAAAACCATTTTGAAAGTTACGATTTCTCACAGGAGCCTTCCCCCTGATGGAAATCGAAGAACTAATCTGATCGGTTGCAGCTGACTGTGCAGCATGCGCTGTGGAAAGGGTTCACACACTTGCACGACTAACCCGCCCTCTGGTGGCAGTTGAAGAAATTACAAGCCGAAGGGGTGGATTAATGATGTGTGCGCCGAGCTCTCGTTTTGGTAGGTCGTAGCGTTTGAACCTGCAGGCTCGAACCCTGGCCGAGTCAAACCAATGACTTAACACCTTAGCGTTTTGTCATTACCTAGCATGGCGTTCGGCATTACTAAGGTAGGGCAAAGAGCAGTGGAATGCGGAAGACCAATTGTTCACGATCGAAAATTCCCCCTACTTAATCAACAAACGTATCGCCCAAAAAGCTGCGAGCAGCAGCTTACAGTGCAGCATGCTGTGTGGAAAAGGTCTTATTTCCTGCACCAATCCGCCACTGCTTGCTCCGGCAACCCACCGTCTAATAACAGTCGGACAAACACATGCTGTGGGCACCAGCTCAGGTGGAAAGGGTTATAAATGATGACCACCACCAAACCACTTGTTGGTCGGAGCGGAAAGGAGTAATGTCATAAGTACACACTGGTGTTGGAAAGCATAGTCTGGATTAGTAAGTATTTCCTTCTTCAACTTTCCCTCTGATGGCAATTGGAAGGACTAATGTTCCAATTTCAACTTATCCATATTTACACATATGTAGAGGGTACATTATACAACCAATTCTTGGTTCAGCCAACACAGGAACCTCCTTCTGGACTGTGCTACAAAGATGTTGTAATATCGATAGCCTCATCAAATATCTGATAACAGTTTACTTCAAGTTCAACTACTTGAAGACAAATGGAGAACTCAGTGTCTAGCTGTGTGAGGACATTGTTGATCTTTTGAAATAACAGTAACTAGAAGTTGGCTCAGCGACCCCGACTCTGGGCTGGGCAGCTGGTGGGAGGCCGGCGTCTTTGATCTGTGTCATCTCCGTGATTGCAGTGACTATGCACACCTGCACCTCTGTCTGCCTTGTCCACAGCAAAGGGGATGGTTTGTCTCTCATCCCCACATCTTACATTGAAAGCCTATAGCATGCCTTCTCCACCATAAAAGGCCATGGATTGTCTCTCATCCACACATCTTACATTGAAAGCCTATGGCATGCCTTCTCCACCATAAAAGGCCATGGTTTGTCTCTCATCCACACATCTTACATTGAAAGCCTATAGCATGCCTTCTCCACCATAAAAGGCCATGGATTGTCTCTCATCCACACATCTTACATTGAAAGCCTATGGCATGCCTTCTCCACCATAACAGGCCATGGTTTGTCTCTCATCCACACATCTTACATTGAAAGCATATGGTATGCCTTCTCCACCATAAAAGGCCATGGCTTGTCTCTCATCCAGACATCTTACATTGAAAGCCTATGGCATGCCTTCTCCACCATAACAGGCCATGGGTTGTCTCTCATCCACACATCTTACATTGAAAGCCTATGGCATGCCTTCTCCACCATAACAGGCCATGGTTTGTCTCTCATCCACACATCTTACATTGAAAGCCTATGGCATGCCTTCTCCACCATAAAAGGCCATGGCTTGTCTCTCATCCATACAGCTTACATTCAAAGCCTATGGCATGCCTTCTCCACCATAAAAGGCCATGGCTTGTCTCTCATCCACACATCGTACATTGAAAGCCTATTGCATGCCTTCTCCACCATAACAGGCCATGATTTGTCTCTCATCCACACATCTTACATTGAAAGCCTATGGCATGCCTTCTCCACCATAAAAGGCCATAGCTTGTCTCTCATCCACACATCTTACATTGAAAGCCTATGGCATGCCTTCTACACCATAAAAGGCCATGGCTTGTGTCTCATCCACACATCTTACAGTGAAAGCCTATGGCATGCCTTCTCCACCATAACATACCATGTTTGGTGTCTTTATCCCATATAATAGCTCTCAGTGAAACCCTGTGTTAAGCTACTAACTCGGCAACGCATAATGAAGCTGCATAATCAGATGAAAGGATTTACTTTGTCTTACCCCAAAACTGTGCCTCTATTTGATACTGCATATTCAATTTAGATAGTTGATAGTACATACAACAGTTCTCGCTGGAAAGGAGGGAATCCTAAGTCAATTTAATAATATAACATGTTAATGCTGAAGTCTACGATTCCCTGATTAATACTGAGTGCGTTCATATTGGATATCTATCAAAGTAATCCATTGATATGAAAGTTATCGAAGGCTAAAGTGCAGTAGGTTATATCCCTGAGCCTCATCTATCGATCTAGAGAATATGGCACAACCTCAAAAACTATCGCAGTCTGAAGCTTTATTGGGGCTGCCATGTCAAGTAATTTGGAATACTTTCACTTCAAATCACACCAAAGTTAATCCTTTTAAATACAATTTACTTCAAACTAAATGTAGAGTAGACTATAATGATCCAATACATACATTCTTCTGAGCAATCTCAAAACCATCAGATAACGCAACCTTAAGGAAATGGTCTTAAATTAATTAATAATACATAAATAGGAATTGTTAAATCTCCCAAAGGCTTGAGTTACTGCCGTGAAGTGACTGATACTGATGTATGGATGGAATTACTGTTTGAGTAGTTTTCTTCTTGTTTTATGTTGTTTCCATTTGGTGATGAAGCAGAGCGAAATCAGCAAATCTCTCAAATTGTGCGTTCTCATTATCCTTACTGCCCCTTGCCCTTTCCTAGTAATGACACGCTCCAGACAGAGTAGTGGCACACATCATTTAGTAAGTTCAGCTGTTGATTGACCACCCACCGTGCCACAATAGAAGTTCCTGCATTATTCGTTAGGTCACGATGTGGTGTTGTGGATATTACTTTGTCAGGTATAGTATTTCAGATAAAATACATATCTTAATATTGCCTCTGGTTCTTAGCAAATTAGTCAACTGAATCAGCTGCACTCGATAAGGCAATGTAAGTTCAAACTACAATTTGCAAGCTCGGTTCCAGCTAACATAAACAACAGCAAAGGATGCCATCTTCATGGTGTACATTTCTGGTACATACATTTATATCTGGTATAAGCATGAATACACTACCACATAGCAGCCACTGTCTCCACTACACCAACCAATGTCACATCAGAAGCACTGCCAGACGGGGGACTCGCGCACTCCCAGGGAGGTGACATCTCGCTACAGGTAAAATAAAATACCCGGACACACAGTGAGAGGTTACTTCTGCCAATAACAGCAATAAACCAGGAGCGACCCTTGTATTGCGAGATTTAACAGGGTGCCGTTCTCTTACCCATTACAGCACTTTGAATGTATCTGGGCACACTCATTGACTCATTGACCGATGAAGGGAGTATGGTTCTCCAAACCAATTGTCCATGATGTGCGCAACATGGGTAATTGAATGAACGAGACTGTGAATTTCAGTAGATTAGGGCACCATGGCGCCGACTATATTCTATTCTTAGAACTAATAACTTTGGCCGCTGATCGACACGCCATCTACATGATACTTCTTGAACTACGAAGTTAGATTAAAATCAGACTGTTGGCGACATCTATATTCGCTTTTAGAACTAAAATGGTCACCGATTGATGCGCCACCTATAGTGATTTCCAGTCAAAGCCGATGACGTGGCACTGGAGATATTCACTTCGACCAGACTTTTCAAACCGAGAGGACGTACTTCTGCCGCCCAGATTTGCCGTCCCACCCACCCAACTAATATGATGTATTGATAGGGTTAAGTGCCTGTAATCCTTGAAATATCTAAGGTCATCCCATCATGAAAGAGTAATGTAACAAGCTAAGATAGAAAGAATTAAAAATTGCCACTTTATACTACTGTCTCGTTCTGTTTTCAATTACCATTGCACAACTCTCGCTTCAATGCATGCACAACCCTGAATGTGTGCGTCTGGGTGTGGTAGATAAGTGTGCAGTGCCTACTTACTAAGTACATTGATTGCGCGTGAAATATCACACCGAGGTAATTATTTTAGAGCTACCACATGAAGATCTCAATGCTCTGGTACCGGAATATCTGTGACATATCTCTCCGCCAACCTGTCCAATCAAATTGAGTTATCATCGATTACATTAGTTCTTTTCGCTGCCTGCGGTGGCCCGACGACGGTGGTAATCATCTAGGCGAACTCTTTTACAGAGCAGGGTGCTTTCTGAGGTAGTACCTACGTGTGTCCATAGGGTGTTCTCTGGGGGAGGATTGATGGGGATCATTCATGGGGCAGTTTCTGTGTACAGGGGGCTGATGAGTGAGAGGAGAGTGCTATGTGTGAAGTAGAGGCGGACAATGAAGACGGGCACAGCGTGGAACAGTTAGAGGGAGCGGGGGAGAGGGTCAGCTGTGAGAAATCGTCTATAGTAGTGCAGAGTATCCTCCCAGACGGACAGGTGGGTGTGGATGGCGTCATAACATCAAGGAGTCTAGCTAGGTTAGACGCTTACCATGGAATGGCACAAGTGGTGGGTCGAATGAAGAGATGGCGTATCCGTGGCAATACAGCAAACATCGTAGTGTATTGATGCTCAGTACTACTTCACTAATCAAAGTTGTAAATATATATATATATATATATATACCTATATACTTAGCCATCACAAAACGAAATCCTCACGTATGTATATGGGAAAGATGTAAATAAGCACATAACGATAAAATAGGTAAATATACATAATAAATAAGTAGATAATACAAATAATTTAAACATAAGTAAATATACAAATACTTATCAAATAAGTAAGTATACACATACCTATTAAATTAATAAATACGACACCACTAATAAATAAGTGCATTTACATAATATTATATAGACAATGAGCTATGACCTGTTGGTCCAATACTCGCACCACCAGGCTGCAATGTTGAACAACTGAATACCTCCCATCCACACCGCCCCCCCCCCCCCTCACGCACACAAATAAGATACAACCACCGCCTACAGCAATCACTGACCCGGAAGTAGAATGTAGAGAAGTGGGTTACTGGAAGTGCAGTCGGCGGAAAATACATGTCCACCAGAACTAGAATGGCTTCAATTTGGTCCGTCACCGCATATGGCAAGGCATATTGGCCCGCGACGTAAATCCTCAAGCTGTTTGGGTCGGAGTCGGATCAGCCCAGATATGGTAGTATCATAAAGCCAGCACTATCCACGTCCACCCCACCCACCCCACCACACACACTCCCGCCTCCCAGTAGCCTATCCTCGCCAGTCCTTTCCCCTCCACATTAGCTTCTCCTCCGCAGGCCCTATTTTACTTTCACTCAATCCCCACAGCCACACTGCATACACCGCGGATTATGCCATATACCGAATTACCAACCACATTTGCTAATGACGCCAGAGTTCGCAAAAGTACTGACCGTGTTTGATATTAATACAGATTTGCTTCCTTGTGTCATTTGCTTACATTCATTTAATTTTTAAAAAGTACAGTTTTAGACATGGAAAACTGTTTTAATTTTGTCAGCCTGGGAACTGTCTTATTATATTACGTATACAGTAACACAGCTTTAAATCGACCGACCATGGGACTGACTTTGTATGGTCCATTTAGGGAGGTGGTCGGTTTATGGAGTTTTCCTTATCGTTACAATGGCATTGTATGGGCGATGGTTTGGGACACAAATAATGCGATCGATATAGGGGCTTGGTGGATCTGTGGAGGTGGTCGGATAGAGAGATTTTACTGTATATAAATATATAAATCGGAATTCTCCCTGAGGTGAAGGAAGGAACGAAGAGGGCTATTGTGGATTGAGAGTTTATTTTCTCGTGACAACGGAAATATAGCCGTATCGTTATAAATACCAACACTTTTTAAAGCACACCGATTTAGTTATTGCGCGCAAGGAAGTACCAAGAACCGACGGTGGTGGCGCCACCGTAGGCCCGCAGCTTAAGGGAAAAGCTGTGTGGGTGTGAGACCTTAGATTCGTGGGGTTGGTTCGGGGTGTTGCATGTGGAGTGAGTGGTATGGGTGTGGAGTGCGGGATGGGTTGTGGCATGGGTGGGAGGTGTGTGGGGTTGGTTCGGGGTGTTGCATGTGGAGTGAGTGGTATGGGTGTGGGGTGTGGGATGGGTTGTGGTGTGGGTGGGAGGTGCATGGGGTTGGTTCGGGGTGTTGCATGTGGAGTGATGGGTATGGGTGAGGGGTGTGGGGTGGGTTGTGGTGTGGGTGGGAGATGCATGGGGTGGGTTCGGGGTGTTGGAGTGAGTGGTATGGGTGTGGGGTGTGGGATGGGTTGTGGCATGGGGGGAGGTGGGTGGGGTTGGTTCGGGGAGTTGCATGTGGAGTGAGTGGTATGGGTGTGGGGTGTGGGATGGGTTGTAGCGTGGGTGGGAGGTGCATGGAGCTGGTTTGGGGTGTTGCATGTGGAGTGATGGGTATGGGTGTGGGGTGTGGGATGGGTTGTGGCGTGGGTGGGAGGTGCATGGAGTTGGTTTGGGGTGTTGCATGTGGAGTGAGTGGTATGGGTCTGGGGTGTGGGATGAGATGTGGCGTGGGTGGGAGGTGTATGGGGTTGGTTTGGGGTGTTGCATGTGGAGTGAGTGGTATGGGTGTGGGGTGTGGGATGAGATGTGGCGTGGGTGGGAGGTGTGTGGGGCTGGTTTGGGGTGTTGCATGTGGAGTGAGTGGTATGGGTGTGGGGTGTGACATGGGTTGTAGCATGGGTGGGAGGTGCGTGGGGTTGGTTCGGGGTGTTGCATGTGGAGTGAATGGTATGGGTGTGGGATGTGGGATGGGTTGTGGCATGGGTGGGAGGTGCATGGGGTTGGTTTGGGGTGTTGCATGTGGAGTGAGCTTTATGGGTGTGGGGTGTGGGATGGGTTGTGGCATGGGTGGGAGGTGTGTGGCGTTGGTTCGGGGTGTTGCATGTGGAGTGAATGGTATGGGTGTGGGATGTGGGATGGGTTGTAGTGTGGGTGGGAGGTGCATAGGGTGGGTTTGGGGTGTTGCATGTGGAGTGAGTGGTATGGGTGTGGCGTGTGGGATGGGTTGTGGCATGAGTGGGAGGTGCATGGGGTTGGTTCGGGGAGTTGCATGTGGAGTGAATGGTATGGGTGTGGGATGTGGGATGGGTTGTGGCATGGGTGGGATGTGCATGGGGTGGGTTCGGGGTGTTGCATGTGGAGTGAGTGGTATGGGTGTGGGATGTGGGATGGGTTGTGGCATGGGTGGGAGGTGCATGGGGTGGGTTTCTGGTGTTGCATGTGGAGTGATGGGTATGGGTGTGGGGTGTGGGATGGGTTGTGCCATGGGTGGGAGGTGAGTGGGGTTGGTTTGGGGTGTTGCATGTGGAGGGAGGGGCATAGGTGTGGGGTGTGGGTGTGGGGTGTGAGGGTAGGGTGTAAAGGGTGTGGAGTGGGTATGTGCAGTGTGGGGTGTGGTTGTGAGGTGTGCCATCATGGGTTTCAGGTGGGGGGGGGGGGGGGGTAGCGGGAGACGGGCTGGAAGGGTCCGGTCGGAACGGGGGGGGGGGGGGGGAGGAGTTGGGAGGGGAGGTGGTGGGGAGGGGTTGAGGATGGAGAGGGGCAGGGATCGGGGAGGATGGGGACGAGGCGGGTTGGCTTGGGGATGAGGAGGAAGCGGGGTGGGGTTGCGGGTAGGTGGCGGGGAGGCGGGTAGGCGTGAGGGTGGGGAGGAGGCTGAGTCGGGTTGGAGGTGGGGAATGTGTGTGTGTGGGGGGGGGGGGGGGGGGGAGTTTAACGGGTGGGTACGGCGGCTCGCTTAGTGGGTTTTGAAAGTACTCCGGCAGGTTTATGTGACGGGTAAGTGTAGGTTAGGCGGCTCTGTGCTCAGGAGCAGTGGCCGGGGTGAGCCGGGTAACGCTGGATGCCGTGTCGACGGGATAGGCGCGGGGAGGGGCGGGGAATGGGGGTGTGGGGTTCGAGGGGAGAGGCGCGGGGAGGGGCGGGGAATGGGGGGGGGGGGGTTCGACGGGAGAGGCGCGGGGGGAGGGGCGGGGAATGGGGGCTGGGGTTCGACGTGAGAGGCGCGGGGAGGGGCAAGGAATGGGGGGTGCGGAGTCGACGGTAGAGGCGGAGGTAGGGGAATGGGGGGTGGGGTTCGACGGGAGAGGGCGGGGGGGGTGGGGGGCGGCAGGGATTGGGGGTGGAGTTCGACGGGGGAGGCGCGGGGAGGGGCGGGGAATGGGGGGTACGGGTCGATGGGAGAGGGGGCGGGGAATGGGGGGTCGATTCGACAGAAGAGGCGGGGGGAAGGGGCGGGGAATGGGGGGTGCGGGTCGACGGGAGACGCGCGGGGAGGGCGGGAAATGGAGGGTGCGGGTCAACGAGAGAGGCAGGGGAAGGGGCGGGGAATGGGGGTGCCGGTCGACGGGAGAGGCGGGGAATGGGGGATGTGGGTCGATGGGAGAGGCGGGGGGAGGGTGGGGAATGGGGGGTGCGGGTCGACGGGAGAGCCACGGGGAGAGCCCGGGAATGAGGGGTGCGGGTCGACGGGAGAGGCGCGGGGAGGGGTGGGGAATGGGGGGGGGGGTTGACGCGTGAGGCGGTGGGGAGGGACGGGGATTTGGGGGTGGGGGATCGCCCTGAGAGTGGCACGGTTGAAGTAAAGGAGCAATATGAGGACGGGACGGCACAGGAGAATTAGAGAGAGAGAGAGGGGCAGCTGTGAAAATGGAGTGTCTGAATTAAAGAGGGGCAGTGGGAATTGAGGAGGAGGGAGGGAGATGCGGGGGAGCGGCGGGGAATGGGGGTGGGGTTCGACGGGAGAGGCGCGGGGAGGGCCGGGTAAAGGGGGGTGGGATTCGCCGAGAGAGCCGCGGGGAGGGGGCGAGGCAGCTGTGAAAATGTAGTGTCTGAATTAAAGAGGGGCAGTGGGGATTGAGGAGGAGGGAGGGAGATAGAGAGAGAAGGGAAGTTATGACGAGCACATGTCATTCGGTACTCTGTGGATTAAATAGGACAGTGAGGAAAGGACCGGTGGAGTGAGGGAGTTGGGGAGAGAGGATGAGCAACTAGAAGATTGTGTACTATGTGGATTACCGAGAGTCCGCAGTGGAAGGCGGCGGAGTAGCCGAGATGGGGGAGAGGGGAAGAGAAAAAAGAGGCCAAACTGCGAGGACGGGTGTCCGGATTACGGAGATGGAGAACTAGAGGTTTGCTGGTGGTCCCTGGAGGATGTTTGGGACATTGTAAGTTTAGATGCCAGATATGGAAAGGCTGAATACATGCTGGGCAGAATACAGTAAAACCTCTCTAAATTGACCAACCATGGTCAATTTAGGGAGGTGCTCGGTTCAGGGATTTTTGTCATGGTTACAATGGTGTTGAATGGGTGATCCTTTGGGGCCCAAATAAAGCAATCAATATATGGGGAGTGGTCAATCTGTGGATGCGGTCGTATTTTAATGTGTATGCATAATTCCATACTCACTGTGCCCTCACTGTGCCTCCAATATAAACGTACAAAACCATGTTGCATGTTCTGAACACTAAGCCGTAGCCATCAACCACATACACCGCAGTTGTCGAAATAGAGGTAATTACCATAGGCTCATTTTTTAATCGCGTATTGTGTAGCCAATAAAGCTATGATTAGTAGACCATCTAGGCAATCTGCTCTCCTTCAAGCAGTAATCTGAACCATTCAATCCACCCTTTAGATATTGTTACTTGTCGGTGTGTTTAGAAAACTAAACAGTCCTCGAGGCTCGCCTGATTAAGGCATTTGTATCTGGTGACAAACTGAAGTTTTCGGAGCAAGAAGACAGGTGTGAGAGCGGGAGAGGTGGGGGTTGTCGAAGCCACACATAAAACACTCAGCGGCAAATGTAAAATACATCCAGGAGACAAGAATGGATGGGATGATATTACAACAATATGAGGGTTCCTCTGAAGGGTTGATGATCATGGTGTGTGGCTTCTTATGGTGTGTATTATTGTGTATTATTGCTATGTGTCGGCACTTAATATGATGCGTGTATTATTATTAATAATATTATGTTCGGGATTCTTATTGTGCGACTGAACCTTGCATTTAAGTATCTATGTTTTTCACTCCCGCTGTAGATTTGTTATTTGAGTATTTACAGAAGTCTATATATTATCTAAATTCCATACACAATGGTCAATGGTTATTGCGTGCTGGTGTCCCAAAGGTTTTGGAGGCGGTAAATTGCAAATGCATGCTGGTACCCAGCAACTACCGTAGGCTGGAGGGTGCAGTGCAGGTATTGGAAGCAGTAGGGATTGTTAGTATATAGACATCGGCAAGCGGTAAATGTTTGCTGGTGCCCAGCAACTACCGTAGGCTGGCGGGTGCAGTGCAGGTATTGGAAGCAGTAGGGTTGTTAGTAGATATACATCGGCAAGCGGTAAAGCATGCTGGTGCCCAGTAGCTAGTGCAGGCTGGAGAGTGCCGATTATATAAATATCAGTAAATGGCAAATACATGCTGGTACCTAGCAGGTATTGGAAGCAGTATGGTAGCTATTATATAGACATTGGCAAACGGTAAATGCATCCTGGTGCCCAGTACGTACTGGAGGCTGGAGGATGCAGATTATATAAACACCGCTAAATGGTAAATGCATGCTGGTATCCAGCAGGGACAGTGCTGATGTACACGTGGCGCCACTGTGGTCAAGTAGTGAATTAAACAGAGTACGGGTGGAGTAACTACTGCACTCAATAGCATTGATACATCATTTACAAATAGTGTTAGGATTCTCATCTGATTATGGGCGGTGGAGGCCCCGAGCACATGCGTAGAACAGCTGCCCGCCTCCCACTGGACTGCCACTTCCCACCCAGCCAGCTAACCACCAGGTGCCACTGCACGCCCCCTGTAAGCACTCAGACAAACCAACGAGTGACAGCACTCTCTCGAGCCAGTTCACTTCTCTACCAGAACAACCACACACTGCCCAAGCCCGCCTACCCTCTACCAGCACAACCACAGGTATATGTATATGTATATGTATATATATTATATATGTATATACATGTATATGTAAATCTAAAAATAATGCCAATAATAATTCAAATAATACGGTAATAATAATGGAAATAATAATGATAATAACAATGATAATAATAATGATAATAACGATGATAATAATAATACCAATATAATGATAACAATGGCAATAATACTTGACATTACCCAACCTGACTTTACCCGACCTGACTTTTCCCGACCTGACTTTACCCGACTCTACTTTACCCGACTCTCCTTTGCCCAACTCTCCTTTGCCCGTCTCTCGTATGCCCGACCTGATGTTACCCGATGTGACTTTACCTGACCTGACATTTCCCGGCCTGGTTTGACCCAACCTGACATTACCCGGCATGACATTACCCGACCTGACATTACCCGACCTGACATTACCCGACCTGACATTACCCGACATGACATTGCCCGACCTGATATTACCTGACCTGACTTGACCCGCCTGACTTGACCATACCTGACTGGACCCGACCTGACTTCACCTGACCTGACTGGACCTGACCTATCTGGACCCGACATGCCTGGACCCAAAATGACTGGACCCAACCTGACATTACCCGACCTTACTATACATGACCTGACTTTACCCGACTCTACCTGACCTGACTCTACTTTACCCGACTCTACTTTACCAGACTCTACTTTACTCGACTCTACTTTACCCGACTCTACATGACCGACTCTACTTTAATCGACACAACTTTATCCGACACGACTTTACCCGACCTGATTTTACCCGACCTGACTTTACCCGACCTGACTTTACCCAACCTGACATTACCCGACCTGACTTTACCCATCGGGTCAACTCAGGTCAGGTCAAGTTGAATCGGGTTAAGTCAGGCAGGTCAAGTCAGGTTGGGTGATGTCGGTGAGGGTGAAGTCGGCTTGGGTCAGGTAAAGTCGGGTCCGGTAAAGTTGTTGGTTTGTTTGTTTGTTTACCGACCCCCAGCACAAAATTTAGACATCTACTTTAATCGACACAACTTTGCCCGACATGACTTTACCCGATCTGACTTTACCTGACCTGACTTTACCCGACGTGACATTACCCAACCTGACTTTACCAATCAGGTCAACTCAGGTCAGGTCAAGTCGGGTCAGATCACGTCGGTTCGGGTCAAGTCGGGCAGGTGAAGTCAGGTCGGGTGAAGTCGGTGAGCGTGAAGTCGGCTTGGGTTGGGTCGGGTGAAGTCAGCTCGGGTAAAGTCGGGTCGGTTGAAGTCAGGTTTGGTGTAGTCGGGTCGGGTGAAGTCGGGTCAGTTCAAGTTGGGTCAGTTCAAGAGGGGTCGGTTCAAGTAGGGTTGGTTCAAGTAGGGTCGGGTCAAGTAAAGTCGGGTCGGCTAAAGCCGGATCTGGTAAAGTCGGGTCGGGTAAAGTCGGGTCAGGTAAAGTCGGGACGGGTAAAGTAGTGTCAGCTAAAGTCATGTCGTCTAAAGTTGGGTCGGCTAAAGTCGGGTCGGCTAAAGTCAGGTCTGGTAAAGTCGGGTACGGTAAAGTCGGGTCCGGTAAAGTTGGGTCCGATAAAGTTGGGTCCGGTAAAGTCGGGTCCGGTAAAGTCATTGGTTTGTTTGTTTGTTTACCGACCCCGCCAGCACAAAAAGTAGACATCTACTTTAATTGACACAACTTTGTCCTACACGACTTTACCCATCCTGACTTTAACCGACCTGACTTTACCCGACCTGACTTTACCCGACCTGACATTACCCAACCTGACTTTATCTGTCGGGTCAACTCAGGTCAGGTGAAGTCGGGTCAGGTGAAGTCGGGTCGGGTGAAGCTGGGTTGGGTGAACTCGGCTCGGTTCAAGTCGGGTCAGTTCAAGATGGGTCGGTTCAAGTAGGGTCGGTTCAAGTAGGGTCGGGTCAAGTAAAGTCAGGTCAGCTAAAGCCGGATTGGGTAAAGCCAGGTCGGGTAAAGTCGGGATGGGTAAAATCATGTTCGCTAAGGTCGTGTCGGCTAAAGTCGGGTCGGCTAAAGTTGGGTCGGCTAAAGTTGGGTCGGCTAAAGTAGGGTCTGGTAAAGTCGGGTCTGGTAAAGTCGGGTCTGGTAAAGTCGTTGGTTTGTTTGTTTCATGACGCCCCAGCACAAAAAGTAGACATCGTTTTTTTGGGGGTTGGGTAAAGTCGAGTCGGATCTAGTCGAGTCGGGTAAAGTCGAGTCAAGTAAAGTTGAGTTGGGTAAAGTAGAGTCGGGTAAAGTAGAGTTGGGTAAAGTAGAGTTGGGTAAAGTAGAGTCAGTTAATGTAGAGTCCAGTAAAGTCGGGTCGGGTAAAGTACAGTCGGGTAAAGTGGAGTAGGGTATAATCGTGTAGGGTAAAGCCAGGTCGGGTAAAGCCAGGTCGGGTAAAGTCGAGTCGGCTAAAGTCGGGACTTTTGGCCTGCCGACGCCGGTCTTCCCATAAATAATATGAATAGAAATAAAAAGTGATAACCAACAATAAAATAGATCAAATACAATAAAGCTTTTCTTAATGTTGTACCAGCAAGACAAGCAAAATTGGTGGTGGTAATGCATCAGATGCATAATCACAGTTAATTATTTATTATGCATATATATATATCTTGGTATGCACATAATATATCTAAATGATGAACAACAGTCCCCACAGGACCTCCCCCAGTGGCAAGTTGAAGTATATGAGTGGACCACAGACCAGCATATACCCCCATGGTTGACTGGAGGTTCCTCTATTGTTTGGGATTTATGGCTATACCAACACAATACCATCATGGGCAGTTCTGTCCTGTGTTGTAACTACTGAATTATTTTCTAATATTCACTGTTAATTTACTCAATCCGGTGCCAACTAAATGTCCTAGGAATATTCAAGAAATTAGATATAATTTGTTGCTTTCTAGTGATGTATTCCAATATGAAAACATCCCAAAACTCAGTGTTCTACAACCATATTTGTGAACCTGCACATTAATCCTATATGAAATTTGACCTTCGAAATTGAACCGGGGCTCGAATTAGGTACTTTAACCACCGTAGCTCAAACGAGGTAAGCTCTCCAACCTGTTGTCTCTAGGTACCAATCGTATTATTTGCATTATCACCATTTGTAGGTCGCGCATTCACTCATATGTCACATGTGTACATGACTGTATCTTTGTGTCAGCTAACTGCCAATCAAGCCAATCCCAAACAAGGGGCCTGTGTGCAGCCAAACTGCGGCTGAAGGAAGGTGATATTTTTGTAAACCTTGCTTTAATATTCCAGTTTAAACAATATGATTACCAATTAATGACGAAAAGGACCCTTCCTACCAAGTGAAAGATAAGATCAAGCGTCGATTCGTGTTCGGCAGGTTACCTGGTTACCACGCGTTTACCACGGACAGGGCGGTGTTTATTGATTGTATTACTCACCTGCAAACAGACAGCAAAATAACATTAATAACATAAATTCTAGGAGTATTATTGTTAGAGGAAGCAATATTAACAAAGCAATATAGAAAAGTAACATTAATAACATTAATTATTGGACTCTTTTAGTAGTGACGGCAATTTAACCAAAATAAGATAACAAAATAGCAATAATCACATCGGTTATAGTAAGCTTAATAGTAGAGAAGGCAAAACTAGCAAAGTCATAAACAAAATAGCATTAATAATGTCATTGATTATCATTAATAGGAATCTTATTAGTAGAGAAGGACATATTAATGAAATAACAATGGAGTTCCAGATTAAAAAACACTGGGTCGCAGGCTAGATAGCACTGTTAAATACTATCCTATTAACACAATTAGCAGATTACATCTGAACAGTGCAGGTCTACAGTGAGATCTTCGTAATCACCAGAACTACAGCGATTTGCTAAGGGATGGAAACAAGTCATTGTGAATCATGTTGGCAAGGAAGTCAAATAACAGAACAAGAAAATAGGGTAGTGCAACATGTGGATTGTTGTTTACTTGTAAAGGACGGCATACACCAAGGAGAAGGTTGATATATTTATACTGAGCCAACATATCGAAATTCAGTTCACTGCGTATGTTCGATGGAAGATATATGTTCCACAAACACTGACGATCATATATGTTTAGCAGATCACTGAAAGGATCTGGCGATCCGGAGTAAGTCGGGGAAGCATCTGCGGCCAGACCCACCTTGCTCCGAGTGACGTCTTACATTTGATTAATTTTACTCAGTACCCCCCGCCCCACCACCACCCGCCCCCGTGTCCCGCTGACGGGGCGCCGTGCAGCTTGTCTCTGACCACAACAGCCCGGACAAAAAGCCGCACGTTTGATTGTATTGCTGGAATTTCATTTCGGGCAGGAAACTGAATGGTGTGATAGTGTGGACCAGCATGCCATGGGTGATCGACATATTGCATTAGGGAGAGCGCCGGCACACACGACAAGGGCGGGCCGGGGGGGGGGGGAGGCGAGGGAGGATGGGGAGGCCGGAGAAGGGAGGAGGGGGGGAGAGACAACGTGGGAGGGCGGGGAGATGGGAGGAGAGGGGCAGGGTGGAGGGAGAAGGCAAATGCCGGGAGGTGGAAGGAGAGGGGCAGGGTGGAGGGAGAAGGCAAATGCCGGGGAGATGGGAGGAGAGGGGCAGGGTGGAGGGAGAAGGCAAATGCCGGGGAGATGAGAGGGGAGGGGCAGGGTGGAGGGAGAAGGCAAATGCCGGGGAGATGGGAGGGGAGGGGCAGGGTGGAGGCAGAAGGCAAATGCCGGGAGATGGAAGGAGAGGGGCAGGGTGGAGGGAGAAGGCAAATGCCGGGGAGATGGGAGGGGAGGCGCAGGGTGGAGGGAGAAGGCAAATGCCGGGGAGATGGGAGGAGAGGGGCAGGGTGGAGGGAGAAGGCAAATGCTGGGGAGATGAGAGGGGAGGGGCAGGGTGGAGGGAGAAGGCAAATGCCGGGGAGATGGGAGGGGAGGGGCAGGGTGGAGGGAGAAGGCAAATGCCGGGAGATGGAAGGAGAGGGGCAGGGTGGAGGGAGAAGGCAAATGCCGGGGAGATGGGTGGGGAGGGGCAGGGTGGAGGGAGAAGGGAAATGCCAGGGAGATGGGAGGAGAGGGGCAGGGTGGAGGGAGAAGGGAAATGCCGGGGAGATGGGAGGGGAGGGGCAGGGTGGAGGGAGAAGGCAAATGCCGGGGAGATGGGAGGAGAGGGGCAGGGTGGAGGGAGAAGGCAAATGCCGGGGAGATGGGAGGGGAGGGGCAGGGTGGAGGGAGAAGGCAAATGCCGGGGAGATGGGAGGGGAGGGGCAGGGTGGAGGGAGAAGGCAAATGCCGGGGAGATGGGAGGAGAGGGGCAGGGTGGAGGGAGAAGGGAAATGCCGGGGAGATGGGAGGGGAGGGGCAGGGTGGAGGGAGAAGGGAAATGCCGGGGAGATGGGAGCGGAGGGGCAGGGTGGAGGGAGAAGGCAAATGGCGGGGAAATGGGAGGGGAGGGACAGGGTGGAGGGAGAAGGGAAATGCCGGGGAGATGGGGGTCGAGGGACAGGGTGGAGGGAGAAGGTGAGAGGACGAGGGTGGGGATGACGGTCCCGATGGTGGGTGGGAGGAGACATGGAGGGAGGAGAGGAGTCAGAGAGGAGAGGAGGAACAGAGGGGCGATGGGTGCAGGAAGAATGGTTGTCCAAAATGAAGGTGGTACAGTAAGAGATGAGTTGGAGAAGGGCAGGGGATGAGAAGTGAGGGGGGAGGGAGGGATGAGCAGGAAGGGAACGAGCGAAAAGGTTTGACAACGGGAGCATTGTGGGACAAGCAAGGACTGCGATGGATATGGGAAGGAAGAAGGAGGAAGGTACATGCAAGAAAGGTCGGAGTGGGAGAACGATGGAGATAGCCGACGAACGAGCAGGGAAATAAAGACGTTGGTGGGGAAATGTGAGGGGGGAGGGAGAAGCGAGATGGGGAGGGAATGGAGAGGAAGGGAGCGGGATGAGAGAGAGGAACGTGGAGGGGAAACTGGGAAGGTAAATGATCAGGGGAGGGAGAGGGGAGAGGGGCAGAGAGGACAGAAGGAAGAGAGGAGGCGCCAACTCGGAGACAGAGGGTATAATGGGGTGGGCGGGTGGACTGGAGAGAGTAGAGGTAGCAGGAAAGGAGGATCAGCAGGAGGGAGCGTGGAGGAGAGGTGCGAATAGGAGCGATGCAATGGGCGAAAGAGGGATATCCGGGGGGGGGGGGCGCGGAGGGGAGGGGGGGGGAGGCAGACATGCCATCACACTCTGTTTACTTGTACATACGTATGGTGCTGTCATGCTGCAGTAAAGGAAGCCGTTAGTGTACACACTGTGAGGTGGCCTAACTGTGTGGCCTGTGAGCACGCATGCATTTGTTCGTGCGGTAATAATATTAATATTTGTTCTTTAGAATTAACGATGTGTTCCACGCCAAGGAACTCGGTTTCTATCCGTAGATATTGTTAGTTATTTACACAAATCATTCTATTGAAGACCAAGTTAAGGAATGAGAAGGTGATGGGTGAGGAAAGGTGTGCAGCCGGTTTTCTTGTTTTATTGACTATAGTCCTACGTCACTCACAGAGTGGGTTGCCTCATGTAAGTACATATTGACGGTTACTTTTACTGGGTTGAACCTCGTGTTCTGCTATATGGGGTGAATGCAGACACCTGCATGTAAGTTGGGTAGCTGCAGAGGTTTTAGTGCCAGGCAGGTCGGCAGTAAGCAGTTGGATGCACGTAGGGGAGGGAGGAGAGATGACTCACGGTCCCCATGTTGATTTGGTTGGGGGAGCGATCAGGCGCATAAGTAGGCAATCGAGTAGTGAGTGGTTGTGGTTTCACACCCTAGCAACACCTGAGAGATTATATGGACGGGTACCGACTCCTCACATCTTTGTCTTGGTTTCATTAGTTGATTAAGCAGGATGAACTTCAATCATAAACAATTGGTTTTCCTCTGTCCATTGTTCATTGTCCTATCCTAGTAATGCTAAGCGCCAGGCTAGGCAGCGATACAGATTAATTTTTAATTATTTAGACTCGGTCAGGGTTCGACCCGGGAGTTCGGATCCCACCACCAGCCAAAATGGGAGGCAGGCACTAAACTCATTTCGCCATCCTGTGTTCAATAAAAAAGACTTCATTGTGATGCCTGCACTGGGATATCATATCGCCAGCACCATGTGACAGTATCCCACTGAGACACATTATCATCACTACTCAGCATTATCCCGTACTGTCAGTGGTCAGCGCCATCCAACATAGTGAATCGTCGCTTTGTCTCGGCCAGTAATTGAACCTATCACTTCAAGCATGCTAAGCAAACTCTACACGCTCATCCATCTCACCAGGACTGTCCAGTAATGGTGAGTGTGGCCTGCATGACAAGACTCTACACGCTTATCCATCTCACTGGGACTGCCCAGTAATGGTGAGTGTGGCCTGAGTGACAAGATTCTACATGCTCGTCCATCTCACCAGGACTGTCCAGTAATGGTGAGTGTGGCCTGCGTGACAAGATTCTACATGCTCATCCATCTCACCAGGACTGCCCAGTAATGGTGAGTGTGGCCTGCGTGACAAGATTCTACATGCTCATCCATCTCACTGGTACTGTCCAGTAATGGTGAGTGTAGCCTGCATGACAAGATGCTACATGCTCATCCATCTCACCAGGACTGCCCAGTAATGGTGAGTGTGGCCTGAGTGACTAGATTCTACATGCTCATCCATCTCACTGGTACTGTCCAGTAATGGTGAGTGTGGCCTGCGTGACAAGATTCTACATGCTCATCCATCTCACTGGTACTGTCCAGTAATGGTGAGTGTGGCCTGCATGACAATATTCTACATGCTCATCCATCTCACTGGTACTGTCCAGTAATGGTGAGTGTGGCCTGTGTGACAAGATTCTACATGCTCATCCATCTCACCAGGACTGCCCAGTAATGGTGAGTCTGGCCTGAGTGACAAGATTCTACATGCTCATCCATCTCACCGGTACTGTCCAGTAATGGTGAGTGTGGCCTGCGTGACAAGACTCTACACGCTCATCCATCTCACCAGGACTGCCCAGTAATGGTGAGTGTGGCCTGCATGACAAGATTCTATATGCTCATCCATCTCACTGGTAATGTCCAGTAATGGTGAGTGTGGCCTGCATGACAAGACTCTAAACGCTCATCCATCTCACCGGGACTGTCCAGTAATGGTGAGTGTGGCCTGCGTGACAAGACTCTACACGCTCATCCATCTCACCAGGACTGCCCAGTAATGGTGAGTGTGGCCTGCATGACAAGATTCTATATGCTCATCCATCTCACTGGTAATGTCCAGTAATGGTGAGTGTGGCCTGCGTGACAAGACTCTAAACGCTCATCCATCTCACCGGGACTGTCCAGTAATGGTGAGTGTGGCCTGCGTGACAAGACTCTACACGCTCATCCATCTCACCAGGACTGCCCAGTAACGGTGAGTGTGGCCTGCATGACAAGATTCTATATGCTCATCCATCTCACTGGTAATGTCCAGTAACGGTAAGTGTGGCCTGCGTGACAAGACTCTACATGCTCATCCATCTCACTGGGACTGTCCAGTAACGGTGAGTGTGGCCTGCGTGACAAGACTCTACATGCTCATCCATTTCACCGGGACTGTCCAGTAACGGTGAGGCCTCCCGTTCCGTCTGCAGGTAGTCCGTGTCCGTCGGTGTCGTTCCCGGGCTAAAGTCGACCAGCCAGAGTATCGTCTAAATACGGGTTTTGCCCTTCTCGCATTTATCGACCTAAAGCATTTACTTAGTTATTTCAACTAACTGGCTGTTCTCCCTGCCTTACGGTGTACTTTAATATGTTTAAATTAATCCAAAACTAAGCAGACACGCTAGTGTCGCTGACATGGTTAGTGATAATCAGCCTAAGTTACTGTCATATTTTAGCCAAAAGAACTCTATGTTAATTCTGTTAATATGTCTGTTGTAATCTCCCTGCAGATCGGTTAAGTAGCTGCATAAGGCCTATTAGGCTTAAGGCCCTTAATTATATATAAAGCAATCGAATATTAAGTTTGACCATAGCGGTTAATCTATAGAAGTCTGGAGAATAGTAAAGAATGCAAGGAACGTTCCAATTTACCTTTCCAAGAACTCACGGCTTTATTCTTAACCAAACTAACAACCAATCATAGCAACATGTTGTATATGCATTATTAAATCCCCCTTTCATTAAGTTAAAACAAGTTTAGAATTTCGACAATAAAAGCCTAAATCTCAGCTGAAACATCAGAACATGCATAAACATATCTGATGGGTCCCGGTCCAAACGCCCGACCTCCTCTCGCTGCTAGGAGAGTCGCAATGGACGTCTCCTAGCACGCTTTACGGCCGGAAACCTGGGGCCTCGCAAATGTTGGCATTTGCGAGTCTGCCATGGCGAGTAGCCCGCATTTCCAAATGCGGGTTAATCGGCCCAAGCTCGCAAATGTCACAAGGCGGATAGTCCAGCCCACATCATATATATATATATATATATACAGGCCGATAGTTGCGTGTTGATGGCTTTGTGTCCTGGCAACATCGAAGGTCATGTCAGGCCCAGTACCGACTGTTGGCAGTCCACACTCATTGCGACTTTAATGTGCTGCCCCACTGGAAGAAGGGGTCGCCAATACCATGACCCGATATTCGGCTCATTTACCTTATCCTGATAATGACCAAATGAATCTTCCCCTATGCTCTTATTGCCGAGCACCTGGCTTGCTAGCGAAACGTATCAATTCTGTCTGAAATTGTGGTGACTTGATAAACAGAAAGGCAAGAAGGCAAGCATGCAGGTAGGAATAGATACATTCATGCAGACATACATACTGCTAGGAAGGTAAACATGCACGCACAGAGAAACCCAGTCAGACAGGAAGGCAAGCATACATAGATACATTACAACATATATAGAGCCACACAAACAACAAGACAAATAAACATGATTGCACAGTGATACACAGACAGACAAGCAGACATGCATACATTACAACAGACCTAGAGGCACATAGGAAGCTAAGCAAGTAAAGTTGCATGCACAGAGACACACAGACAGACAACCAGGCAATCAGACATATACTACAACATACATAGTGGTACCAGACGACTAGGCAAGTAAACCTGCTTGCACAGAGAAATACAGACAGGCATGCATGCAATCAGCCATACATTATATGTACAACAGACATGGAGGCACACAGGCAACTAGGCAATCAAACATGCTCACATGAAGACACACATACAGGCAAGCAGACAAGCAGGCATATATACATTACTTGAACAATAGACATAGAGGCAGCACAGAGACAACTAGGCAAATAAAGATGCTCACATAAAGACACACAGACAGGCAAGCAGACAAGCAGGCATACATACACTACAACAGACATAAAGGCACAAAGACAACTAGGCAAGTAAAGATCCTCACAGGAAGACACACATACAGGCAAGCAGACAAGCAGGCATATATACATTACATGAATAATAGACATAGAGGCACATAGACAACTAGGCAAGTAAAGATGCTCAGATAAAGACACACATACAGGCAAGCCGACAAGCAGCCATACATGCACTACAACATACATTGAGGCACAGGGACACACAGACAGGCTGGCAGTCAGTCGAAGTGAGGGCAGTCAGGCGAGTGGCGGCTCTACCGATCAGCTGGGCAGCAGGGTCGACATCACCTTGTAATATGTCGAGACTGAACCCCAAACATTACTAGTCTCCACATGTGTTCTGACAACTGTCTGTCAGTTCATTTCTCTCAACAACTCATAGGAAATAAAGGAAGACAAGTGGCACAAGATTGACAGCAAAGAGGTTGCGCTTTATTGGCATTAACCCCTGTTCACCTACTGGCGACCTATCACCCTCACTCCTTACCAAATGCCCACACAGATCCTCATAACTATGGCTGGGGTATTTTAGAATCAGTGCCTACAACCCATTGGACCTGAGTCCAATGGTTGTTGCACACACTCAGTGTCTTTGGAATAGATGTTGCTCATTTGAGTGTAGAAAGTGGAGTGTGTCTTCTGCTAGAGTGCCTAGCCAAGAGTGCCTCTTGAGGGGTCTGTGCGTCAGGTAAAAGGAATGCAGGTGACTGGGCTCACAGAGCCCTCTACAGCCTGGGTGGGTGACACCCTAATAGCAGCTGTAGGTGGTGTCCATAATGTATGCAGGATGGCTGGGTGTGCTTGTCCATCGGTCCCGTGGTAACAGGTGGTTGCAGAGAGTTACAACACACATATATCAATGCTTATCTCCCTCAATTCACTCTTTCTGGTCCAGGAAGGGAACATTTCAATAATTATTAACAGTCTCTTAAGTATGAACATCACATCACAATCTTGGTCGCTATGTGTTATCACATTTCCACATTGGCGCTTATGTCACAAAGCGAGTGGGGCACCCATTCCTTCTCAGTTACATAATCCTGGTCCCCACTCCATCGCCCGAGAATAATAATGTTCTTTGCCAATATATAAATCCGAACAGAAAATCTGTATATTTTTACAACCTGATGACACCGATAAATGCACACATCGCTCCTGGCAGATCAAGTGCAAATTAACGAGATCACCACCCGCCCGTCCCGGCGTGCGTCCATACATATTTGCTTCGGACAGGGGTTATCCCCACGGGAGCTCCCTCCCAGCTCGCGGGTATGTGGTGGCGGATGCGGGGGGAGGGGAAGGGGGATGGGCGGGCGGGCGGAGATTTGCGCTGTTGACAGCGGGATGGTTGTGTCGCTGACACCAGCACCCTGCCAATGTTGAGACTAATGTGAGAGCGCAGGGATGCAGTCGTCGGTGTTAGTGGGTTGACGCTGACAGCTGGCTCCAAGAGTAGTGGTGTGACAGCTGTCTCTAGAGGAGGCGTGACAGCTGTCTCTAGAGGAGTTGTGACAGCTGGTTATAGATGTGGTGTGACAACTGGTTATATAGGCGGTGTGACAGCTGGTTCTGGAGGTGGTGTGACAGCTGGCTGTAGAGGAGTTGTGACAGCGGGTTCTAGAGGCGGTGTGACAGCTGATTCTAGAGGTGCGATGTGAGAGTTGTGCGGGTTGTCTGTGCCTGTCTGTGTCCGTGTATCTGTGGGAGTGTCAAGACGTCTGGGGAGGTTCTCGGCAGGGCAGTACCGTCCCTGAGAGGTGGGACTGAAAGAAGCTGACAGGTGGGATTGACAGCGAGGCCGCTGACTTGTCGGGGTTAACAGCACTTGGGAGATGCACCCTGCGCACGAAGCCTACTGTTCCAACACCTCTCCGGACCGATAACTCACCCAAGTGCTTCCTTCAATGAGGGTCGCTTAGTTCGGTGATGGAGTTTCACATCCTGGCAACAGCCCAGATCATATCAGGATCGGTACCGACTTGTGACAGTGTGTACTCATAGCGTTATAGTGCTGACCAACTGGGAGACCATGCTGCCAGCACCATACACTGATATCTCACTCAGTCACATTATCATGACCCTGAATCCCCCAGTCCTTGCCCTATCATATTAATTGACATATCATATTAATTGACATATCCTATTAATTGACATATCACATTAATCACCCTATCATATTAATTGCACTATCATCTTAATTGTCCTGTCATATTAATGTCCTTATCATATCCATCGTATATGGACATTGTGAATAAATATGTATATGTCCATGTCTATCAATGCCGCGCTTCCGGCTAGGTAACCTCAAGTATCAGCGTTGTGTCATCGGTTTGACTCGGCCGGGATTCGAACTTGCGGCACAGGATGCCAGCCAGCATTCTATCCAGTTAGCCACATTGGGTTGGAGGGACCTATGAGATGGATGACTAAAGCCATACGCACTCATACACCGCATCCCAAGAGAGCAAAGTCTAGTTCCACCACCCTTCACTTCCTTGCCCAATACATGGTCAACATTGACAGCAGGACAACGCTGACCGCGAATCGTCTAACTAATGCGCATGCGCAGCGGACGGAAAGCGCGGATGACGTGTGCTGACCCTGGCGGGGTGACCTTTGGCTGGCGGATATTGTGACAGACCGCACCAGCGCCGACTCAGTGCACATGCGCCGACCGTCCGAACACACGGGAGGAGAGCCGGCGTGGAGACACGGCATTGCTTTGTCTGCTTGTTGATTGGGAGTTCACGTCCGAGCAGTATCTGTGGTCACCCCGAGCCTGGTACATGGATATAAATATAAAGAGGAGCAATTCCAAGTAACCAATTATTTCTTTTAAGTTACATTTATCGCATGCAATTAACCACTTTATCTACATACATGCATATGGTGTATACGTAGTGGACTGTGTGGGACCGGACTTGGTGGGCGAATTGGTAGAGCGCAGACCTCCTGTCCGAAAGGTCGGATTTTCGAAACTTACCAAGTCAAACCGATAGCTTACCAAATGTACACTTGTTGCTACTTGGTCTGGTGCTCGGCATTACAAGGACGGGGCAAAGACTGGTTAGCTCAGTATCAGAATAATGTGACTGAATGGCAAATCAGGTTATGGTGCCGGCGAGCAGGTATTCCAGTTGGGTAGGCAGCACTATAAAGTTGCCATGAGTGTGCACTGTCACAAGTTGATCGATGTCCTGAAATGTATACCATCTTCCATTATTACTAGTCAATTCTTTAACAACATAAAGCGAAGCAACAACACAAACCAGACGGCAAATATTTGCAGACGGCGGGCAGCTGTTGGCGGAATATATGTCCCTCTCCACGAAGGTCACGTGATGTGCGGCGGGACGGCGCTTGTTCCGGAGCGTCTCGCTGTGGGACGCAGCGTGGCGCACAGTGAGACTGCAACTTGGATGTGTCTTCTGGGAGCAGTTGACCAGGGCCACAGTGCACCGTGAGCTGAAGGGTGCCATGTACCGACTTAACCTTCAGTAGCAGTTATTAGCTTCTAGGTGCATTGCAGTTCTGTACATTCCTCTTCGTTATTGTCGTCGGTGAGGGCTTTGTATGGAATAATGCACATAGAGTGGGACTCGAACCTACATTGCTGCTATTACGAAGGTTTCGTCATAATCATTACACAATCCAGGTCCCTTTATGCAATCAACCTACCTGCGCCCACCAGCCTGTCTATGTAGCACTTCACCTGGAGAGGTGAGTGCATCTCAATGCACTTGTACACTGGTCTCATACTTAGAATTACAAATACCCAGGGAGTGCACTTATATTACATATACGTAGCAGTTTCACCGACCATGCAATATAAAGCTTGCGTCCTGGTAACGGCTCCAATCCAATGTGGTGGGGAGGTCGGGGGTTTGCATTGTGCCGAGAGAGTGATTTGAACCCAGACATCTTGGGCGAATATCCTAACCATTCGTATATCTAGGCCCATGAACGCAGTCCACCTATCCACGCCTATCTGTGTATGTGGCATTTTATTCCGGAGGCTGTAGAGTATGAATGACTACACATGTGTACATGATCTAAGAGAGTGTTATTATTGTAAATGGAAGGACTTACGTGGAACTGTATTATTCCTATGTTAGATCTAATCTCTTCTAGATGCAAATGAGCATGTCAAATGTGTTGAGAAGAAATCGCTTCATTGAACTTGCCAGGGAATGGCTGGTACTCAGCACCTTCCCATAATATGCTCATATATTCGGTCTTTCTGCGCTATTTCTTTCTGTTGTTCGCTTGTTTAAATGACTAATGGCGCTGTATCCAATGCATTGATCCTGAAGTCTACCTAGAAGAACCATATTTTTGCCACGGCCGCTCGATGGCGATTAGGTATAGAATCACTTAGAGCACACGCCTAAGACTAAGAGTAGGCAAAGACATCATTTACATCAAACTCATGTAGTTAGATATACACCGAGAGTAGTGTAAATTAAGTCGCTGTGTTGAGTTTCAACCAGTCTCTGTCTGAGCAGGTTCCTTTCCTCTTCTGGAGCTTCTCTGCGAGAGATAAAATAAAAGAATTATCGATTTCGCGTCCACACACTGAAAAAGAACAGATTCCATGACACGAATATATTACGGCGATGGTTCTTTGTAAATAAGCAGGCTACGTGTTTGCATAATACATCACAGAGCTTATATATGTTGGTTACCCTAGGGACTCTACATATATATATATATATATATATATATATATATATATATATACACATATAACGTCCACGTATATATATATATATATATATATATATATATCACCAACTACAATCAATATATATACACATATGTCTTATCATTCTTTATGCAAATGTAATAAAAAGGAATAAGGTCCCGGTTTCGGGATATGACAAGATCAGAAACTGTATATATTATATGTGAAATTGTGCGCTGTCTGTTAAGATGTTACATTCTAGCAACACTTATACATACTTAAATATATGCTTATATATCGATATATATTAAATATATTTGAATATACATATATAAATGTATATACATATATAAATGTATAAACAACTATATATATATGAATATATATATAAATATATATAAATACATATATAAATATATATAAATATATAAAAATATACCGACGTATATACTACGTATATGCGGATGTAGGCGACACATGGGGGAGACCCCCCCCCCTCCGGTTCGGCGAACCGGGTGGGGGGGGTCTGGCCATTGTAACAGCCGTGGCACCCACTCGTACACAGCCCACTTGCTGCTCGCTGGCTGCCTCACTCTCTGCTGTGATGCCGGACGGTCAACACCGCTTAACACCGCTTAAACCGCTTAAACCGCTTAACCGTTACGCAAGGGCCAACGGATGACATCACGGGTTGTTTTCGAAGGCTGGTGGATCTAGACGACAACCACCAAGACGGATTCAAACTCAACAGGGTTTTCATTTCTACACATCGGCCAGCGGACGACGGCGAGGTAAGTCCGCTACATTCAGTAGCGACTTGCGTTATCGGTGACTGACTTTCTTAATCGATCACCTAACCATTACGCAGGGGCCAACGGACGACGTCCCTGGTTGTTTCAAGCCTGGTGGATCTATGCGACAAACATCAAGATGGACTCAAAACTCAGCTGTTCCCACTGCTACACCTTAGGGCCAGCGGACGACGGCGAGGTAGGTCAGCTACATACTGTAGCAACTTGCACTTATCGTGAATCTGACTTTCTCTCTTAAGCGAGGAGCGCCTGAACCGATATGTAAGGGCCAACGGACGATGCACAGGTTGTTTTCAAAGGCCGGTGGATCTTCGCGACAACCAACAAGTCGGATTCAAATCTCAGCTGTGTTCTCATTAATACGCGTTAGGGCCAGCGGACGATGGCAAGGTAAGTCAACTACATACAGTAGTGATTTAAACTTATCATGATTCTGACTTTCTCTCTTAATTGATCGCCTAACCGTTACACTCGGGCAAACGAAGGTCTTCTTGAACTGTGTCTAATTGATGTCTTGCCGACTATTGAACCGACCGCACTAAGCCGCTAATGTACTATGGCCCTTGTGGCTGCTTACACCGAGGACCAGTCAATGACACTTGTCACCTAGCAGCAATGCAGACTAGGCGAGCCATGTGGTCAGCTGACAGATCGAGCGCCATGTCAGGTGATGGTGACTTCGTGAAGGAGAAGGTGTCGGCTGCTCTGCCCCCCATTGTGTTAACCAAACTAATATCGAAACTCACTCTTCACTAGTTCCGGGGGTGGGTATGTGCCCCAGTGGCTTAATGGCCCGTCGCCACTATGGCGCCCCCAGCTCAATTACCCTGAACCTTTGTGGATTTGTTGATAACCACGTTACTAATTGCCCCCTCACTCCCGCCAGTTACGATGATCCCAGTACCTTCGCCCTTTGTGACCAGACGCAGGTGTCGCTCTCGGGGGAGGAGCTTGCTGAGGGGGGGGAGGCTGTCACACTCCCAGTGCAACGCTTCTGGCGGGTGCTTGGGCTGTTTATCATAATTGGGCGAGCATCGGCCACAATTGGCTAACTATTTCTCCATGTGAGAGAGGCCTCTTTGTTTCCACCTCCAATAATTATTCGCCTGAATCAAGCAATTTTACTGTTCCCTTGTCGTGTTTTGAAGCAACTTGCTGCTGCACACACTTTATAGCGGGCCGAGGTACCCAATATAAGCCTTGTCGTGCATATTGTGACTGCTTCGCCAGGGGTAATTTCGACCCTGATTGCGACTTTATTATGCGCGGCGCCATATTTGGCTTTAAAGTAATTAATCCAACTTGTACCGCAAACTACTCTGTTAGCCATCCACCCCGCTCCAATCATGAAACAAAGAACTTTATTGATGATAAACTTAGATCAGAGCTCACTGCGGGCTATATAAGCTACGCCGATGCAGCTCCCGTATGTACTCATAACATCTTTGCAGTCCCTAAATCTGTTGCTGCTGGCTATAGAATAATTGTTGATTGTAGTAAGCCGATGGACATTTCAGTAAATAACTTTGTCTATGACATTACACAGAAATTCTCATACCAAGGTGTTGATGATCTTGTCAAAATGATGATCCAAGGCGAGTTCATTGCCTCTGTAGATATTAAGGACGCCTACAGGGCGATTTCTATACACCGAACCGACCGGTCTCGCCAGGTTTTATCTTGGAACTTTGGTGAAGGAACAACAATTGTATTTGACAATCGTCTGTGTATGGGCCTCTCCTCGAGTCCCTTCATCTTCAGTAGAATCTCTGACTTCATTGTACGTTGTGCTCGCAGGGATGTCAAATAAAATATATATAAATATATATAAATATGTATAAATATATATAAACATATATGGATAGTGATAAGCCCCTTATCGTGTGTAGCAAGATCTGCAGTGTATAGCGCCCACCCATGTTGGTGGGGGGGGTCTCCCAGCATCCTCTGCACTCCCCCCCCCCCCTTGTGCGGGGTGGGCCGCACACTCCACACGCTCGGAATATATATATAAATATATATAAATATATAAAAATAGATATAAATACATATATACATGTGGGCCAGGACCATTTTGTCTGTACACGTGTCCTGGAGCAGGTAACTCAAATACAAATTGTAGTCAGACCCTCAAATAGCTGTTTATCATAGTAAACATGTTCAGTTATCTGGGGGGAACATACAAGCATATAATCTATTGTCATTTGTGTGTATTGCATGTTTGCATCTGAGGTGTTTGTTATGTTCATTTCATATCGGGACTATATTAGTTTATTATTAACTCTTTATTGTTGTTCTATTAAGAGAGCAGAGTAACCATGAGAGACATAACCTAGGATTGGGTTAAAGTTGAACAAAAATCAGTAGCAAGCCAAAATGAAGGGTACATTCTATGATGTTTATGTTCTTTTTCTGTACACTACAACAGAGGCCAACTTTCAAATACTCTCCAATTAAGAACAAAATATATCAAAATAAAGTTGTACTTTAAAAAGATATAATGACAGACCAAATCTCGTTTTCATAGTACAAACCCCTAAGACTTTTACAGATGATACCCTTAGAGGTGGATTTTCGTGACGGAGATTACTTGAAATAGTGAAATCAGTGGAATTGAATTTATTTCAGTGGCAATGCCACTCATATCATTCATATTATGTGGAAGAGTTACTAGGATGGTAAGAAAGATATGGGAGGGATAACGTTCTTATTTTGAAAGATTTTTCTCAAATTATTACATGATACTTGACAATCACAATACAGAAATGAACAGAAATTCAACAAAAATGCAAATAAAAGCGACAATTTCAATGGGTGTTTTTCCCTTGGATATATTTCTACAGTATTACATAACCATACCTTTCAAGATAATAGCAGGTTATGGTTAGCTTTCACAAGATTCAACTTAAAAGAAATGTGACGGAGCTTACCAGAACTCCTAAAAATGAACAAGGCAAACTAGGCGTCCTTCTGTCGTTACTATTGAAAAAAACTAACATTCAAACAATGAAATGATTTCACTCACATACAATCGTAACTAAACAGTCTTAATTTAAAGTGCTTAGTATCATTAAAATATATATTTGAAAATATATCCAACATTTCCCGAAAATTACATTATGGAGACACAAAGTTTCCTGAAAATCATAAAGGGATATACAACAATCACTATTACAATTGTATTACTTATGCTCATGTCTTTTTCCAATGTACATAGGTAAGCGAATGCTCCTGACTGCTTTAAATCCTTTACATCAATGTTTTAAGAGTGTGAAGGAGCTTACATGCTTCATGATGGAGTTTACCTGAGCAAACTTACGTAGTCTCTTTCATGACAATAACAAATATTATAAATGGTATGTGACTAGGTTTAACATATCTGTATTCATGTTAAATTAGTTGCTTACTTTAGATTGGAACAACACACAAGAGGATAAATAAAATAATTTAAGGAAAAGTGACGAGACCATGCCTGACTATCCATGCTATTCTTAGCACAAATATGTTCTCATGACTAGAACTCACAAATATATCAGAACCATTCTATATATCACTGTGTATACAGAAATAAGTGCTTAGTGATTTTTAAATGCCTTTATGATTTGGCATTTTGTCTCTTTCAAAATCTTGATGACTTGTTTATTTGTGTCCTTTACTGGCTTGGGAATGTACATTAGAATGTCCTCTTTAGAAATGTTCAAAATATCTGCCTCCTCTGCATTTGCCCAGTTGAAACCACCTCTTGTTGGCCACATGAAGCTCACCTTGCGACTTTTCTCTACCTGCAACAGTTGTGCTATATACCATTTACCGTCATAAACGGTGGCAACAAAGACACCAGACTTGGAGACCATGATGCTGGATGGAGTTGGATCTTGCTCTTCTGGTCATCAATCCCAAAGAGCTGTTGATACTTTGTTTGTACAGCAGTGATGGTACTGTTTCAGTATTGTGAGGTGTGTGAGTCAGTCAGCTAATGGTTTGTGTTCAAGGTCAGGATAACTTTCTTCACCTCGGGGATGAGATCTTTTAGGAAGGCATAAACACTTGATGCTCCATGTGATGTGTCATTAGATATTGTCACACATGACTTGTGGTTGATTTTCTTATGTTTTCTCCAGTGTATTGCAACTGGGTGAAGGGTAACCTGATTTTTGGAGAAGTAAGTGGACTGGACTTCATGGGTGTATTGTACTGCCCAATTTTCTGCAAAATCCATTTGGGCAGTTACATCCCCTTCTGGCAGATGCTTCTTTAGGGTCAAGACAGCAACATTCTGCAGGTTGACACATTTAATATGCTCTTTAATGGTTGGGATGGTAGTAATGGCTGCAACTGAAGACTGTTTATCCTTCTCCCTCTTTGTTGCAGACCATTGCTATTCCTTTTTACGGGCGGTAGTGAGTGCTTCTTTATCAAGTTCGGCCCGGGGTACATAATTCTTGCATTCCGCGCTGTCTCCCTGTTGAGATGTTCATCACCCGCTTCTTTTTTCCGGCATCTATATTCAGCCACTCTTTAAGCAGGTGTTTTGTGCATCTGCAATCATTAATACTAATAATTAATGTGATTGAATATAGTACAAAATGAATAGTGTAATCTATGATAAAGTGTAAAGCAAAAAAGAAATAGAATGATGAAATGTGGTCAGACATTGTTCATATAAGTGCCATCATGCTCAAAATAGCAACAACAAAACACCTATTTCAAGCCTTGTCCATCAAATAACCACCAACATTGTGCTTATGCATTGAGAGCACATTTAGTGATTATGAGTGGGGTCAAAGAAGGAGGAATATTTCATTCATTTTCCTTCCATTGGTGAGCGTTTTAAAAAAAATTCTAAGCTCTGTCACAAAATGAGTTGGGCTCGATTTTTACACATATTAAAATCACTGAACAGTGCTAACAATACTGTAACAATTATATAGGACTGTCGTGCACTGTAACCTAAAGTTTCTGTGTCCCTTTATGAAAAGTCAAGGAGAAATGGGGAAAAACAGGAATTTGTGGCTGTAATCTCCATCACATTTAAATCAGTAAAATTGAGCTCTCTGAGCCATCACCCAACAAATAATCCATGAAATTGTATTTAAACATTGCTTTAATACTTGAGGGTTGCACAAGGTGTGAGAGAAGCAGAAATATTTCATTGTCCTCAAATTGGTGAGTGGTTTTGGATAATAGTAAGTTTCTTCACAAAATTAGTCTAGGGCTCCTCACAACCACAAAACAGATGGGAAGGTCAATCCAAAACTCCCCCATTATCGCCCATCGACGTGTGTCGATCTTCAATCCAACATTTGGACAATCTAATAAAGGTTTAGCCCAAATTAATATCTTCACATGATCATTTTACATCTATTTTGTAATATCCGTCACACACATTTAATGACATAATCTAAAAAATAGTGAAGTTTGAGGAAACAGTCACTTACCTCAGCATTCATTATGTTGTTCTAGATCGTTCATCCAAGATCCTACAGATGGTGTTGCAATTGCTAGGTAGTACATTTTCCCTCCAGGGTTTTCCTGCCATTGATTAGTGTGATGGAGCTTACCAAAAATTGATATGCCCAGGATTATGTTGTAAATATACCTGAGCTTCTGTTTTTTGGGGGTGTTTTTAGAGCCTACCACACATACATCTTGACCGCAATTTCTAAGTCCTACATAGATGTTAACAGTGTCAAATGAAAGGAAGCCTGAAAGTAAGCTCCATCAAACTTACAAGTTTGGACAAGTTTGGCTTGACATGGATATTGGTGGGGATGGGGAACTATTTTAAATGCCCTTTGTGCCCAAAGAACAGAATCATAGAAGTGTCCAGAGCATACATAGAGACCTATGATGCTGTACTTTAGTGGACACTTGTGCCTCTGAAAAAGATGTGATGGAGCTTACTCAAAAGTGGCACCAAAAGTGAGTTTGTTAAACAACCAAAATATTGAAAAAAATTCCCCTGTTTTTGGTCTTAGATGATGGCTACAATATGTGTCCACATAAAAAGACCAACAATGGTGTTATTGAAAGCTTTAGTATCTGACATAAAAACTCGCACGCAAAAGAAAGCTCTGTGGAAGTGGCATTTTTCAGTGATTTTGGTGTATATGGTGCTCTGGCGGCCAAGTTATGGTGGCTAGATATAGAAAACCATATATGCCAAGATAGATTATGATGTCTTCTATCTATTAAAATCAATTAATCTATAATATCACAATTATTTCAGCATTTACAACAAAGAGAATGTTTTTTTTGGGGTGTGTGAACAAAAATGGGCCTAGCCCATATATATAAATACATAAACAAATCTATAAATATACATAAATATATATTAATATATATAAATATAGATATTTATATATAAATATATATAAATATATATAAATATATAAAAATATATATTAATATATATTAATATATATAAATATATATACATATATATTAATATATATTAATATAAATTAATATATATTAATATATATTTATATATATTAATATATATTAATATATATTAATGTGTTATGAATATGTTATGAATGTATATGAATATATAATAATGTATGCAAATGTGTATAAATATATATGTATAAATATATAAATAAATATATATATATATAACTATATACAGTAAAACATCTCTAAATCGACCAACCTTGGCACCGACTTTATGTAGTCCATTTAGGGAGGTATTGGTGGGACCCAAATAAAGCGATCGACATAGGGGAGTGGTCGATCTGTGGAGGTCGTCGCTTAGAGAGGATTTACTGTATATATACACATAGCTTAACCATGCATTCCGTCAACAACCTAAACTTGGTGCACACAAACACTAGCTTATTGCAATTTATTATGAATTCTCCCTTTAATAGGTGTCACATAACACGGTGAAGAATTGACCTCTGGCCATCGCAGTTACTTCTCTTATACTCAAAACTATCAGGAGGATCCTGGGAACTGTCTGCTAGTCTTCCGCCACTAAATACCAAAACCCAACTCATAAGAAAGAAAGGGAGACAAGTTATGCAAGGTTGACAGTGATAAGGTTGAGCCTTATTGCTATAACTCTTGTGCACCTACTAGTGACCTGCCACCCTGACTCACTTACAACCTGCTACACTGACCCACATAGCTTCTGCTTGTTCAGTCAAAGTCAGTGCATACAGCCCATTGAACCTAAGTCCTATGGGTGTTACACACAGCTCAGTGGGGAACTGCCTCCTTTGTTATCCCAAGAGTGAGGGTGTGGTCTGTCCAGCAAGTGCAAGGAGTACAAAGGTGACTAGGCTCAGACAGCCAGCCAATCAGACACATATGCAATCCAAGAGGGGGCACCTGTCACTCAACCCCAAGACAGGTGGTGTCCCTAATCTATGCAAAATGGCTGTGTGTCCTTACCCAGTGGTCCCGGGGTAACAAGTAGTCATCATACAGTTACAGTAAACCATAATCTATGCCCCTCTCCATTTGCAGTCTTCCTGGCACATGGAGGGAACATTTCTGTAATTAGTAACCATATCTTAATATCTGGACATCATACCGCAATCCCGGTCACTGTGCGTCATAACATTTACACATAGTTACTTATATGTCACACAGCGAGTGGGCACACATTGCATCACAATTACATAACAATGGTCCCCAACTTCGTTGCCCGAGATAGTGATATGATGTCAAACTCGGCTATCACAACCGAAAGACCTTATATCTTTACAACGGGACATGCCTAAGCAAGTTACTCATCTCCAATCCAATTGGCACACTATAATCCTACACTTTTATCTTTCCTGGCTCAGATGCGTCGTCTGTTGTTAAAACATACGCTCCCACATGGACTACCATCACAGTCCTACATATGCTGCAAACTGCTGGCGTTTACGTGCAGCAGACGAGAGTTCGTGCAAGCAGACGACTACGTAATTGGAAGCGAACAGCGTTTCGCCCCTGACTGAGTTTCCCGCGGGAAATGCTCAGTGACTTCATTTCCGGTCAATACTTGATCACGCATTCTGGATAGAGCATCACGGATTCAAGTGGGAACACACCAGTTCTCCTTTCTTTTTAGTGAAAGCTTTATTCGTACACAAACTTCGGTACCGAAGCACTGTTCTGTCTGCCTTTACGTGGTTATACTTATTTACACAATACTCATTTATGTTTGTGGCGAATGGTACAAATAGATTGATTTTTGAGAATGGGGGAAGTGTTGGAGAGATTTTATTTAGACTATTTTGATATGTTATATTTAGTAGCTCGATTGTATCATTGATTGTAGTTAAATGTTCGCCTTTAGCACTGAACTCGAAGCATAAGTGCGGGGAATGTCAAGGTTGTCAAAAAGAACTCATTTCAACCGGGTGCAGACAATGAATAACGGATTCCATGTAATTGGTATCCACAACCATACATACTGAAATCCCTGCGGGAAACCAAATTTACCAGAAAGGTAAATATTATCGTAGATATAAATATGTTGAGAAGAACATGCTTCTCACCAATGAATGTATACAGCTGACACTGAATGGAAGAGCCTGTCTATTTAGAATTGTTATTCTAATTTGCGATGTTTTGTGCCTGTTTTTGCGATCCAATGCATTCGTATTGAAGTCCTACCCAGAACATAAATCCACGCCACTGCAGTCAGAAAACAGGTTGGTGGCGGAAGTCATATGGTGTCACCTCAGACTGCAACTTACCGTTAGAAGTGATTTCAGTGTAATCAATCTCCACACAGAGAACATCCACCATTTTACCTACCTTCCCAAAGCCTTATGAGAGGCATCCACTGAAAGCAGACAACATTTCACCACCGAAAGCAGACGACAACCAATCAGACAATTCTCACTGGCACCCTTTTCCAGGAGCGTGATCAACTATTGTCTCTTTCAAAATAGACACATTGCCGAGATGGGCCGGAACAAATAAACAACTTCTAACAAAAAAAGAAATGTATTCAATAAAAAGCGGGTCAATAATGTGCGCGCACACTACTAATGCGCGCCCCCTGGCGGCGATCCCGAGGCAAATATTTGTGGAACGATAATCACTGAACGAGGCCGATGCGGCGGATCAATGGCAGGAAGCGCTTGGCGGTCAGACAACATGGCGGCCATTCATCATGCATTCACTTTACTGCTTCAGACGGGCTATAACGACCATGGGTTAATCCATTACATCTCAGTGTACCGGGCAGTGTGCTGGAACTAAGCTATACACTTATATATGTGATATATAATTCATTAGGCGAACATGAATAAGGAATAGCATTCCTCCTCACAATGGAGGCATTCAAATGGGACCTTTCCATCCGCACGATTTAAGCTCCGCCCACCTGCGCAGTGAACTTGGTTTTCTAATGCAAAGAGGACCAGTAAATGGCTTCAGTGGTTTCAGCCAATCAGAGCTGTTCTCTTCCATTTCAAATGGCTGCCCTATATGGGGTGTCCATTTGCAATCGAAAATAACCAATCAGAGCTGTTCATTTCCATCGCAAATGGCTACTCCATAGAGGGTAGCCATTTGCAATCAAAAAGATCAGCTCTGATTGGCTGAAGATACTGCATCTTTCAACCTTTCCATATCAGCCATCTTGAAATACACCATGTGACCTTATGGATGGAGCCACAAGACACATTTGATTCATACATATAGAAACCCACTTCCGGTCTCAGTGCAATAGGAATTTGTAAAGAAATATTTTGATATGCGAATAGAGAGGCCCAGTCGAATACGTGCATTGACTGCATGGTTCCAATTGTCAGCTCGGCAGCTGATAGGACCTGGACCATTAGCACTATTGTGACCTCGTTATGACGCTCCCCATTGCGGCACAGCTTTCTCACACACTCACAATGGTTGTTAGGTCAGTAAGGCTTCATTCTTTCAACATCATACAGTATTCATCACATTTAAAATATTGTGTTCTCTTTAATCAATCAAAACCACATCATTACATATATATATATATATCTACGATGTGAGTTTGTTATGCATATAGTATCTAGGCTGGATTGTGCCTTCTCTTTATCACAACTACTCACGAGCAGCCTGGAGACCGGCTGTCTGCCTTCAAGCTCGGAAACGCCTCTCAGGGGTAACCCTATATCTAGTTGCATGCTTGTCTGCATATATATCTATATATATTTATCTATATATATATTTATGCGTGCTTAATCCGCGTGACCCTATCTGGGAAATGTGAAGGAAGTCAGAGGCCAGACTCTGAGCATCAATGGTGGCCTAACCCTTCACTCGTTTGGATGGTTTTCTTTTGTATACATATATATACATTTAAACAACTGCATTTATATATATATATATATATATATATATATATATATATATATGAATTGACTTATCTGCATAAATGTATGTACGAATATGTGTCCATTATTAAAATATAATATATAAATATAAATACGTGGATATATACATATTCGCATGTATGTGGATATATACATATTATCAGGTATGTAGATATATATCCAGACATCCATCAATATACTATGCACACATATACGAAATTGAATATAAGTACACATATTCATGTGATTCCCTTAAACATATATATGTGTACATATCCACGGGCCCATCGATATACATATAATGATATATATGTACATACATATATATGTGTGCGAACGGTTTATGGAGATTGCGCACTTAATCACATTGCCCTTCAAGCTTCGCCCGACTCAGTGACATGGAGACTAAATAGATTACAGGAGACAAGATTCACATGCGTCAGGAACACTCCTCTTCACTCGGATCATAGAACTGCCTCCTCCAGCACCATATGTCCTCTCTGCTTCTTCCACTTCTATCATCACTACCCGTGATTACTGCCGACGCACCTACACATCCTGCAGATGGGCCGCATGGACAGAAGAGGGGTGGAGGGGAGGAGGGGAGGAGAGAGAGGTGGAGGGGTGGATGGTGGAGGGGTGGACGGGGGTAGGGATGGAGAGGTAGAAGTGTGGATGGGTGGAAGGGTGGATGGTGGAGGGGTGGAAGGGTGGATGGTCCAGGGGACGAAGGGTGGATGGTCCAGGGGTGTAGGGGTGGAAGGGTCGAGGGGTGTAAGGGTGGAGTGGTGGAGGGGTGGAGGGGTGGAGGGGTGGAGGGTGGGTGGAGGTGTGGAGGGGGGGTGGGTGGGTGGAGAGGTGTGTGGGTGTCTGGGTGTGTGGGCGTCTGGGTGGGTGGGTGTCTGGGTGTCTGGGTGTATGGGTGGAAGGGTGGAAGGGTGGAAGGGTGGAAGGGTGGAAGGGTGGAAGGTTGGAAGGGTGCGTGGGTGGTAGTTGTATGTGTGGAAGGGTGGGTGTATGTGTGTCTGTGTGTCTGTGTGTCTGTGTGTCTGTGTGTCTGTGTGTCTGAGTGTCTGGGTGTATGGGTGTCTGGGTGTCTGGGTGGAAGGGTGTCTGGGTGGAAGGGTGTCTGGGTGGAAGGGTGGGTGGATGGAAGGGTGTCTGGGTGGAAGGGTGTCTGTGTGGAAGGGTGGGTGTTTGGGTGTCTGGGTGGGTGGGTGGAAGGACGCAAATCAAGAATGAGAATGTTTGTAAAATATACGTAATAAGACTGTAAGACCGTAATAAGTAATTAGTCGGCATTGACTGCAGATGCAATGAAGAAAGTTGGGAGGAGGGGCTTTACATTGTCCGTGATGTTCGGCAACACAGGTAATTTGACATTCGGACACAGCCATAGCCTCATTGTAACTAAGAAGGCCTTATGCTGACACCTATCGAGGGATGGCCGCACTACGATATGCCTTGTATGCCCCCTATATTCACTTTCAAAATATGAAACCTGATTACCTAAGTAATGCTACTGCCCTGCCATCTGCTGTCAAATTCCTGAACTAATCAACCTTGTGAGCCTATATAAGGCCAGGTTCGGCGGCAGAGAGCTCACATTGACATGGGCACAAGGAGGACACTGACTAGCCTGAAAAATTGGTTCGAGAGTTAGAGGAGCCAGGAGTCGACAAACCAGGCCCGGCTCGCCGGGACAACACTAATTCTCCGATGATTGACGTACCAAGGTTTGCCGTCACACCGTTAAAATTCTCCAGGAGCTGGCAACACGCACCCCGGTCTACCGGCACAACCGTAACATTTTTCAACGATCGACAAAGAAAGGAGCCAGCAACACGCATGCCAGTTCACCGGCACGACGTTAAAATTCTCCAGCGATCGACGAAGCAAGGAGCCGGCAACACGCCCGGCAGTTTGCCGGGACGACGTTGATTTCTCCACCATTTGACGAAGGAAGGACCCGGCGACCCGCGCGCCGGTTCACCGGGACACCATTAAATTCTCCGGCGATCGACGAAGCAAGGAGCCGGCAACACGCGCGGCAGTTCGCAGGGACGACGTTGATTTCTCCGGCGATTGACGAAGCAAGGAGCCGGCGACATGCGCGCCGGTTTGCCGGGACAACATTAAATTCTCCGGCGATCGACGAAGCAAGGAGCCGGCAACACGTGCACCCGTTCGTCGGCACAACATTAAATTCTCTGACAATTGATGAAGAACAAGACGACAAGGGACACGCCCACTGCCACCCCCACAATCTACAACATGGGCATACGGCGATACTTAAATTCTTCGAGCTGGCAACACGTTCACCAGTTTGCCGGGACAACATGAAATTCTCCGGCGATCGATGAAGCAACAGAACAAGAACGCTGTAACCTAGATAGCCCTGTAAGTACTACTCAGGCTATTGCTAAATCTGAACTAGCATTACACTGATGTCAACAGCCAATACAGCAATCTAGCTCAAATACTGACATTAGCGAGAGTACAAGTTGCCATAAACAAATACATAGTACTTGCCTACACATAACTTTGACACTTTACAAGATCATACAAATGCCTCATGCTGATCACCAAAACTCGCTGAAGTGACCAAGGTCGTCATGACTGAGCCCACTCCGACTCACTATGTCCAGTCGCCTGACAGAATACTACTTGCTGAACATGTGACACTGATAGGCTACACCACATGATGTCACAGCCAGTGATAGTACACCAACGATTGAGGCCGCTGCCGATCATGCACCCACATGCGTGATCGATCCCCATCTCCTGCAGCCCAAGCCAAACGCAACTATGACACTGACACCAAGAGACTCCACCGACACAAACAGTACAGTGACTATGACCACGATTGAAACTACCACAACGCTAATGGCAGGAGGCATCAGCCAGTGCAGGGTGTACTCTCCTCGGCCAACACTCAGGACAATGCATACCACCATGTCGTATTTATGTGCAGGGTGCATTAACAAACATAAAAGAGCAAACAGCCACCCTGCGAAGCTCATCATCATGCTGTTGTTGTCGATGCGACAAAGACTGCTTTCATTAGTTGACTGCCGCTCTCCATTTAGCTCTCTGCTGTGAGAGTTGCGTCCATGAGTCAGTCTTAATGTCTCTCAGCTTCAAGTTTCTCTTGGTGGTATCCTTGAACCAGAGACGAGGGCGCCCTCTCTTTCTGTAACCAGAAGACAGTTGAGAATAGAGGATCTGCTTTGGTAGCCTGTCTGATGACATCCTCATGAGGTGTCCAGTCCACCGGAGATTCTTTTTGATCAGAAGATCTTCCATAGAGGGCAGCCCCGTCCCTTCGAGTATTTCCTTATTTGTCACTTTGTCCTTCCAGGTTAGCCTCATGATTGAATGCAGATGTCGCATCATGAAGGCATGCAGCTTTTTCATCTGTCTTCTGTACACTGTCCAGGCCTCGGCTCCGTATAATAGGGTGTATAGTACGATTGCACAGTAGATCTTGCCTTTGACCCGAATGGACACATTGTGGTTGTTCCAGAGTCTCTGGCATAGTCGGCCGAAAGATGTGCTAGCCTTGGCCATCCTCCTCTGTCTTTCAGCATCAATGCGTCCATCACTTGATATAGTGCTTCTGAGGTAGGTGAATTCCGGAACAGAGTTCAGCTTGTTCTCTTCCTATCAGGTTCTTGTAGAGTTGACATTTCATGAAACCTGCCTGCAAAAGTGTTGAAGTGCTGCTGGCTTTTGCAAGTTACCAGCGGCACTCTCTCGGGGAGCAAATAGAGGTTTCACACCGGCAAGAACATGTCAAGACAGGCACACAACTATTTGTCCCAGCAAGGCCTGGTCAGGAGATGTTGGGACTCATAGTAGTACTTTGCCTCTCATCTCAGGTTACTCCACAAACACCGCAAGCGACTACTAAACCAACTGCAACAAGACTATCCCCTGTATCTGCAGGAATAAAACACAGGCTAAATACCTGTCATACTTGAAGACACATCAAGCTGATCCCACCATAACTACACATTTGTATCTTACATTCCATGACCACAAATCTCCATCCGTGGTCATGAACTGCATAAGCAGAACCCAAACCTGGGTTCTCTCACTCGGAGGATCAACTTAACCTATTGACACACTCATGGCTAAGGACATAACTCTGACGAAACTGGGCCTTAACATTGAGGCATGGATTCATATGTGTCCAGGACCCAGCTACATCTTGCTGTATTGGTCTTCATAACGATGGATGACCTTTCCTGCCAACCCCGAGCCCTGCTCCATGCACTTTCACTTGCCCTGTCCGTGGTAGGCCACCTGGCACCGGGTGCCGTCACACTGTACATCCTTCGAAGGGGCGGTGCACAAACCCATGCCAACTCGGGTCACCCTTGATGACCTAAAGCACCTCGGCAACTGACTTCAGATGGGGTGTCTGTTCATTCATTGCAACCGATGGGTCACCCATCACGGCCAAAACGCTGACTGACATCCTCAGACATGTCCTGTCCACGGTGGGCCATAAAACACTGGCCACCTTCACACTCCATGGCCTCCGCAGGGGAGGCACACAGACATGCTCGAACCAAGGAGTCCCCCTACAGGACATCAAGACACTCGGTCACTGGACCTCTGATGCTGTGCACACTTGCGTTTCCAAGAATTCCAACTCTTGGTACTGATGGGTGCCCTCTCCGCCCTAAGGCACTGACTGACAATACAACTAGCCCTGTCCGCGGTGGGCCACAGGGCGCCAGGCGCCATCACCCTACACAGCCTCAGGGGAGGTGGCGCTCAGGCATGTGCTCGCCTGGGCGTTCCCCTCGAGGACATTAAAGAACTTGGCTCATGATCATATCCAGCGGTACACACTTATGTGCCCAAGACATTGGTCAGTTTGGCCACAATGAAGCTTTCCTCTCTATTTGGTTAAAAGCTTCTTGACCTCACTGTAATTGAACTTGTTGCTAAATTGAACTTTGTACTGATCAAAAACTTACCTGCTGATGCTTGAAAATTAGACACAACTTTAAACTAATATGCTGTGTCATTGTCTAATTGTCTGTGATGTTCGGCAACACGGGTAATTTGACATTCGGACACAGCCATAGCCTCATAGTTACTAAGAAGGCCTTACGCTGACATCTATCGAGGAACGGCTGCACTACGATATGCCTTGTACGCTAGTGCTGCATATATTCAATTTCAAAATACGAAACCTGATTACCAAACTAATGCTATCGACCTGCCATCTGCAGTCGAATTCCTGAATGAATCAACCTTATGAGCCTATATAAGGCCAGGTTTGGCGCGGAGAGCTCACATCGATATGGGCACAAGGACACCCAACCCGTCACTGAGTAGCCTGAAAAATTGCCACCCGCCCACCCCTACGTAACATTATTAAGGGCTAGGGTTAAAAGCTTCTTGACCTCTGTAATTGAACTTGTTGCTAAATTGAACTTTGTATTGATCAACATCTTACCTGCTGATGCTTGAAAATTAAACCCAACTTTAAACTAATATGATGTGTCGTTGTCTAATTATGAAACCTAGCTATAATAATGACTACGACACTCAATCGGGAATGACAGGGAGATATGTTTAAGTCCATCCCAGTGCCTTCTGTTTCACCATCCCCACGACACTAATGTAGATGATGTATACAAAACACGGTATGGTTAACAAACCTGACGTGCGTATGCATAGGTAAGTTCTAGCAACTCTCACGAACACAGTCATTATATCAGCCGTAATAAACTAAACACACACAAACACACATCTACACTTCACCTTCAGAGGACAGAGCAAACTCAATTTGAGATGATGAGTAAAGAGGGAGTCAAGTTGAGATGTTGTAAATTCCTTCGGCGACCAGTACGTTAATGGACCTGGTTTGTGCCCAGATCACGCCTAGTGATGGGTGTGTAGGCAGGCAGAAGGCGCTTCTTTTCCATTTTCTTTTCACATCCGATAGATAACTCTATCTACAAGGTCTATGTGATAAGGCCCAATGGGATGAGCGTTGTGTTGACCTACTTTACTGGACAGAGTGGAGGGGGATATATATATGTATTTATTTGTAAATATATGTTTATATATCTTGTACTTATTTGTACTCGTCACTTGAATAAGTATCCCTTTATTCAGCTCAGACACTCGTCTTCATGTTTTAGTTCTATTTTTGGAACAGAAGGCACAGTCGAAATCTGTTTACTGCCGAGTCAGTGCTCTGAACAAAGAGTTAATGAGGTGGAATGGCCAAGTGAGTAGAGCTTCTCTTTTCCGGACGGCAGGTTATGGGATTGATTCACAGGCCGGAAGATCTATTATATGTTGTTTAAAGCTATACAAATTATGGCTAGTCATGTTTGAGTTCAATACTTGTCAATATATATTGTCGTTTTTGTCATGATACGGCCCCTCTGAATTACTGATCATAGAGCAGCCATATGGTTGAAATCAACAAACCACCGAAAGTTGGTTGTGTAGCCACCTAAGGTTGTAGGTTCAATTCCTCTCCAGAGACGAGTCAGACTACAGTCTGCGCCAACAGTGTTCACCACCAGGGCTTCCTCCCACGCGCACACACTCACACACGCCCACCCACCCCCACACCCACACACATCACAAGACAACATCTGGGCCCGTATTCATGTAGTGGTGCCAGGCTAGCCGTGGGGTACACGCTAGCTCTTGGGTAGCTATCCGCGGGTTGGAGAAATAGGTCAAGTCGTATTCACCAATGTTGTAGCCAGTGCGGATAGCTAACCGTGAGTTTATTTATAGATTTGGGAATTCCTTCCAGTCGACCATGTGAATTTCCCTTCGGATTTAGGGTTAAATTGATCAAATTTAGGGTTAAATTGATCAAATTTCACTTATTGCGTATGTAATTCTGTTAAATATGACAGCATTTAATAGATTTGGGCGTAAGAAATTCCCTCCGATTCGGTGGCGACGGCGGCGGCCATTTTTACTTGACGTCGACAGTATGGATATCGACGTCGCTGCGGCGGCGGCGATTTGTTTACTTTACACTCGTCGATTCGAAAATATTAATATCGCGGCAGTTACGGCATCAGTGTTAATCTCGCTTCGGATTTAGGGTTAAATAGATCAAATTTCACTTATTGCGTATGTAATTCTGTTAAAAATGATCGCACACTAACCGGCGCGGCTTGCAGTTAACCCTGATTCGAAAACGGGATAGCATAGCCTAGGTTACGCACCGCGGTTAGCGCTGGCACCGGCTCATGAATGCGGATTTTCCACCGTTATCCGGGCGGGGTACCACTAACTGCGGTTAGAGCCCTAACCTAAGCTCATGAATACGGGCCCTGTAGCGCTAGGATTCAGGGCAATTAGGTTCGAGACCGCATGTTTCCTTCACTCTGCTTCATGCCGAAGATAAATATATGAACAAAGAAGAGGCAAACAGCGATAATTGCACTCATTGTTTTACAAAGGGTGCCACTGTTCCACCAGTTTGCATATGTATGTTTTTTTGTTTTTTATTGTAAAACAGTTTATTCATCAGAATAACAAAAATGTCAGTGCCGAGGCACTGGTTTTCCGGCTGTTTACATTACACTGTAAATAGGTAGATAAGCGAGTACTTAGATAGGGCATATTAGTGTCTGCCTGTTCAGTGGATCTCTGTATTGTGATTCTTTTGATCTTTTATACATAGATGACAACAGATGAATGTCCAGCCACTGGGCTAGGGTTTCAAGATGTGTTTCTATGTGCATGTCCTGAACACTCAATATTTGTTCCCGTCTTTTTGTTCAACTTTAATGTAAATTCTTGCTGTTTGACATAAATTTGACGGTCTTGGAAGTTATTTAGAGCTATTTAATCTTTACACTTGGTATAATTCAAATATTGTATTATTTTCTTGTATATAAAATAGACAGGAAACTGGGTTGAATGCGCAAGGGGAGGGACGCCCATGCAGTGTCATTGCTGGAGGCACATGGTTCAAGGAAGCTCACACTGCAACCCACCAACAGGCCAGTAGCCGATCACAACTCCACAACTCTCACCCTAACCTGCTCTTATTGGCGGTGTTGCTTCCTAGCCAGGCGCTCGGCATTAATAGGTAGGGCAACGACTGGTTGGTTCAGCGTCAGGGTAATGTGACTGAGTGGGATATCATGTCATGCTGCTGGCAGCCTGGAATTCCAGTGGGGCAGCACTAGAAAGTTGCCATGAGTGCACACTGTCACAAGTCAGTACCCGTCCTGATATGACCTTAGATGTTGCTAGGACGTAGAAGAACTAATAAACAAACAAAAACTTATTGGCGGACCACCAAGTTCTCAGCCAATCACAGTCCACCTCGCCCTGTTGCTCGTCATCGCACACTACGCCAGTCACTCTCCTCAAACAGTATGTTCCTGCCTGCGTAGCTAGCGATACCTCTTCTCTACACATTCACTAATACCCCCACTTGATGAGCTTAAAAAGAATATAATTAAACAACAACAAAAATACATAAATTCATTCATATTTAGTGTAAACTATATAACAACACACTGATTGCAAAATAAAAAAGTGTATGATTTGCATTAGTTACCTAAAGCTTGTAATTATTGTACTGTATATATCTCCTTTTCATTTAACTATTATGTTGGCGATTTCTCCATATACCTTACAAATAATCAATGGGAGGCATAGGGGCCAATGATCCTGCCCGTGCATGGGTATAAAGTAGTTTCTTCTCCACCTCTGCTATTGTCCTTCTCTGTGCCCATGCCAGCAATGCTGGTTACTATGAAGCGTGCCCAGCTGGGAACAAGCTTTACTCATTTGAGAATCAATCTTTGTTATTACCCACTCTGACCTTATGTTCAGCACTGAGGCATTGTTTTCTGGCCATTGACTAAATGCAGCCTACATTTACACAATATATCCTATATGTCCTATGGATACCTTCGAAACCATGCAATCGCACATTAATCGGTGTATATGATGTGTAAACCTTGTGTTTGATGGATATTATTTATTTATGATATGGTGTGAGTGCCAGGGGTTAGTTATAACGTACTTGCTTAAGAAACTTTAATATAATTTTGGAACCTACCATGTGCCTTTTCGCTAATCATGCCAAGGAATATTTTCACTGGCAGGTATTAAATATTCCCTATCTTATCCCTGTATTATTCAGTGCATTAATCGATACGGACTTCACCTTTCATGTGCAATGCAAATTCTAAGCGCCTTGATTTGACATTGGGCGGCGGTTGGACAATAGCTATGCATAATACACCGGCCTGTGAGGCTTCCTGATTCGAGGTCAGCTCCTTTGTCTGCCTTCATTTACTCACCACTGTCTGCACTTACAGTACCTACTAAACCGGAAGTGCCTGCCAACATGGCGTCTCCTGGATACACAACATGAAACACCCCCAAGCTGCGTCTGCAAATAGCCCCAGTCAGGGGGCATGGCAGGGGAGAACCATGACACGCTACCCTAAAGAAGTAAGTACTGAGGACAAATTTGTCAAGAGATGCTGCTATCCACACATTATCTAACAATATATTCCCTAATGTCGGGTGTTACTACACAAACGACAAAACCACCATATAGTTTTACTTTAAACAAACAGACATGGAACATCACCTGATTGGAAGATCTAAACGACAATGATGACTGTTTAAGGGCCAAAAGATTGGGAACATATTGTCGTGTGCTAAGATTGATAGGTGTATTGGTGGTTCGTAAATATTGAACTGAATATGATGTTTCACTAACTGCTAAAGCACTCTGTGAATAATTGATAAGGCATAATACTTTTTTCGGGCATCTGTTATTATGGGAGTAACACTGTTTTTATCACGTGATTAACTAGTAATGAAAAGAGTGCAATGTCGCTTAATATAAAGAATATCTCTACTGAGTAAAAGCTGCAAGAACCTCCAAGGTGCAGTCAGCTGCAGCCAATATATATATATATATATATATATATATATATATATATATATACATGAATAAAATACGCATAATGCACACACGATTTCGATATACGTGGCACAAAATAGCATCAACCTTAATAATATGTACACGTGACAAACATTTACCCCTGTTAAATTATCATTGTCACCCATACACAGGTGACATTACTATAGCAGTAAATGGTGTTTCGGCATGTAGGCGACCACATGGGTAATTCAGACATGGACCGGGCTGTCCTGGTCCCTCTAATGAGCATTTGCTGCACTAACACGCATATGTTATTGAGGTCATGCTCAGCTTGGATGTTGTTTGTTGGTTATTGGTTTGTTGTTTGTTGGTTTCACGCCCTGGCAACATCTAAGGACATTACATGATGGGTACCGACACTTCAAAAAAGCCTGCTGTTATCTCCTTTCGAAATCAGGAGTTTTAATCCTGGAAATGTTAAGACTGATGGAAATGTGTAGCACAACGGGTAGTGAGGACGGATGCTGACTTGTGGCGCCACCTGTAGTCTTGGTAAATACTTGGGCAGAAAGTGGTAATGTATAGACCTTCAGTACATTGATACTCTCATAATGCGTGCTACATTTCACATATATATGTATGTGTTTGTCTGAATATATATACAATGATATGTATATATGCATATATGTATGTAATAGTATAGTTATACAAGTCTTACCTGGGTATAGATGATGGATAACTCTTGTTTTCCCGAGGTATAAGCCTCGGATAGATGTGGGCTAGGGAGAAGGAAGCACATCCGGGTCCAGCAATCTTTACCTACTTATTGAGGATAGAAATGATCTTTCAATACAATGGATACTATAATTTTCCCGTAAAGGTACAATAACGGAATAGACGTGGAAGGGTGTGGTGGGCGGACCATAGCACACATCTATCCGAGGCTTAAACCTCGGGAAAACAAGAGTTATCCATTATCTATACCCAGGTAAGACTCGTATAACAATACTATTTTACCTCGGTATACAGCCTCAGGCTAGCCTCAGGCTAGGGAGACTTTTACATAATTCATTTTTATCCTTAATATCATTCATTCTTATTATAACATGTTTATGTGTCATTGTATTAGTAATTGTATCATACAAAGTTTTTGTTCTCACCTATTCTTGTTAGTTGGTGAGCAGGCGCTTTGCAATGCCGGTAGGCTTTTCTAGTCGTTTGTTGTAATGTTTTGCATACAACTTAGCCGTCTTCCAGCCTGCGTGCGCTAGTATTCTATTTACAGAAATACCGAGCAAACGTCCCTTGGAAACCATGGCACCTCTGGTTGAGTGGGAAGAGTATTTGCCCGTATCCACTCCAGCCAATTTCAACACCGTGAGTGTCCATCTGGCAAGGGTGTCTCTTGAAATTGCATTATGTGGCTTTATGAAGGTCACTAACAGTTGTTGTGATGCACATAAGTTCCGGGGAGGAATGGGAAGAAGAATCTCTCTCCTTCTTCTTCTTCTAGGACTTGGGCTTGCGCTTTTTGCGCAGCCCCATCTTGTTCCCTTCTTTGGTGAAATCATCACCCGAAGAACTGACCTGTTTCTTCTTCTTCCTCCGTTTAGGAGGAGGAGGAGGAGGAGCCCTAGGCTCAATCGCTGAGTCTGTTTCTGAGAAATCTTCCCAGTCAGACTCATCGTGGAACGCCGGCATTTGGCGTTTCCAAGACGGCAGTGGTTGGAGAGACAGAATGTGACTCTCCATAGCCGCCCACCGAGACTCCCAATCTGGAGCTGTGGGGCCCGCAGGCATTGTCTCTTCTTCGGCATCGGAGAGGATATGCGCCCCGCGCTGTGGTGAGGGCATGGCCGACAACACCGGTGAGGAGTCATACTCCTCGTCCGAGCCTCTCGGAGCGCGTCCCTCCGCTGCTGCAATGCGCTTACTCCGCTTCGTGGCCATCGGGATCTGAACAAAAGTATTTGTCAGTCCCGGTATTTCTAAATGTGACAATATTGTTGTTTATAACTTAATTGGACATCTAGTGGTGTTAGAGAATGTGTTTATACCGTTCTAACACAGGCGTAATAAGCTAAATTTGTGGCATAGATTGTGGGTCAAGCCCAAATCTCACGCGGGGTCGGGACCAGTGTATCGGCTTGCCCATCCCTCTGTTCCGCACACTTCTCCCTCCTGCGACTATTGCGCCAGCAGGTTGGAGAAAATGCTGCGAAACTCGGAGAAACGCCTGAAAAGATTTGTGGGGAGTCTATAAAAGAAACCCAGGAGCATCTCCAACAACACTCACTATTTGAGTCCGAGAGAATTTCCACAGGAGATGAGGCAAAGCCCACATCTCTACCCATGTCACATGGGTGTTGATAGAACTGCTAAGTATCGGTTTCGTTCCTTCCATCAAGGAATCTAAAATGTTCTATCCTTGGTTTTTTATAACCGAATAAACTAGTCCAAAAAGGACCAAAGAAAGTTCTGAACTTTCCACATTGATGCTATAATGCATCATAAGTAAACTAACCACAGTTATTAATATACTTACTGCGTATTAGCTTGTGTGTAGACTAAATTTGCGGGAGCAACTCAACGAAACGTAATCCAATCGTGAGTTGTTTATGCTAATTGCTGGACCCGGATGTGCTTCCTTCTCCCTAGCCTGAGGCTAGCCTGAGGCTGTATACCGAGGTAAAATATACATATATATGCATGTATACATATATACATATACATATGTGATGTATAAGCATTATGCGAGTATAAAGGCGCGGAATTGAATTATTATTCTTCTTATTATTCTTCTTCTTCTATCTTACCTACCATTGTCCTCGATGTATTCACCTCCTACATCTACTCCTGCTACTGGTGGCGCCACCTGCGGCCTCCACCTGTACTACGGGCTCTCCCATTGTCATTCAAGCCCTGGAATTTGAACTGTGCAGACCTCCACCTACAGCTCGCTCCGCGCCGCGCCCCCCCCACCTACCACCTCCGCCGGGATGTCGGCCATCTACTGCTCGCTCTGCGCAGCCTCCCACAAGGAAGGGGACCTGGAAGCGTGTTCGCGCAACCAGATTGAAAATGAGTCTAAGGGGCAACCGTCTCGTCTGTCACGAAGGACTTCGGCGGAGCGGCTGGCGGAACGGTCAACAAGATCCGTACAGGAGGTGGAAGCTCCAACAGTCATGCATAAGATGACAATGGAGGAGCGGGTGAAGGAGGCACAGGAAGAGCTGGCCGCGATCCGGCTCGCCGATAAGCTGCGGGAACTAGAGGAGGAACGGGAGGTGCTGGGCAGGCGCAGGGCTGACCAGAGGGCGAGGACAGACAAGGACCAGCGCGAACCGGCGGCGGAGAACACGAGAGGCGAGGAGCAGCCCAACCACGGACCCGCGCCGCACCAAGGCGGGGGGAGGACGGCGCCAGAGGAGCACACATCATACGGGATGCGCTCCCGCCATCGCTCGAGAGGGCGACGATGCAGACGCCACAGTGACTCCGGATCACAGAGCCGTTCTAGCAGCAGCACCAGGAGACAGAGAAGTAAGTGGTCCCTTCGTAAATTCACTGTTGCGAGCAAGGATGTTAAGAAGCTGAACCCTCATGAACTTGTCGCAGCCTCAGTTCTCTGGTGCCTGGACATTGACACTCTCTCCAGGAAGGACTACCATGCCTTCCTGGAGCACGTCCACTTTCTGTCCGTCCGTGCTATGATGGACGACTTCAAGGACGCAGCGCACGTATCGTATGATACAGCAATTAGAAAGAAAGCATGCGTCCATGGTTTTGCTGCATTCTCTGAAGCGTTTCAAGGCGCAAGTGTCATACACTACGGCTCGCAGCAGATGAAAATTAAGAAGGGATCTACTTCTAATGGTGCTAAACGGGTAGGCAATGGTGGCGGAGGCAAGAGGGCCGTCTACCACTGGAATAAGGAGGGCGGATGCTCGCGCTCCGATGAAGTATGTAACTACAGCCATAGCTGTGGAAAGTGCGGGAGCCGCTCCCACAAGCAGTACAAATGCACCAGGGACTGACGACCTGGCACCCGCCATCGCCAGTACACCACATGGACAGTAGTAGAGACAGCCAATGTGCAATCCTCTGCCAGTGGCACTGGCCACTTAGCTAACGAAAATGAATTGTTTGTCTATGTCTCTGCACCTCCTACTAATGTCCATAAATTGGGTGTCGGTGAAACTGATCACACAACTGTCGAGAATGATTTGTCTGGTGTTGTTTCTGATGTTTCTGATGTTGCTACTGATGTGTACAGTGTCGGTGATGTGGGTCAAAATTGTAGTGCCGCCACCAATATAAAATGTTTCAGGGGTGGTGGCAAAAGAATTGATACGGGGGACCGGACAGGTATAAACCTTGAAAGCCGCACCTCTAGCGACGATACTACTGATATGAGCAGTGTCTGTATAAACTCCGATACTCTTGCTGTTGACTGGGCAATAGGGAGGGACAATGGTAAGACCACCGCAGTTAGAAAATATGTTGGGGGCGGTGCCGGAAAAGTTGATGCTGAGGACCGGGGGGGTAATAACCTTGATAACCGAGCCTCAAGCGGCTACGCTGAGAGCCTTGATACCATCGGGAGATCTGACCGTACATACCGTGACCCCGCCGTCTATGTGGGGGGGGTGTATGACACCCGAGTTGATTTTTACGTAAAAGGGGTTGGCCCATGTGAGGATATAAATTCTATTCGGGTCAGCACCGCCGGTGCTTTTTCTGACCAGCTTTATGGGGACTACGGTAACAACGAGACTGCCATATTAACTGGGATGAGCCACAAGGTTGGCCAGGGCCACCCCCAAATTGACTCCCCGGGAAGGGGGGTGACGCTACTGCCAGTAAAAAGGGCGGGAAGCACCACCAAAATGGCGGGAAAAGTCATACTGGAAAAGGGGAGGCGGTGGAAGCTACGGGGAGCGGGACTAATGCCTATGCCCACAACCGCAGTGACACCGCCGCCTCTGTTGAACCGGGAAGCGCCGCCAGTGGCGAAACTACAAAGCCGGGTGGCAGAGATGCCAGAGGCCGGATTAGTGGCGGTAAGGGTCGCTGTAGCCAGGCGCCTAGAGACATCAAGGTCTCAGGAGTCGCGGGTGATTACTCCACCCACAGATGGCCCAGTGCCAGCGCCTCTGAAGTCCCGCATGGGCAGGACGGCCTGGGCCGGATTAGCGGTGGTGGGATCGCCGGGTGGGTCGACCCTCCAGGACATGAAGCCGATGGTTGGCTGGCGGTTGAATATGACAGGGGTAGTTTGAATGTAACGGTCCGGGAAGGCAACAATTCTGAACGAATCTTCCGAGTATATGAAAAATGTACCCAAGATAGCTGCTCCTGTGTTCATACAATTGCAGGCTGCACCGCCCAGCTCCGCCCATGCAGAGTCTTCAGTGAGCTTTTTCTTAGGGGTGATTCTGACCCAGATGCTCAATACATTTTGACGGGGGTTGTATTTGGTTTCAGTGTCATCAACCCTGACTGCACACTAGCTTATGCACCAAGGTGTCGGATACCGAAAGACCTGGGCGATAGGGGCGCCATTTCCGAAAAACTTAGCTGCGAAATTATCGGTGGTGGTGTTTCTGTGGTGGACCAGCCTGCATCCATAATATATTTTGAGTACCAAAGGATGGGGGAGGCAGACGGACCATAGTTGATTGTAGCCGTCCTGCGGGATGTTCTGTTAATTCATGCACAGATCAGGTCTGCGTAAAATTTTGCTATAAGAGTGTAGACACGGTCGTTCAGGTGATGGAGAGGGGGGACTTTATGTCCACAATAGACATTAAGGATGCCTACCGTGCAGTATCCATCCACCCTAGGGACCGCGAGAGGCAAGGTCTGCACTGGTCATTCGAAGCCAGTGGTGATAGTCAGGGCACCTACATGAAGGACAATAGGCTATGCATGGGACTCTCCTCCAGCCCTTACGTGTTCAGCAAGATCTCAGATTTTGTCGTCAGATGCGCGATGCGGGAGGGAGTCACTAGGGTCATCAACTAACTGGATGATTTTTGCCTAGTCAGTCGGAGCCTAGCTGAAGGCTGTAGGGATCAGGAGACGGTCATGGCGATTCTCAGAAGGGTCGGCTTCTATGTGAGCTTCAGTAAACTGACTTCCCCATGCACTACTGTCCGCTTCTTGGGGATCATCATTGACTCGGTCGAGCTCGAGATGAGGCTACCAGAGGACAAGCTGGCCAGGCTAATCGCGGTCCTAAAGGAGGTTAAGGGCCGTCGTAAAGTAACTCGAAGAGACCTCGAGAGACTTGGTGGGCTGCTCGCGCACTGCAGCAAGGTCTTAAGGGCGGTAGAACCTTCTGCCGTCGTATATACGATGCCGTCAGCAGTGTACGTGAACCCCACTTTAAAGTCAGACTCTCCAGGGGATTCCGGGATGATGTCGACTGGTGGAGCGGGTTTGCAGCCCGTTTCAATGGTAAGGCGAGGATGCTGGGATCCTTCGCCGCCCACCTCTCCACATATAGCGATGCCTCAGACTTTGGCTATGGGGCCTTACATGGGTGTGATTGGGTAGCAGGTGCCTTTGCCCAGGCTGATGACGCCGACCTAAGCTTGAGGCTGGGTCACCACCACACCCCTCCGGATGAGCACTGCTCATTAGCGCACATCAATGTGAGAGAGATGTGGGCAGCTTACGCTGCCGCCCTCCGGTGGGGGATGCACTGGCAGAATTGCTCTGTGGTGATGATAACCGACAGCACTACGGTCATGGCTGCTCTCAACTCAAGCAGGTCAAGGAGCCCTGAAATCATGTTCTATCTCAGGCGCCTATTATGGGTGGCCTCCGAGAATAACTTTGAATTTTCCTCCGCCTTCATTGCGAGCAGGGACAATGTGATATGCGACGCTCTGAGTAGATTGGATAACCACAACAGCGTGACTCGCATCTCTGAAGCTGACCCTACCAACAGCCTGTGTTGCAGTGATATATTTAAAACCCCACCTTCCTTTTTCAGGGGTGGAGGAGCTACAGAGAGAGAAGCTAACATTCCAGACCCAGTCATACGCCCCGAACTCCTTGGCCACACGGGGGGTACAGGTGAGAAGGTACCTGGAGTTTGTGGAGGGCTTCTCGGAGTCGCTCACCCCCCTACCATGCCCGCCGAAGCAGGTGGCACTATATGCCACCTGGCTGGCAAGAACGATGAAGTATTCATCAATCCTGAACTACCTCAGTGGACTCAACAACTTTCTAAAGCAGCGAGGCTCTGAACCAATAGCATACACTAGTTATGAGGTCGCGTCAACCCTGAGCGGGATCAGGAGGGAGTGCGCTACAGCCCCCAAACAGGCAGTTCCCATCCTGCCCGAGACTCTTCTGAGCATGTTCCGTTTCCTATCTCCCTCTCCCGGCTATGTAGCCTGGAGAGCAGCCCTGCTCTGTAGCTTCAGGGCCCTTCTCAGGAAGTGCCAGGTGACAACCTCTGACTCTGCCCTTCTCCGAGGAGACTTCCGCTTCTTCCCCTGGGGGATGATCCTATCGATAAGGCGCTCCAAGACAATTCAGTTCAAGGAGAGGGTTCTGGAGATCCCAGTGGCACGCTGCCCTAATGAGCAGATTTGTGCGGTCTATTGGACCGAACTTCATTTTGAGCAGCTCCCCGCGACGGGGGGCGACTTGGCCTTCCGCATTCCTGTTGCGGGTCGCGTCTCCTCCCCCCTCCCCTATAAAGTCTACCAAGATACCCTACGGATCTTTGCGGGGAAGGCGGGGCTCGACATCGCCTCTGTCTCCTCCCAGTCCCTAAGAAGAGGCGGGTGCACCTTCCTTTCCCTATGCGGCGCCTCGATCGAGGAGCTCCGCACCAGAGGGGACTGGTGCACCGACACAGTCTTCACTTATCTGAAGACCCTCCTCTCCATCAGGATCATGAACGACATGAGGGTGGCTACCTCCCTCGCCACTACTCGCCTTCCTCTCTAGTACAGATTAATGACTACCTCCTGGGTTGGGGGATCCTTGATCTTTGGCAAATATTCCCTATGCCAGAGAATACATTTATCTCAACCCACTTTTTATTGTCTTGTTCTTTTGTACTATAGCCTGACTTTATGTGATGTATAAGCATTATGCGAGTATAAAGGCGCGGAAGGGAATTATTCTTATTCTTATTATTCTTCTTCTTCTATCTTACCTACCATTGTCCTCGATGTATTCACCTCCTACATCTACTCCTGCTACTGGTGGCGCCACCTGCGGCTCCACCTGTACTACGGGCTCTCCCATTGTCATTCAAGCCCTGGAATTTTTTCTTTTATTACGGCTAGGGCAAATATTCCCTATGCCAGAGAATACATTTATCTCAACCCACTTTTTATTGTCTTGTTCTTTTGTACTATAGCCTGACTTTATATATACGTAAATGTACATATATATGACATATATACATGTATATATATGTACAGACTCCCCAATACGCATATATCGGTCTGGTATCAGTGCATCGTCAATGTGGACTGTGGTTTGCGAGTTGGACAATGCTGTATCACATTGTTATTAGCCTCGAAGACTAGTTATTGGTGTCGGCCCTAATTTTCACACAGTGCGTGCAGCAGGTGTTGGGCATGTCGCCCCCTTGGGCAGGTTAGACGCCTGTACCCGACAGGCCTGCTCACCATCAATACGCCATCAAAGCACTAGTTGTGGTAAGGACACACAGATCTGCACAAATATTGGTTGGTTTGTTGTTGGAGTTTTACATCCTGGCAAGATCAAAGGTCATATCAGACTGGGTACAGACTTTTGACAGTGCACACTCAAGGTAATGCTATAGTGCTGCTGCACTGCGATACCAGTGCCATTCAGTTGCATTATGCTGACACTGAGCCAACTAGACCTTGGCCTATCATAATAATGCCGAGTGCCTGGCTAGGAAGCGACAAGTATCAAGGTTCACTCAACCAGGGTTCGAAACCCTGGGTTCGAATCCGATAATCTACTAAAATGGGAGCCAGACACGCAACGCATTCGGCAATCCCGTCTGGTCAGGTACACAAAGAGACTATGCATTATAGTATGCATGTACGTCCATATCTATGTGGAGTATATAGCAATTATACAAACATTATTATTTTCTACTATTACATTATATATATTCCCTTCATGGGATTCGAACTCGCAACCCCCAAGCCTGCATGCTGGGCGGTGCTCGGACAGTGACTGATGGATAGCCCGCTGATTGGCTGCGACTGGGCGGGGTGGGAGTTGCGTACCCCCACCCGCAAAGGTTTTTCAATAAAGGGGTAGGTCTATTCGGGGCCAGCTAGAGTGCTACTCAATCCAACTACTGTGTCTTGTGTCTTAATAACTAATAATATACATTGTTTTTGTATTGTGGTAATATATGTCGCATATATATATGTTGATATAAACGTACTACTTTTAGAAAGGCATTATATGTTTATGCTATTGCAATTCGGCTAACACACAGACACAAGACATAAGGAGCAGGCACACATAGGTTTTATATACAACACGGCTCCAGGCCCAGCCCCACCAACTACACAGTCAAGTAGTGCTAGTAGAGTGGTGGGCGGAAAGTGTGTGCATTCTCAGCTAGCTGGAATGTGATGGGGCGTCGGCTGGCTGCAGGTGACAGCTGGGGAGGTGTGTGACGTCCCAAACCAGGTGAAGGGAGAAATGAACTCAGTCTCCTCACACCCGAAGATGGGTTCACGACACAATGTGTAAGGCGGACATTGGGTGGTGTGTCATTCCTGCTGAGTCAAATGACATATGTCCATTCCGACCAATGAAGATGAGAAAGGATGGAGATTGAGAGGTGATGGTGAACATGGAAAGGACAATGGGGATTGTGAGGTTAGGGGGTTGGTAGGGTAGGTGGGGTTGTGGGGATGGTGAAGATAGTGGATACGATGGAGATGGTGGGTATGGTAGGTAGATTAAGGGATTGGTGGTGTTGGTAGGGTTAGGGGGTTGGTAGGGTAGGTGGGGTTGTGGGGATGGTGAAGATAGTGGATACGATGGAGATGGTGGGTATGGTAGGTAGATTAAGGGATTGGTGGGGTTGGTAGGGTTAGGGGGTTGGTAGGGTAGGTGGGGTTGTGGAGATGGTGAAGATAGTGGATACGATGGAGATGGTGGGTATGGTAGGTAGATTAAGGGATTGGTGGGGTTGGTAGGGTTAGGGGGTTGGTAGGGTAGGTGGGGTTGTGGAGATGGTGAAGATAGTGGATACGATGGATATGGTGGGTATGGTAGGTAGATTAAGGGATTGGTGGGGTTGGTTGGGTTAGGGGGTTGGTAGGGTAGGTGGGGTTGTGGAGATGGTGAAGATAGTGGATACGATGGAGATGGTGGGTATGGTAGGTAGATTAAGGGATTGGTGGGGTTGGTTAGGGTTAGGGGGTTGGTAGGGTAGGTGGGGTTGTGGAGATGGTGAAGATAGTGGATACGATGGAGATGGTGGGTATGGTAGGTAGATTAAGGGATTGGTGGGGTTGGTAGGGTTAGGGGGTTGGTAGGGTAGGTGGGGTTGTGGAGATGGTGAAGATAGTGGATACGATGGAGATGGTGGGTATGGTAGGTAGATTAAGGGATTGGTGGGGTTGGTAGGGTTAGGGGGTTGGTAGGGTAGGTGGGGTTGTGGAGATGGTGAAGATAGTGGATACGATGGAGATGGTGGGTATGGTAGGTAGATTAAGGGATTGGTGGGGTTGGTAGGGTTAGGGGGTGTGTAGGGTAGGTGGGGTTGTGGAAATGGTGAAGATAGTGGATACGATCGAGATGGCGGGTATGGTAGGTAGATTAAGGGATTGGTGGGGTTGGTAGGGTTAGGGGGTTGGTAGGCTAGGTGGGGTTGTTGAGATGGTGAAGATAGTGGATACGATGGAGATGGTGGGTATGGTAGGTAGATTAAGGGATTGGTGGGGTTGGTAGGGTTAGGGGGTTGGTAGGGTAGGTGGGGTTGTGGAGATGGTGAAGATAGTGGATACGATGGAGATGGTGGGTATGGTAGGTAGATTAAGGGATTGGTGGGGTTGGTAGGGTTAGGGGGTTGGTAGGGTAGGTGGGGTTGTGGAGATGGTGAAGATAGTGGATACGATGGAGATGGTGGGTATGGTAGGTAGATTAAGGGATTGGTGGGGTTGGTAGGGTTAGGGGTGTTGTAGGGTAGGTGGGGTTGTGGAGATGGTGAAGATAGTGGATACGATCGAGATGGCGGGTATGGTAGGTAGATTAAGGGATTGGTGGGGTTGGTTAGGGTTAGGGGGTTGGTAGGGTAGGTGGGGTTGTTGAGATGGTGAAGATAGTGGATACGATGGAGATGGTGGGGTATGGTAGGTAGATTAAGGGATTGGTGGGGTTGGTAGGGTTAGGGGGTTGGTAGGGTAGGTGGGGTTGTGGAGGATGGTGAAGATAGTGGATACGATGGAGATGGTGGGTATGGTAGGTAGATTAAGGGATTGGTGGGGTTGGTAGGGGTAGGGGGTTGGTAGGGTAGGTGGGGTTGTGGGGATGGTGAAGATAGTGGATACGATGGAGATGGTGGGTATGGTAGGTAGATTAAGGGATTGGTGGGGTTGGTAGGGTTAGGGGGTTGGTAGGGTAGGTGGGGTTGTGGAGATGGTGAAGATAGTGGATACGATGGAGATGGTGGGTATGGTAGGTAGATTAAGGGATTGGTGGGGTTGGTAGGGTTAGTGGGTTGGTAGGGTAGGTGGGGTTGTGGGGATGGTGAAGATAGTGGATACGATGGAGATGGTGGGTATGGTATGTAAAGTACGAGTCGACACCATGAGTTCCTGTTAGCAACTGATTTTATTTGAGTACCGTCACCATTGGTTACAATCCATATATCGCTGGTTCCCCGTACCTGCCAGTTTGGCCTAGATACATCACATCTCCCCTTTTATATATATATATATTTTTAATGAATCAATAAGGAACCGGTCACCATCAGTAAATGAAAGCGACATGTACTTAATCTAACTTACGACTATTACATGCTTGTGACAAAGTACTTGAGATATGTGTGTAGAATCTGTGTGACAAAACACACAACAGCTCGCCTGCGAAACTACACGATGTGATAAATACAACAATAATGTCATCACCCTCCCAATTGTGCAATGTCCCTCTTTTAAATTATTGTAACTTAATAGCATCGTTAATCACAGATCCTTTATTACATTCAATTCTTAATATTAAGATAACAATGTATATTATCACAATACGTTAGCCCTTTTACCTAAACGGTTAAAATTTATTTTGTAATACCTGAACGTGCAACAGACCTGTCTATATAATTACACGATCATGCTATACATAAATGTTAAAAATGCATGCTTAAATGTAACTATTCAACAACTGTACATATTGTTTTAACGGCATACCTGTATACTGTTACATTTAAATTAGGTACAGTACAATTTCTATGTCTTATCAAGAATATATAACAACTATTATTCTTTGTTAATTATGTACTTTGCCTATACGTGCAATGTGAAAGTATTTTGTCGGAAAGTAAATTATTTACATGCATCAGTGAACAGTAAGTTGATATAACATTTAATCAATACCACTGAACATGCTTAAATTGTTTAAGTTCACATTGATGTAGCGATTATTGTCTTTTATTCACATGCTTTTCAGACACCCATCCTGTTTACTGGGCGAACCTCTCGGCCGTATCTAGTCGTATATGGAGTCTTTACGACCGACTTAGTTTGTTGTGTGTCTAGTGTTGCATCAACCATCTCTGAATTAAAAATGTGCCGTCGGTTTCTTTTTATTAAATGATTCTGTGCATTTAGGATAAGGTAGTCACATGGACCTGGTGTACCTGCCCGTAGAATTTTCCCAACCTGCCACTCTCCTCTGTGGTCGAGATATCTCACCCTATTGCCAATGTTTAACTTTTTGTGTTCCGGCCCTGCACTTTTATCATAGTAATTCTTTTGTACCTGTTGTCTGTGACGGATCTTGCCCTGTTTTGAGGGTTGTTTTTTCGTTTTTAAATTTTTATCTAATACTGGAATTTTTTATCTCAGAGTACGAGACATTAGTAACTGAGCTGGAGAAACACCTATGCCCTGCAAAGTTGTATTTCTATTATTTAGTAATGCTATGTTGATGTCCCTATTGTCGACTAGTGATTTTTTTATCATTCGTTTGATAGTCTGTATGTATCTCTCTACTTGACCGTTACTTTGTGCATACATCGGATTTGAGAATATGGGGATAAATTCATATTCAGTTGCAAAACGCAAATACTCCGCACTTTTGAATTGTGGCCCATTGTCGGAAACCACATATCTGGGTATACCGTATCTACTAAAATTGCTTCATAGCAGCTATTATAGACACACTTGTTGTACTTGTTAATTCCACAACTTCCGGGAATTTTGTATAATAATCGACTAACAGTAAATATGTAACGTTTTGTACATAGAACAGATCCACTCCGACTTTAGAATAGGGTATATCGATTATTTCATGGTTAATCAAAGGTTCAGCGGCCTGTTTATTTCGAAAACCCTGACATATCTGGCAGCGTGATACCTTGTCCTCAACTTGCTTACTCAGTCCCGGCCAGAAAATTGTATCCCGCGCCAACTGCTTGCATTTAACTATTCCCAAATGGGATTCATGTAGTCTGTCCAACATGTTTTTTTGTAACGGCCCAGGGATAACTATGCGGTTGTCTTTGAGTAAGATATTATCTTGTACTGTCATGTCGTATCGGTACGTGAAAAATGGTTTCACCGTGGGGTGTAAACCCCTATCATGTTTGGGCCATCCCTGTTTAGTGAACAACATAACCCTCTGTAGGGTGCTGTCTTTTGCTACCTCTATTTTGATTTTGTCTAAAATGTTATTGTCCATGTCCAGAGCTGCCACCGTCATGTCGTCGTCGAATAACTCATCAGGGCTTGTTACTGTTGTATGTGCCCTGGATAATGCGTCAGGTCACTCGCACTTGTATCTGGGCTGATGCTCGTCGACACGGAATCCACTCTTGTTACTAAGTTCAGGTCGACACATGCAGTCTTGCCGAGAAGGGGTGTCCCTTCCCTCGTTATCTGGAACTTGAGATGATGTCCTTGGATCTCTATCCATGACACTCCAACCGGTTGGATGCGGTGACCAGAATACGTGACAAGGTGACATCGTGATGGAGACATGGTTAAACCACCTATCTTGTCGTAGACCTCCCTCGGGATTATATTCGCCTGGGAACCAGTGTCTAGCTTGAACTTGATCATCGTGTTGTGCACCAGTATATCAGCAAACCACAAACGATTTTGATCAGCATCATCGTCGTTCACCGCACCCACAAACAAATCACATTCCACATCTTGTTGTCTGCTATCACGTATCCACTCCTCCTGTTCATCGGGACGTTCGACGGTCAACTCATCCACAACCGTTGTTCGCTTCAAAACTCCACGACACATTTTTATGAAATGACCTGTTTTCTTGCAGGCCAGGCACTGCCTGTCCCTAGCAGGGCACCGACCTTGCTCATGCTTGTAACCGCAATTGGGACACTTTACACCAGCCATATTTGATACATTTGACCTATATAAATGGTCTTGTTGACGATATGGTCGTTTCCATGGCGCCGCATGGCGCTGTGACGTCACGCCGTTATTATTCACTTTTGAAATGACATCGACGTTCTCATTCGATACACTGTGAGAACCATCTTCTAATAAATCTGACTTATGTTCACTTAATCGACATATATCAATGCATTTGTCCAATGATAAATCACTCGTTTGTAACAGTCGGTCTCGTAGGCTTCTGCTTTTGATACCACAAACAATTCTATCACAAAGCAGGGAATCTTCGAGTCCACCATATTGACAATATGACACCCGGCAACGAAGATTCCTTATGTACGTGTCCATGCTTTCAGTGGACTGGTTAAGAGAATTGAATTTGTATCTTACCACCGTAATGTTTGTTTTTCCATCAGAATAAGTCCTAAAGGATTGTATTAGTACCTCAATCTTGTCACGATCTTGCACAGCAATATCCAGGGTTCTATGTACTTTCTGGGCCTCAGCTCCTGCGACGTGTAAAAATACGCAGCACTGAACTTTTTCCGATTTAGAACTAACTCCCGCAGCACTAGCATAAATTCTGTATGAATCAATCCATTGATACCAGTTCAGTGTGAGATTGCCATCTAGGTTGAGTGGCATCGGGGGGTTTTAATCCAGATAATGCCATAATCCTTGACGGCAAGCCACATCTGACACCATGTAAAGTACGAGTCGACACCTTGAGTTCCAGTTAGTAACTGACTTTATTTGAGTACCGTCACCATTGGTTACAATCCATATATCGCTGGTTCCCCGTACCTGCCGGATTGGCCTAGATACATCACAGATGTAGAGTTAAGGGATTGGTGGGGTTGGTAGGGTTAGGGGGTTGGTAGGGTAGGTGGGGTTGTGGGGATGGTGAAGATAGTGGATATGATGGAGATGGTGGGTATGGTAGGTAGAGTAAAGGAGTGGTGGGGATTGTGAAGTTAGGGGGTTGGTAGGGTGGATGGAGATGTTGAAAATAGTGGACATGGTTGAGATGGTGAGTATGGTAGGTAGGTTGAAGGAGTGATGGGATTGGGAAGGATAGGGTTTGCGGGGGTTATGAATTTGATGAGATGATGGCAGTGGCTGTTTTGGGGGAAGGGTGGGGTCGGTGCGGTTGGGAGGCTAGTGGGGCTGGTAGGAGAATAGGGCTGGTTGGGTTCGTATGGATCGTGGGGTCGCTAGAATGCTGGACATCGTATGTATTGTGGGGAAGCTGGGGACTGTGGGGATGTTTGCGATTTTGAGGACGTGGAGAATGGTTGGGATACATGGAATGATTGCTAAGCTGAGGATGCTGGGAAAACTGGGGAATCTGGTTAAAGCTAGAATACTTGGGATGCTGAAGAAGCTGACCAAGCTGCGGATACCGGGGATGCTGGGTAAGCTGGAGCTGGTCGGCGGACTGCAGATGCTTGAGAGGCTAATTGCTGGCAGGTGGCGTTGATCAGTGATTGCACATGCAGCACTTAGTACTGGAAGAGGACAGTGCTGGAGCTTACAGCACATGAGCCTTAATGACGCTTCACAACTCAATACGAACCAGCCAGTCTACACTCTCCAGGCGGTTCTAGCCGCGTACCGCTCTCGACGCATGTTTCCGCTAAGAATATATGCTTGGAGAGTTGTCAGCTACCGAACTCCAACAATGCGATTACTCTTCACGCTGCTTTTGCCTCATACAATTACGAATACACTGCTGCCGGAACATATGCTTGGAGAGTTGCTTGCCGTGCATCCTTTACAACGGATTTATCAAATTAAGTATCCGTAATCAAGAGGAAATTGTCCACGCTCTTCTTCTGCTGCAGACTGCTCGGGGTATGCAGTGTGAGCGAAGCTAGCCATGTCTCTTTCTGAATAGTTTATCTATCAGAATAAGATGGATATTTTTCAAGTGACTCGCGAACCAAGGCCGCCTCTTTATTACATATAGTCAATGTAACCGCCGGACTGTCATTAAAGCTGCATGGTCGGCTGAAAGCATGACGTTTTTGTAATGTAAATCCTACTAATTGAGCCTACCCATTCACGTTGAGATAACCTGGCTCTGTGTAAATGTGCATTGCAGGTTGATGCTAATTGCACGAGGCGCAAACAGGAGGACAAACACCATTTCGGGGTGTATGTCAAAATTACCCCTTTGAAATGATAGACCCTTCTCATTATACTAAAATGGAATGTGTCCATCTAAAAATTATAATAGAAACTTTAAACTCATATTAGGCAAATCAAGTACAGTATAGCCCCGTTAAACCAAACTTGAAGGGACCCTAGAAATGTGTTTGGAAGTAACCGATTATTGGTTTAACCGAGCTTTGGCTTCTACTTTGACTTGGCAAGGAGGTAGTTGGGGGGTGGGAGATTGGGGATGGGTGTGAGATGGGAGTCGGGTGGGAAATGGGGGTGGCGTGGTGTTTGGGGGTGGGAGGTGGAGGTGCGTGGAAGATAGGGGTGTGTGGGAGATGGGGGTGGGGTAGGATTTGGTGGTGGGGGTGCGTGAGAGATAGGGTGCATGTCAGATGGAGGTGGGGGTTGGTGGAAGGTGGGGGTGGGGGTGTGGGATATATGTGACCTCCGTGTGACCTTTGACCTACCAGTACTGGCCCAATAGAGCAGTTCGCGGTGCGGTGGGTCCGGATGGACTGCCTAACCTGTCTGTCTAACCTGTCCACCAACGCATACATAATGACGTAATGGCGGGTATGGAACACACCTCCCTGATCATCAGACTTGCACAGACCATCACGGAAGGTACAGTGAGGGGATGCAATGGAGAGAAGAAGTAGTGAGAAGAGGAGGTGTGTAGAAGACAACATCAAAGACAGGACGTCACCGTGTGTGCCAACTCCCGGGGGCAGTACAGGACAAGGAAACAGGCGGAGAGGCAGGTCAACGTTGTCAGTAGTGCCCTGAACATCCTTCTTCCCTAGGGCAAAGTGAAGAACATTGATACTTGTCGCTTCATAGCCAGGCGCTCGGCATTATTATGATATGGCAAGGACTGGTTGGCTCAGTGTCAGGATAATTTGACTGAGTGGGATATCTGGCCATGGTGCTGGTGGCCTGGTATCCCAGTGGTGCAGCACTATAAAGTTGTCATGAGTGCGCACTGTCACAAGTCGGTAGCCATCCTGATATGAGTTAGATGTTGCTAGGACGTGAAACAACAACAAACAAACATACACCGGAAATTATGTCATTATTCACGTATCTTCTTTTTGAATGGGCCATAGTTAGTGATAATGACAGCAACTCATCATTTGCTCTGAAATCGTCGATGACCAATGAGTCCATTTTGTATTTGGAATGTGTGGTGGCACATTGGACATGTGTGTGTCACAGTAGTCAAATAGTCTGGTGGGTGAAGGAGACAATCGTTCCTCTGCTGACACTTCTGTTTAGCTTGAGGTATATGATCAGTTTCAAACTGAGCTGTGGCTTTGTGAAAAGAAGCCTAGCATGAACTCCTGTTCTTGGCCCCTGTTTCCCCAGTTTCAGTCTTGAGATTACATGTCTTCAGATTGTGTTTAAGACAGTCCTTAAAGCTTTTCTTCTGACCACCTTGATTTCTGTCTCATTTTACAAGTTCGCAGTACAAGAGACGTTTCAGTATTCTATCCTCAGCCATGCAGACTCATCATTATCATGCTGTCGATGCGACAAAGACTGCTTTCATTACTTGACTGCCGCTCTCCATTTAGCTCTCTGATGTGAGAGTGATGTCCATGAGTCGGTCTTAATGTCTCTCAGCTTCAGGTTTCTCTTGAGGGTATGTTTGAACCGGAGATGAGAGCGCCATCTCTTTCTGTAACCAGAAGACAGTTGAGAGCAGAGGATCTTCTTTGGTAGCCTGTCTGATGACATCCTCATAAGGTGGCCAGCCCACCGGAGATTCTTTTTGATCAGAAGATCTTCCAAAGAGGGCAGCCCTGTCTGTTTGAGTATTTCCTTATTTGTCACTTTGTCCTTCCAGGTTAATCTCATGATTGAATGCAGATGTCGCATCATGAAGGCATGCAGCTTTTTCACCTGTCATTTGTACACTGTCCAGAGTCTCCGGCATAGTCGGCCGAAAGATGTGCTAGCCTTGGCCACCCTCCTCTGTATTTCAGCATCAATGCATCCATCACTTGATATAGTGCTTCTGAGGTAGGTGAATTCCGGAACAGAGTTCAGCATGTTTCCATCAGCCATGATATCCTCCTCTCGGGTTCTTGTAGAGTTGGGTTGGTACAGCACCTCCGTCTTCTTGATGTTAATCTTCAGGCCAAACTTCTTTGATGCATCGCAGAAAGCATCCACTATTTTCTGGATCTCTTCAGCAGAGCAGGCAACCAGTGCACTGTCATCTGCAAATAGCAGCTCTCTCACCAGTATCCGAGTAGTCTAGGTCTTTGCGCTGAAGTGTGCGACATTGAATAGGTCAGCGCTCTGACTGGACTGTATATATATGCCACCCCCCAATCCCCATGCAGACTACATGTCACATACACACGCACTCAAATAGGTAGGAGGATTGCAGGGAATCCATATATATATTGGTTAGGACGATTAATAGTTACGACAACCCAAAGTGTGCGTTGGAGACGAGGATGCTGTACATATTGAACACAGAATGTTGTTAAACCCACCCTATCTTCACAGTAGAAGTGTGCCAGTGTCATTTACGACCACCACGGGAGGAATATAGAGGAGTCCACTCAGATATACAAATGAAATGCAACATGCAGAGGTAAATGTGGATAAGTTGATTACATCAACGATCTTAATTGATTTGGCTATCTCCCAAGAATGGCACTATCTGAGTTAGAGTCCTGTTTTCGGTATTATGTTCCGGTTTGTTTGCACCACCATGATTCACCATAATACCTATCTCGGATGAATGAGTAATTACATGTATATATATATGCATTTATACATATAATAAATATATATACATAATTATATACATATATATTCTCGACACGACAATGGTATGTCAAGTGTGGTTGAGGTAGATGCTTTTGTTTTATGAATTTCAAGACTTCAATGATACATTCAAGAAGGCAATGTCATGTTACCGCCAACATGTTTAACTCACAGAGATAACTTTCAGCAACTATTCAAACATCAGACAATTTGTAATCTAGAATGTTCAATCATCCGATCCTGACTTATTTTTCATAGATTGTTTTCACGCTAGACTTGGTTACTACCCGGCCTTATCTAGTTAGATGTTCTTACGATAGATGTTTCCATGCACATACACCGGTCAGTCTATTATCTGTATCGTATGCACAGCATTATCCTCATATTTCGCGAAGAGCATTAACATATTAACAAATATAATGTATCATGTCACCTCTTTGCTTCACTGAAAAATAAGTCTGGTAATTTAAGAGCAGTTTACTAAGAATATTAGAATCCTGACAAAGAACATCCTAAGGAATCCCAACATGCAATCAATCCCATCAATGTGTATTTTTTTCTAGGTCACTGCATTGTTCCTTTGAAGTGAAACATCATTATCTACAACAAATTGGTGGCTTCTGAAACCCAAGATAAGACGCGATTGGAAGGGCCCGTCTGACAACCCCGGATGAACAAAATCCAAGTAAATTTATCATGAGAAAAATTAATACAACACCGCTATCCAAGATAAATATATATATGTAAATATATATATATATCCCTAGTCAGTAAGAATAAGTTGCATGCAACCAGTTCTTTAAGACAAAGCGTGACTTGTTCACTCTGAGATGTGAGACTAACTTACCACATATGGTGCCCAATGAGCTGCTCCCCACTGTTTGAACGTATCACGGCGAGCTGCGCCGTCAGTAGTTGATACAACACGCCCACTCACAGATCACCCCCCGGGGACAAATCAAATTCGATTTGCGATGAAGAAGCAAGTAGGCTGTGGTAAAATGCGGAGGGTTGCTCGTGGGTAGTGGCGCGCTGATGGCAATGTTGTATGAGGCAGGCATGATTAAGGATCGACGTGGGTATACCTGGGCAGTTGGCATGTGCTTGTTGCACTAGATTACCTTGTGTCCCGTGAGGCAGAGTGAAATCTAGAAACACTAAGTAATCTAGACATAGCATTATATGGTTCGCGGCCAAGTATCTCTGCTTTAGAATAATATTATAACATCATTATGAGATAATTTCGTTTCGTGTGAACTACCTGTTGTTTCAAGTGGGTTCGCTTGGAAGTGAAACCATGGTAAGTTAATGTTGGTGGTCACATCAGAATTCTGGGCCTGAGCATTGGTGTGTAGACATACAGTGGGGGACTACCAACATGCAGCCCCTGACTGCACCAGTACGGAAGTTAAATATGCAGGGTGCAATCTAGGTAACTGTTTTGATTGAACAAATCTGATGTTTCCAGCAGTTTCCGGAGCTTTGCTTGAGAGCAGGGGCTACCAGACCGTGCCGTACAATACAACTCTCATATGCTGCATTTAAATCAGGCTGAAGGGAAAATAACAAGGTTAAATATGTCAGATCTAAGAAGCTATTTAACCTTGTTAAGAAATGGCATATGTTATACCTCATCATGCAATATATTCCTACAAGTGGGAGCTGGTATCCAAAGTAAGTGCGAGGGTGAGAGGGTGAGAGGGTGAGAGGGTGAGAGGGTGAGAGGGTGAGAGGGTGAGAGGGTGAGAGGGTGAGAGGGTGAGAGGGTGAGAGGGTGAGAGGGTGAGAGGGTGAGAGGGTGAGAGGGTGAGAGGGTGAGAGGGTGAGAGGGTGAGAGGGTGAGAGGGTGAGAGGGTGAGAGGGTGAGAGGGTGAGAGGGTGAGAGGGTGAGAGGGTGATTGGGTGAGAGGGTGAGAGGGTGAGAGGGTGAGAGGGTGAGAGGGTGAGAGGGTGATTGGGTGATTGGGTGAGAGGGTGAAAGGGTGAGAGGGGGAGAGGGTGAGAGGGGGAGAGAGTGAGAGGGTGAGAGGGTGAGAGAGTGAGTGGGTGAAAGGGTGAGAGGGCGAGAGAGTGAGAGATTCAGAGGGTGAGCGGGTGGCAGGATGAGAGGGTGAGAGGGGAAGAGGGGGAGAGGTGAGAGGGTGGCAGGGTTAGAGGGTTAAACTAACTACGAGGGTTAGAGGTGAGAGGGAGATGTGGTGAGAGGGTGAGTGGGTGAATGGGTGAAATGGTGAGCGGGTGAGTGGGTGAGATGTTGAGAGGGTGAGAGGGTGAGAGGGTGATAGGGTGATAGGGTGAGAGGGTGAGAGGGTGAGAGGGTGAGATGGTGAGAGGGTGAGAGGGTAACAGGGTGAAATGGTGACAGGGTGAGATGGTGAGAGGGTGAAATGGTGAGAGGGTGAGAGGGTGACAGGGTGAGATGGTGAGAGGGTGAGATGGTGAGAGGGTGAGAGGGTGAGATGGTGAGAGGGTGAGAGGGTGACAGGGTGAGATGGTGAGAGGGTGAGAGGGTGACAGGGTGAGAGGGTGAGAGGGTGAGAGGGTGAGAGGGTGACAGGGTGACAGGGGTGAGATGGTGAGAGGGTGAGAGGGTGAGAGAGTGAGAGGGTGAGAGAGGGTGAGATTGAGAGAGGGTGAGAGTGAGAGAGTGAGAGGGTGAGAGAGGGTGAGATGGTGAGAGGGTGAGAGGGTGAGAGGGTGACAGGGTGACAGGGTGAGAGGGTGAGAGGGTGAGAAGGCGAGAGGGCGAGAGAATGGGTGGATCGGATGGTGGCAGGTTGAGAGGGTGGGCTGGTGAGGTTCGAGAGAAGAGGGTGAGTGGGTGAGTTGGTTGAGAGGGTGGTAAAATGATAAGGCGGGCTGCTGAGGTTCGAGAGAAGCGGTGAGATGGTGGTACGGTAGGAATGGTAAAAGATGGGTAGGTGAGACGGTAAGAGCGTGAGAGGATGACGTGGTGATAGCGTGTGAGAGTGGGAGGGTGAAAGTGTGTGAGAGTGGGAGGGTGAACGTGTGTGAGAGTAGGAGGGTGAGAATGGGAGGGTGAGAGCGAGAGGGTGAGAGTGGGAGGGTGAGAGTGGGAGGGTGAGAGTGGGAGGGTGAGAGTGGGAGGGTGAGAGTGGGACGGTGAGAGTGGGAGGGTGAGAGTGGGACGGTGAGAGTGGGAGGTGAGAGTGTGGAAGAGCTGGTGGGCGAGGGTGCTGGAGGGGTTAAAGGGTGGGAGGCTGAGAGTGTGGGAGAGTGTAGCAGGGTGAGAGTGTGGGAGAGTGGGAGAGTGGGAGAGTGGGAGAGTGGGAGAGTGGGAGAGTGGGAGAGTGGGAGGGTGAGAGTGTGGGAGAGTGTAGGAGGGGGAGAGTGGGGGGAGAAACAGAAGGTGGGATCTTGTGAAATAGAGAACATAGAGACTTACGACTGACCTGACGTGCCCAGGGCTTCTAATGGAGGAGGAGGCTGAGATGAGGTTGTCAGATCCGCGACTGTGCTTGCGAATAGCGGGCGAACGGCGCTGCGTGTAACTGTGTTTGTAGTGTGTGTGGGATGGTGTGTGGGTGTCATGTGGGCGTCCTGCGGGTGTCATGTGGGTGTCCTGCGGGTAGCCTCAACTGTGCTTCACTCTGGACATATACATCATTCTTTACACTACAGGCGAAACTTGGTTAGATCTCGAGTACACTAGCACCGAACACATGGAGGTGCGTACAACGCAAGCCCTGCCGCTTGTAGCGATTACCACAGCAGAATTGGGGATATTATGCATTTTTCTTTGAATTGACCTTGCCACTACCATTAGTGGACACACTGGTGGTAGAAATCCTTGATGTGACCATCTGCACAGAGAATGTTGTAAACTGAGATGCTATCCACACTAATAGTTCATCTATTGCGGCCAGCAGACACGCCCATTATGGAAAGTCTATGTTAAACTTTCTATGCAGAGCACGCAGCAGCAAATTAAGCGGAGTCACAAGTGAAGTTCTCCACTGCCGCTAGAGGGCAGATTGTTGCCGGATATCTTCTATTAGACCTTTGATGCAGACCAGAGTGCATCCTGACCTGCAGGTTCCAACAATCATTCTTCCACTGCCATTGACTGATGGACTTGTGGTTGAAATTGTCTATTTGTTTCACAAATGTGATTGCTAGGAGGATGGAAAGACAATCCATTCCACAGGCTTCGATGATTGAAAACAAGGCACTCAATCTACTTTAATGGCCCAAACACCATGTGACCTTTCAAAGGCGTGCTTATGATTGTTTCTATGGAAACTGGTGAAATATGACTTAATGGTAAAGGTGAGGGAATTCTTCCTTCGAAATAGAATAATCAGACACTTTTTTCCACATTCAATTAGTGGATTGAGAACAATAAATTTGAATCACGGACACTTGGTCTTGTTCATTCCATTGGTCCTTCTAGTAACCTAGTAATGCCGAGCCCTAGACAAGGCTCCTAGTAGGTAATTGTCTTCATTGATTTGGATCGCCTGGTGTTTGAATCCTGGAATTTTATGGATGTTGCCATGGAAACTGGGGCCATAGGTCATTAAACACACCCCCCACCTCCAGGTTAAGGAAGCATTACGTTCACGCTGAGAAACCCCAGCTAGACATTACGAGTAGTGTAGTGCCTGTTGTCACGGAAACTAACCAAGTTGCTCGTGAGAGCATACTTAGAAATGGAATAGATATCAAACTAGGTACTCTTTACACGACACAACATCACTCTATGGAGATTTAGCAAATGTAATGGTGTAGTGGTGGGGGTTGGGCAACCCCTAGGGTTGGCGTTGGTCTCCTACTTAGGGGCATACTGTCAGCTGCTCTGGTCGTTCAGGCAGAACAGGAACCAGTGTAATGCTAAGGCAAAGTCTTATAGATGAACCAGTTCAAGATCAGCCAAGGGGATCAGACAACTAAGTGGCGCGTACCTTAGCCAGACTCATTCGCTGCTCACTAAGATTAACTCAATAGGTTATTCAGCTGGAACACGTAATAGGTCGCGGGATTTGAATCTCCGGGATCGAACCCTGGCCGAGAGAACCGATGACTTAAACATCGATGATTAACCAATCAAGGCTATGTTCCTGGTGAGCACTTTGCACGATTATCGACAAGCTCTTTCCCAACTGAATTAGGCACTGATTATTTAAAGGGGGTCAGAGGACTGACACCCTTTAAATAACCAATGCCTTTTTCAGGTGGTCCCAGTCGTCCACATGTCCCAATCGTCCACATGTCCCAATCGTCCACATGTCATACTAATCCACATGTCCTAGTAATCCACCTGTCCTAGTAATCCACATGTCCTAGTAATACACAGCATCCTAGCAATCCACATGTCACAGTCGCCCACATGTCCTAGTGATCCACATATCCCAGTTGTCCAGATGTCCCAGTTGCCCACGTGCCTTTACATGTCATTCACGAGTGTAATGCATACGGTAGACAGTGAAGAAGTGACAACGAGTTGATTGATTTCATGTGCAAAATATGTAGCTCGCAAGGTGGTTCTTTGTTTCAGTTTGACAGACGCTTAATTGTCTGTGCTGTACTTGTAATTAAGACGGATGACAAAGGACTACCGGCGCCATCTGGTGTTGATAATGGGAAGCAGGGTGTGAAGAGGCGTTTGAGAGTGAAGATGGCGCAAACAATGCAGAGGCGGGTAGTGACGTGGTTGAGGTGGGCATGAGAGTAATCAGGAGAGCTGTGTTGTGAGCTTCACGAACTGCAAGCTTAATCGGCGTACTGGAACTGCACTGTCAACAATGCAGCACCTCGGAAGGAAACAAGCTGAGGCATTTATTTAATTATAGTATGAAAGTAAGTAAGACGACAAGAAAATCATGTTTAAATACAGTAGCAGTACGGAGTAATTCTAATGTAAGGGAGGCAAGGATCTGCGATTATTGCCTAAGAATTAATAATGAATTAAAAATGACAATTCTCAACATTATCGGCGTGGTTGACCAGAAGGGATGGCCGAATGAGTTGAGCGTCCGCCTCCCGTCTTGGTAGATCGTGGGATTCGAACCCATGGGTTCGAACCTAGTCGAGTCAAGCCGATGACTTAAAAATGTATACTTGTCGCTTCCTAGTCTGGCGCATTATTAGGATAGGGCAAGGACGGGTTAGCTCAGTGCCAGGATAATGTGACTGAGAGGGATAACATGTCATCTTGTCGATGGTCTGGTATCCCAGTGGGGCAGCACAATAAAGTCACTAGGAGTGCGCTCTGTCACAAGTCAGTACCCGTCCTGATATGACCTTAGATGTTGCTAGGACGTAAAACTCATGCAACCAACCAAATTATCGGCGAGGTTCGTTGCGGCACTAAAGATAGTTTTGCAAGCAGTTTTCTCTATTCTCATTTCTCCCATTTGAACAAAAAACTAACATTTCTCGCCGTGCATATGGCCTATACTGCCGACACGGCGTAAAGCAACCACCAATCAATCAATCAATCTCCATTCCCTGTTTTCCATCGGGACTTGCTGAACTCTCTACTTGCCACCTCTTCATTTGTCTGCTGTATCTCCATCCCTTCATCACTGTGTATTGGAACATGATTCTGGCCAATCCTTATGAATGGGAAATATGTCTCTTTATGACGGTCAACCGCTAAACGCTTTCCCCAAAGGCAATCGTAGACGCATTGCTGTGGGTACAAACTACTTCTGCAGCAGGCTCTGTTGAATATGTATAATAGAGGATGCCCACCACCAAGCTGTATGAAGCACAGCTACCTCTTTGTTTATAATGCTGGCCAATCAGATACATCCAAATCAGGGCACACACACTGCCATCATTCGCATTTGAATTGGACGGTCACTGCCAGAAAACTATTCACTTCAAAAGATATACTTTCAAATTCAAAATTCCCATACCCAGCCGATCCCATTCCTTCATGGAATAAGCTGAGTGGTTCTGGGCTCGATCCAATAATGAGAATCAAGGTTTAACTGTACACGTGACTTGTGATGTTCCTCGTCATTTACCTGTACATATGTAACCAGAACTGGATCAATTATCCTGTCGTTTGTATTCATGCAACTAGACAGAGACCTAATTAAAATGGGTCCGTATAATACTTCCTTCCTCACGTCTGTATGAAGGAAAGGCTCAGTCGGAGTTGATACGTCAACAATCCGTGCATAATATCTTTGATTTGCTTAAAACTGCAGTCTGAGGAATGCTTCAAATTAGTGAAACCAACGCACTTACCTAGGTTTGATCCAACAGAGCCAACTCAGATAGAGTTGCACTTATTAAACATCTCTTGATGCATAGAAGGGATATTAAGTCAATTTAATAGAAGCCATTAATGCTGGGGTATATGCTAATTGCTCTCACTGTATGCTGACCGTGAATGTTGGCTCCATATATGACACAACCATGGATGTAGTTGGTGGGGCCGGGGTGGCTGAATCAGTTCAGTCCCTACCTCCGGTGTTGGTAGGTCATGTCATTCGGACCCCCCACGTTCGAACCCTGGCCGAGTCAAAACAATGACTTAACAAATTATACTTGTCACTACCTAGCCTGGCATTTTGCATTACCAGAATAGAGCAAGCAGCAGTAATATGAGAAAGACCAATTTGTCACGATGTTAACTATCCTGCTTAATAAACTCATGTAGAACAACCAAACCAAAGAAAAACAACAACAACAATAACTTGAACATCACCCGCTGAACGCAACCCTATTGTTGGATTGGTGACTGTTCCTCACAGCGTCACTCTATATGAGATTGTTACCAGGGTGATCTATACCTGGTTAGAGACAGAGTACACTGTCATAAATGTGGCCAGTCCGTGATATAGCAACTGTGAAGGGAACACCGTGCATTTGTCGTATTATCATTTTTAATATTTCCATTTACAATCAAAGATACCTCAAACCAAAGAAATGTAGATTATGATGATATATTTATGTAAAAGTATGGCAGACTCCCTAAAGCATGGCACTTCGCACCTGTAATGGACAGAAGCTGGTAAGTGTGAGCTACACCGGGAGGGTGGCTAGGGCACCAGCGTGCTTGACCCCGGCACCCATCCCTACTCCACCAGTCAATTAAATTAGCCTTCAGCTATGCATGGCCTGTCAGCCAAGCAACAGTTAATTTGACGTATGTCTCACGGTCCGTCCAAATGTTGACTCTGGCATTCTGTGGTGCTTGTGAAACAGAAAGAGAATCAGTAAAGTTGTGCTTGCCATTTCATTACTCCTTTACCTTTCAGTTGCAGGAATGAGAGATAATAGAAGTGCATATATATATATATAACAAAATGCAGAAAACATATCAGTGTTTAAGAAACTACTAACAAATAATGTAACCTAGAAATACAGATGATATTTAAATGGATTAACACAAAGTATAGGAAAAGCTGGATGTTGAACTGTTTGCAATCTATAAACAGTTACAAAACATAAACAAGAAGCAAGAAAACCTAAATTATTTCTAAAACTAAATTCCAAAGATTTGAATCAAATTGGACTAATGCTGCCCAAGTAACCGTTATGAGCAGGGTAAATAATGTCATCACAAAAAAAAAACAAGAGAAAAAAAGAAAGTGTATTCAGTCCAAGCAACAAAGGGAACTCCCAGTTGCCGGGCTTCCCGGCTGGTTCAAGTTACTCAGTATATAGTCGGGTGTTTGGGTGGATAATTTCCTGCACATCACCAGCTCACCAGTCAGTTAGGCTAGGTCACTCATCAAGCAGCGAGTGCAGAAATGGTGTGAAGCCCATTTCCCAAGTGGGTGGATGGAAGAGTCCATTGTCACAATGGAGGAGGAAGGTGCTGAGGGGGATGACCCAGCTGGCTCTTGCCATTCCTGCCGAATCACACTCCCACTTAAAACTGGGCAAATGTACGTAAAGAGGAGTGTCAATGGAACCACTGAGATGTAGCACAATCTCCATTTCTCTGGCTATATCTGTGTATTTTGTGTACAATCAATGTGAGAGCAAAGAAGGCTGGCCATGACATGTCATTCATAGTTTAGTAAACATGAAGACATAGTATTAACAAATGCGATATGATGAACTAGAACAATCTGTTATTTATACTTACTTAATTAATGTCATAGCATGACCAGATGGGATGGCCGAATGAGTCTATCTCCCGTTTTGGTAGATCGTGGGATTCGAACCTGCAGCTTTGAACCCTGGTCGAGTCAAACCGATGACCTACAAATTTATACTTGTCGCTTCGTAGCCTGGCGCATGGCATTGTTAGGATAGGGCAAGGACTGATTGGCTCAGTGTCAGGATAATGCGACTGAGTGGGATATCAGGTAATGCTGCTGGTGGCCTGGTCTCCCAGTGGGGCAGCACTATAACGTTGCCCTGAGTGCGCACTGTCAGAAGTCTGTACCTATCCTGATATGACCTTCGATATTGCCAGGATATAAACCTCCAAGAAGCAACCAACCAATGATACAGCACACATATATTATATTGTTCTGTTTTCCCCATGCTATCTATTGAATACATTATTATTGCTAAAATTCACACAAGAAAATGTAATAAAGGTCATGCGGGACGGCCGAATGAACTTTTGTCAGTGTGTCACGCCATGTAATGAGGAAGCCCACTCTTCTGCAATTGGAATCATGCTGTTTAATCAAGGAATGTAAGAAAAGACCCAAAGCATATTCTTTGGACATTGCTATGATGTGAATACCCATAGAACTAATGCACCATTTGTTTACTAAGTTCCACAATTGATTCAATATAGCAATTTGCTATATGGTATCCATTAGATACGAACAGGTAATTAAAATGTGAAAATAAAACTCATATTAAACATCCATGCGAGATGACACTGGCAGAGAATGTGCAGGGTACTGACAGAGCGGGTCAAGATAAAGCATACGAATCGGTGGGATATTGCAGAATGGTGCCAGAAGGATCGGAAAGCAACACTATAAAGCGCGAGAAATTCATCGACTGTCAGACATTGGTAATGTATCCATCAGGTCATATCCATCTGTCACAGACAGTGTGATGAAAACCAACGCATCTCAATTAAAGGTACACGACCCTATGGTTTCGAGGTTGTGCCAGTTTATCTATTTATTAGGTTGATTGTTATAATCTAATTTATGATCGTTTGAAGTCACTTCTATCTTAAAAGGTTAGCTATGGAGATACTTGAAATGAAAATGAAATGGAAGAGGCACTTTCTTTGCAAAGCAAACTGCTGCACATACTTTGTTTACCCATTTTCGGTTGCAGTAGAATAGTGTAGGGACCCCACATTGCAATAGATGTTTAAGGAGTACATAGGCCTTTAAGGGGGATATGTAACTTGTAAGAACAGGTCTAACAATTAACGTCGTTTGGATTTAAGGAGTGTATAGGTATTTAACTTCGATATGCTCATATGATCAGGTACATCTATTACACTGGTTTGGGTTCCAGGAGTACATAAGTATTTAAGTTCGAGATGTGAGATTAGGTACAGCTATTATTAAATTGGTTTGCGTTTAAAGAGTATAAGTATTTAAGTTGGATTGGGTATAGCTATTAAAGCTGTTGTGTTTGAGGAGTGCATAAGTATTTAAGTTGGATATGTATGATCGGGTGTAGCTATAAAAGTGGTTTGAATTTAGGATTACATACGTATTTACGTTGGGTATATCAAACCAGATGTAGCTATTAAAGTGGTTTGTATTTGAGGAGTGTGTAAGTATTTAAGTTGGATATGTACGATCGGGTGTAGCTATAAAAGTGGTTTGAATTTAGGAGTACATATGTATTTACATTGGATATATAAGACCAGATGTAGCTATTAAAATGGTTTGTATTTGAGGAGTGTGTAAGTATTTAAATTGGATATGTACGATCGGGTGTAGCTATAAAAGTGGTTTGAATTTAGGAGTACATATGTATTTACATTGGATATATAAGACCAGATGTAGCTATTAAAATGGTTTGTATTTGAGGAGTGTGTAAGTATTTAAATTGGATATGTACGATCGGGTGTAGCTATAAAAGTGGTTTGAATTTAGGAGTACATATGTATTTACATTGGATATGTAAGACCAGATGTAGCTATTAAAGTGGTTTGTATTTGAGGAGTGTGTAAGTATTTAAGTTGGATATGTACGATCGGGTGTAGCTATAAAAGTGGTTTGAATTTAGGAGTACATACATATTTACATTGGATATGTAAGACCAGATGTAGCTATTAAAGTGGTTTGGGTGTTGAGCAGTGTGTAATATATCAGTATGTGAGACCTGAATGCTAGCAGACAACAAGGCCTCACGTGCCTCACGTGACCCGCCGGTGGTTCGTACCTTGAACCTTGTCAAGACGTCTTGTTTTACAGTGTGCGCCTCCATCGGACGAGACTAGGTTAACTCTGCCAGTGCTACAGCGCTTTCCTTATTCTTGCTGGACCGCTGATAAGTGACCCAGGTAGCCACCGCTTGCCCCAACTCACACACGTGAGTGGCGCCCCCTCGAGGGTCAGCACCCTGTAATTAGATTGTGGCCGACTGCATGGCCCTGTAGTTTTCAATTTGGATCGGCCACACCTCAAGGGAGCCGAGGTTCCCCCCGATCAATGCTCCAGGATTAAACAGGTGCTAGACAGAAACCCCACCTGGCCATCTCTAAAATTTAAACTCCCAAATACCGGAAATGATTCTTAAACATATCTCATATTGCAAGCATGTTACCAAGCCTAGCACCATTTATGTATGGCAGTTTATGTTGGGGGTGAATGGCCGTCAGTTGCATTAGAAATTTAGTGGGTTAATGGCCGTGACTTGCATTAGAAATTGAGTTCCTTTTCGGCATTAAATGCTAAAGTCCATGTGACTTTATTTATCTAGCAGTATTGAATAACGTAATCAGTGGCTAGATCCATGATAAGGTTACTGTTGAGATTATTTATCTAGTCGATCCATTTAGCTTCCTGAAAACAATAATGTGTGTGTAAGAAATTAATGTTATCCCCTAATATTGTTGATTGTCCTCCTCCCTCAAATTCACGCCCAATGCCTCATTTGGATGCCTTGGGTGTGCATTTGGACATGTTGGAGGATGCCAAAGTCCCAGAACATCCCTCGTGGTCGTTGAGAAAGCCTCCGACTCACGGAACTGAGGAAGTCTGGGACAGATCCACTCGAGTACCAAGGACTGCATGCAGAGATTCAAGGCCAGTTTGCAGACCACCTCTCCATATACACTGATGGTTCGAAAGACTAAAGCCGGGTAGCTGGTGTTGCAGTCTGCCGACGGGAAAAAGTTGGTGTACGTTTGCCCGATCAGAGCTCGATTTTCACTGCAGAAGCCCGAGCACTCCGTCTCGCATTGGAGTGTATCGAGGTATCCAACCACACTAACTATGTTATATACAGTGATTCGTTCTCTTGCCTCCTGGCTGTTGCTGGACTGAAAACGAATCACACTATTCTAGCAACGGTCATTTATAAAATGAACCAACTGACAACGGATGGGTATGACATCCACCTGTGCTGGGTGCCTGGCCATGCCGGCATACAAGGAAATGAACGAGCTGATCGGGCTGCGAAGAAGGCCCTGAACTGTGATCTTGAACCGTGTCTGATCCCTCACTCTGATCTGAAACCACTAATAGCCACCCACATACAATCCAAATGGCAACATCAGTGGGATGAAAACATTAATAAACTTAAAGAAATTGAACCATCTGTGGGAAAGCCACCACAGACTCATGCGGGAGGTTGGTGGGACCAAGTGGTCCTTAGCCGCTGCCGTATTGGCCACTCGTGGCTTACACATGCTTTTCTGCTCAAGGGGGAACCTCCCCCTGAATGTATTGGGTGTCAGTCCCTGCTGACACTCAAACACATTTGACTAAGTTGTGTTGATTTGTTGGCCCTGCGCCAACGGTTCTACACTGCAGACAGTATGCATGACCTTTTTACTAAGGTAAAACAGGAAAACATTTTAGCCTTTTTGAGGGCAGCTGGACTGTACCACCTCATATAGTTTACTAAATAGATTCTATCAATTATTAATAAAACTTTTCTTTTTCTATGGGAATTTGTTTCCCTTGAACACAAATATATGATTGTGAGATTTCTACGTTAATGAGTGTCTATTGGCACATAATTGATTGTCTGCTTTTACATGTAAAAGTGATGGTTTGAACAAAAAACAAACATTTCTCGCCGTGCATATGGCCTTTGCTGCCGACACGGCATAAAGCAACCATCAATCAATCAATCAATCAAGCCTTTAATTAATTGGGGTTTTTTGTGTGTGGGAGGGGCTTTTGTAAATGAAGGGAAAATTGTAGTATTCGAACCCATGCTCTACCATTCTGGGGTTAGCATCAGAATCATTAGGCTATCTAGACTCCATCATGCAATCACCATACCCATGCCTACCTATACATGTGCCGTTTCCCTACACCTCACTACATTATTATTCGAATTATTGCATTCAATCATTGTCTCCATGGAATTAAGTCCTATACCTATAATGGCAAATATCCAGGTAGCACATTTTCATACACATGCATGATTAAACTCTACAAGTTATTGCTTATGTTGATTGCATAGTGCTATGCAATACTCTACATTATCTCGCTCATGGCAGCAACATTATGGGGGTGTTTCTTTAGCAAATGAAGAGACCTTTACTCCCGGATTGATATTCAAACGCGCACGTCTGCCGCTATGGGGGTAGCGTGCTAACCGTTAATCCACTCGGGATGCTTGATGCAATCAACCTAGCCACGCTTACCTGTGCATGTAGGATTCACCTGGGCGGGTAACTTCACCTCATTACACTTGTATAAAGAACCACGGTATGTAGTATGTACAGATAGAAGAGCCGGATACAAGGACACCTTGTTTTCCTAGAGAACAATCTGCCTTGACCATTGATCTTCATGAAAAGACATGCAGGCAACACACGAATTAAGACCTGGACCTCTGGTATGTAAATTTAATTCTGAGTACGTGTCTATGATGCACCATGCCACTAATAATTGCTCGACAGGCACCACCACCTGAGTTCAAGGCCCCCCCATCCCTCGTCCCATCACCGTCCGCCCCCCGCGCCCCCGCGCCCCCCCCCCCACGTCTCCCCTTATAATGCGCCACGCCGCTGCCTCCAGCCACACTTGCTATCCGGACCGCACTTCATCCACACCTCTCTCTATCTCCTCTCCGCTGGCCTTGTTCCTCCTTGATATTTCTGAAAAGAGTTCCAGGAGGGGGAGCCCGCCAGCATTTCATTTTCTCACTGGTCACCATAGAGCAAATAGACACGGTCCTTTGACTCAACTCTCCTTATTTCTCTTTCTTAAACTCTACCCTTTTTTTTCTCCCAGGCATACTTCTCCCACTGACCAGGGGAGGCGTGTGCTTGGGTGGGGCCCTTTACCTTTACGTTTGTCTCACTTTATTCTCGTTGCTGGAAACGCTGGACACATTTTTACCCGCCCTGCCTCGGAAACCCTTCCTGCTGTCTGCTGGATACAAGTGCTGTGCTACCGCCGGACAGGAGATTCTGTACCACCCCAACGACTAGTTTAATCATTGTAAAGACATCCCCCAGCTTGTACAACCGTCCCACCAGAAGGTTATTCTTCAACCAAAGATTGGGCTGATTTATCAGAGCCTCTCTATAATGTTGCAGTTCTGCAACCGGTAACCATCGTAAGGTTACCAACAGCCCAGTATCTCTCTATCGATTCCAGCCACTCATCCACCTGCCTCCCGTGAGGGTCCCGGGAGGGTGGGTGGTGGTGGGGGGGGTAAAATGCGGGGAAGGCTAGGGCTGCTGCCCACCCCTCCCTCCCCACTTGTCCTCGCCGCACCCGCACCCAAGGCAGGCCGTCCGCCGGCGACACGGCCTACCTCGGCCGCCTCCTGGACCTTCACACCTCCGCCGAGCGCCGAGTCCGAGCCTCACCCGGCAGCCCCACCGAGTTTGGCGTCGCAATCTCCGCCCCCCACCGGAATTCATCCCCCGCCCCCGGCCACACTGCCCCCCTCGCCGGCAAGCTCGGAGAGCCCGTCACGGATCTGGTCGACCCTGCCATCCAGGACACCCTCCCTGCTGCCCCCTCATGTGGCCCCAGCCCCAAGAGTGCCACCCACCCTACTCTCCATCTGGCCGCACACCTCTGGCGAGGCCTGGGCCCACTACCCAGACTTCACAAAGCCTACGCAGCCCTCCACGATGTGGGCCTCCCTAATCTTTTGGCCGCCCGCATCCCCCTCCACCCAGGCCTCAACATCCCGGGCTGGTGGGCGCGCCTCCGTTACTACCACAACATCGAAGTGGTCGAACTGCTGGAGTTTGGCTTCCCGGCCAACTACTCCGCCGATGCCCTGCCCACCCCACATACACTAACCACCGGGAGGCCCGCAAGCACAGAGCCCTCCGGGACTTTCTCACCACCAAGCTTGCCCACCATGCCCTCGTGGCCACTTTCCACGTCCCTGGCTTCACCCCCTGGACCCAGGTCTTCCCCATGATGACCCGGCCCAAGTCCAACCCAGGCAAGAGGAGGGTCATAGGTGACCTCTCCTACCCCCCCTCCCCGGGAGCAGCGTCAACGCCGGCATCTCCTGTCGGGAGTACTTCGGGAGGCCCCAGTTACAAACTCCCCTGTGTCGCAGATATGGGGCGCGCCTCCTTCACGAAGGCTTCGGTGCCTACATCTGGACTGTGGACATATCTAGGGCTTACCGCCAGCTCCGGGCCGACTCCCTGGCATGGCCGTCATCACCCTCGACGGGGCCACCTACATCGACCTTGCCCTCCCCTGGGTCCTCTGGCATGAGGGCTCTCACAACCTTGTGTATGTCGATGATTACATTGGTTGTGAGAGGACCTACCTCCAGGGCCAGCCAGGCATTCGATAGCTTCATCGACCTGGCGGCCATCCTCTGGCTGGACGTCGCCCCGGGAAAGTGCCACTCTCCAGCCCTCCGCCTCACCTGGCTCGGCCTGCTGTCGCCCTCCGCAGGGGAGTGGGTGGTCCCCACACGATTTCACACAGCGACCCGGGTGGCTTCTGCCTCACCCTCTTGAGCTCCAAGACCCTCGCGGGGTCGGCGGGCTTTGCCCTTGTCCTGACCACCCCCAATGACAATGCATTTATCATGCCCTCAGGTCGGCTGCTCGACCCTCGGATCCACACTGGCATCCTGCATGCGGCCCTCCTCGCCCTCTCGGTGCTGGCCCCGGATTCTTACACCCTCCACGCTGCGGTGTGGCCCAGGCCTGCCTGCATCCCAGCATCCCCGTCGAGGACATCAAAGCCCAAGTGACATGGTTTTCCGACGCGGTCTATGCATACCTTCCCCGGCTCACCACAGCTGGCGCCCCTCGAGCCCTCTCCTCCCTTTTGGTGGAGGGCTCTTCGGGGCTCTCCCCATCCCAGTGACTCTCTCCCCCACGATGACCTCGCCCATACCTAGCTGGTCCTGAAATTTGACATTTAGCATTTATCTTAACATTTTACTTAACATTTACACTTATGTAATTTGTCATTCAACTCATTCAATTGTACTTGACTCCTTCAGACCTTCATTTTATCATGTAATAACATGTTTTTCTCCACCCCTGCCTTCCTTCGTCTCGTATCAACCCCCAACATCTTCATCCTGCACACTCTCTTTCTCAGAGATACACTCAGTGCCGATATGACCACTGTAAAGATTAATTTGATATTTCAGAATATTGCTGACTGCATAGATGAATAGTGTGCAACTATTGGTGAGAAGTTAGCATCTACATTTCCTATATATGATATAGTGCAAGAATTGATGCCCCGTAAGAACGCCTGAAGTGACACTTTCCTGCAAGGCTTCTCACGAATCGCCGGACTATTAAATACAACTAAAACACTCTACGATATTGAACGAGTATAAGGCAACATAAGTAAACCAAATACATTTGTGCTTGCATACTTGTGTTTGCATATGCATCCATGCAATAGTTAAGATGGGGCACTTTTCCTGTGACTTGACCTGCAACCTTTCCTAAAGGCGACTGTCATTCCATTCCAGTATAAACCATCCAGGGCAGACCCCACACCGGCCACAGATCACGCCGGACCACGCCGGACCACCCCGGATGAGCCACGGACGAGCCACGGATCACCCCGGATCGCCACGGACCACCCCGGATGAGGGTGCGGGGTTCGTCCGGCCTCTGATCCGGGTAGGTGTGACTGGGCCTTAAGATAAAGTAGCTAACACCAATCCCACTATGTCGACTCCACGGGAAGATTCTTGGGATTGAAAAGCGGAAAAGGGAGACATGAAATTCCTCTCTGCTAATGAAGTAATCACGCACTAACATTACAGGTTCAAGTCAGGGCCACTTCACTGTATTTGTATTTTCTGATTGGTTTCAGATCGTAATTGCTGACATCAGCAATACGACCAATACATCACTGTCAGCTCGAAACCCCCGCATTGTCCTATCTGTCTTGGCCTCACGAAATCATTTCATGCTGTCAATCACAATCTACTTCATGAATGGGCTCTGAACTATCGCGCAATGTCTTGGGTGTAGAAACTATCTTATTCTTTTTATTTTTTATTTTTTGTTTAACGACCCCCTAGCTCTTCATAAATAGAGAATAAGCTTTAGAGACAAACTTTCCAAATTTCTACTAATAAAGTATGACCGAGGATCAAGCCTTGGACTCATTCTGTTCTAATCTATGCGAATGATAACACTCTATAATAAGGGCCAATATAATTGTCAGTTATGCTGATGACACTGTCCTTATGAACAGTAACTTAGATGAGTTATAGGCTGAGCTAAACTGAGTTTATGAACAGTGCTGTGCCACCTTACTGACAATAAATCCTGCCAAACAAAAGGAATGAACCAAGGTCCCAGTCAATCATCTCAAAATCATGACCTTGAAACGGATGACAGTGCCATTGCCAGAATATATCATTTCTATTACTTATATACGGCATCATGATAGACCCAAAACTTAATTATTAGTGGCATCATTCGCGAATTCTGAAAAAGAATGTCCACCAGCAAGCCAATGTAAAGCATCTAGCAACAGGGAAAGGGTCTGATATTTATTTTAACCCAGTTTCAATTACATCTGTCTTCCATGTTCCAAGGACCAACTTAGCTTCCACTACGCTTCAAATAATCCAAAGAAAGACCCTTCACATCGCATCTCTTAAATGGTAAAGAACAGTATGTGCTCCCCACTCTACAACCGTCACACCCGTTACAGAATGGCTTTCATGTATATACTATTAGGCTCAACCACATTTCTAGAACTTCTCTGACTCTACCAACAAATGTGGAATACGCCACCTACTAATATATCGTCACCACTTCATAGCTCCCATCTCTGAACACCATGTTATTCCGTTAGTAACTCCACCTGTATATCGTGCGAATCCGGAAACAGTTTTAATCGACGGACGAGATTCAGAATAAGCAATTCAAGGGGACTAGCAGGAAGTATTGATCTCTTTATAACGAGACACAGTCCATCTTATATATCAAACATTATATCTCACCACAACTCCCTCTAATTTCTCCAACCAGGTCTCTTAATGATTCATGCATTATGCATGATATATCGTGTGTTTCTACTATGGTCTTCTACACGTTTGAACAACTGAACTCTCCATCACATCGGGTATATGTACACACAATGATATTCCTCAGCATATATGTAAACATTATGCACTTTCCTTACTTGGGGACTTTTGTGGTGTCCCTTCTCAAAATATTCAATTGCTTTGATGCATCTGTTAATTATCTATTGTTAATTTGTAGATCATTAATCCTTATAAGATGCCCACCAAATCCGCTCTACTATACTCAATGGATAAGAAACACCCAACAAATCAAACTATTGGTGCAGCTACACACCCTTCCTCATCTGCTCATACAATCAACTTGAACCTGACAAAGAAGAGCTCCTTAAACCTTAGTAGGTGGTATCAGTAAACGAAAACCACTTGTTTCTGTACACATTAGTGAGCAGGAGGCAATTACTTCCCTTATGGCTTGCTATGGGTGTTTCTGTCCAAAAGGGACTAATATTCTTTAAATGCTGACATATACTTCCGCCCACTGAGTCTGCGCGAGGTGAACCGGATGTACTAATCGCACCGAGCAGTGAGTGAAGCAGTCACAGCAGTCACAGCAGTCACAGCAGTCAGCATATTGCTAACTGTATGGACGTAATACAAGCCGGCCTGCACAAACAGCAGAGCCGCACAGATTGATGCCAACAAAGAATAGATGGCAATATCAGTGTGGTGTAACTGACACTCTCCTCATCAACATTGCGCTCCACCAGACATTATTACTGAAGGAAGAGCGCCAAATTAAATTGTGTTCCCGCCAAGTCGAGTTTTAGACTGTCATCGCATTCTGTGTACGTTTTCTTCGCACAGAGAACGTTCTGTCGTACCTTTTTCCAAACAGGCAGCCATAGGTTGTGGTTGCGTCTTGTTGTCAGGATTAATGTATTTCCGGAAGGCATGGACTTTTCTTGTGTGTGTCTCTAGATGTTGTAAATTTGAGAAAAAAAAGAAAAAAAGAGCAACAAAAGTACGGTACAGTATAACCCCGTTAAACCAAGCTTGAAGGGACCCTAGACATTTGTTTGGTTTAACCGATCTTTGACTTCGACTTTGACTTGGCTTTGGCAAACACTTTGGTGCATTATGAATGTAATATACAATGTATGTGGACACTATGATTATTGTTGTTAGGCATATACAGCTTAACCTCATTAAACCAAGCTCGGTTAAGTCAAACGATCGGTTAATCCAAACTTGTGTCGGCGACCCGTCAAAATACTACGATTTATCATATACAAAAGTCCTAGATGACCTTAAAACCACATGAAAGTTTGGTTTAGCTGTACCGGAAGTGGCCTGGGATCGACAATTATGTTTGGATTAACCGATACTTTGGTTTAACCGAGCTTGGTTTAACGGGGTTGTACTGTACAATGGAAATTTGACTCAATATACATATTTACTGTGTTGCTACCTAATTTTACCTTCAGAATATATGAAGCTGTTCGTATCAAATGTCGTCATAGTAGTATTTATGAAACTACCATGAATGGTGGTAGTATTACCAATGAATGATAATACTACCATTCATTGATTCATGGATTACAGTTGATGCATATTTTCGTTTTGACAATTGAATTTGAAAATTATTAGATATCTAAGTTAGAGTTCGGTACACTTATTAAACAATTATTGCTACATAGAAGCGGAGGTGATCTAAATTTAATACAAAGGGTCACTAGTTTAAGTCACTTATTCAAAATGAGCTCAATTGACACACACGTATCAGTGTAGCTCTGAGTCTGGTGACCTTTTGCTACTCTGCTCAAATTCACGGTGCAAGTGTAGCTTTGCATTTGGTGCTCCTGACTTTTGCTACTCAGACAGAATAATGTGAATTAATTCCAATTTTCCTGGTGGAATTATTTGCGACCAATTAAATGCATCAAGTATATTGACCTGTGTATATAGGACAATATCGAATTAATAGGCCACACGGCAGCATAAGGCGAGATGATGAAATAACGCCATCATTGCTATACTTCTGCTTGCACAATAATCTAGTTTAACCAGATCCTAATGAGGTTCAATAGTTAATCCTTAGTAAATTGAACCCAGGCATAAATCCACAATGTGCTGGGTTTTCACCAGAATGTGTTTAAAAAGGCAAAGCTGCGGGACCCCAATTGCAACGGTGCACTATTTACTTTGGGGATTTGGTTTCAGGAGCAATGATTTCGCATCTTATAGGCTCATGATATGATGGACATTCTTAGGTGGCGCTGGTGTCTTGATATACTACGGGATATTCTGGATTAGCCTACAGCGTTGGGAAAATGTGCATAGTGAATTATATAGCACTATCTTTGTTTGAATGCTATATGTAACAATTTAAGGTAATTCTCTCCCAAATTCGTTGTTGGAGTTTTCCGTCTTGGCAACATCGACGGTCATCTGAGGATGGGTACCGATTTGTGACAGTGCACACTCGTGGCGACTTTATAATGCTGCCTCACTGGGAAATCAGGCTGCCAGCACCATAATCGGGTATCCCACTCAGTCACATTATCCTTACACTGAGCTAACCAGATCTTTCCCTGTTGTATTAATGCCAAGCACCAAGCTAGGAAGCGACAAATATCAATTTTTGAGTCATTGGTTTGACTCGACCGGGAACCGAACACCCGATCTTCCGCATGGGAGGCCTGCGCTCTACTGATTCGCACACTGCGTCCAGTGACTCTCTCCCAAATTCAACAGAAATCCAAGCAAAATGAGGAAAACATTTCCCAGGGTGTCATTTGTATAGATCTACCACTATTCCACCACCCAACCACTTTGCCGGTCCCGAAGGCTCGATCGGTAGAGCGTTGGCTTCCTATTTGGAACCTCATCATCATCATGCTGTCAATCGCAATGCGACAAAGACTGCTTTCATTACTTAACGCCGCTTTGTGTGGTTGCACATTCCATAAAAGCTGCTTGCAAAGTGTTGAAGTGCTGCTGGCTTTTGCAGGTTACTTGGAACCTAGTGGGTTCAACTCCTGTCCGAGTCAAACCAATGACCTGCACAATTTATTCCAGTCGCTACATACTTGACGCTTGGCATTAATATAATAAGGGAAGGATTAATTCTGTCAGACTGATATGAACTTATATGGTGCTAAGGTGTATAACCCCGAGATACGAAGCCCCTCCCTTAACTGCCTGTATTCCTCGATGCTGTGTGGCCAATTCTCGTGAGAGTGAGCGGTAATCGATGAGACTGTTTAAGGGTCCACCACTGCCACACAATTTCTTACGGCATCATCATCATATTATACTAGCATTCCTTCAGCTACTCCATTCTCACAAGATGCCATGAATCAAGCCCTGCGATAGCACGCTGCATACAGCTCACACACGTGAACAAGTCCACAAAGCTATATTAGTTGTACTAACATCTATTATACAGATGTAGTCAGCATTTAGGCACTGATCTTCGAGCCATATATACATATTTATATATTACATAATATATATAGTTTAGAAAGCATCAGAGGATACTACTACCATTCATCACTAGCTACATGTGTCGGTACCACACATCAGTTACAGGTAATATAATCATACCAGTACCACGACTTGCTACTTTGAGATACAATGATTCACTTGGGGGAGGGTAGATCAGATCCAGTACAATCCCGCAGTAAAGGGCTGAGCATCAACTTCACCAAACATAACTACCTACACAGTGAAGAGAATGCAAACATATAACTGTGCAGAACAATAGGGATGTGTTACAGATTAGTATTAATATAGCCTTCACCTATTCGCTAATGCATAGATTAGTGTATACTTAACGCAATAAGTTTCAAGTTGTTCCGATAATTCTTCTATTTTTCAGATACAAATTGTTTACTTGTTATTCTGCTGACTATTAGAGATTTCAGTTAATAATTTCCAAGTATCATTCCGACTTAATAATTAGTCAATGGTCATTATATTAATTCTTGTATATTTCACTTAACAATTATTGAATTGTTTTCCAATAACTATTAGATATTTCAGTTCACAATTGTTCAGTTTTCATCCCAAGAACTCTTGTATGCTACAGTTAATAATTGTTTGCGTGTCAGTGCGATAACTTGTTAGATTTTACTTATTGATTGTTCAATTTTCAACCGTATATCACTTATATATTTCAGTTAATAATAGTTCCATTGCCATTCCGATAACTTGTGTACATTTCACCTCATCATTCTGCCATCGTCATTCTTCAATTTCCTTAGAAGCGTATTAACACAAGACAGGCAAATACCAAGGAACTCTGTTTTAATTTACTTAAAATCATTCACGTCAGGTCATGTCATCTCACTTGGAGTAATCATGCATGATGTATGTCTTCCGTACTGTTCTGCAGAACCTCTTTCTTTACTGATGTGTTCTCTTCTAATTTGTGGTTGGGTGCGGAGGCTGCCCCTTTGCTCGCCTCTAACCTCATTTTTCTTGTATTTCCTTCGGCTTTGGTCCTCCCTGCTGGGAGACCTGCAAATGGCGGCAGGGCTGGTGCGGCATCTGGGGCCCCCGGCTCGCTAATATTGAAAAGTATGTTGAAGCTTGAAGTCAGCAGTGAAGAAGAAAACACCAACACTTCTCCCACATGTCACACATTCTAACACATGTTGCTATACAAAGATATGTTGTAGGATATGTAGGGTTGATGAATAAATACCACATTCCACAAGCCACCTTAGCATCCTCAACCTCACACAACACATATCATAACCGATTGCGATATGCACACCTCAATCTCCTCTAACTTTAGCTTATTGTTAATATACTTTAGTGCAATAGAACATATAGTTACCATTTCATCTGTAATTTCCCAAGCCATATCATCATCATCTATCAATTTTGAAGTGAATAATATGTCATGTTAGCTGATGTGTAATGACTGCTGATGACAATATCAGGCTACATATACATATATGAGTACACGAATGTATTGACAGAATTATATTGTATTGATGTTGTCGTGGGCATAATTTTAGTATAGAAAATAAGGATGGAATAGTAACATCTTTGGGCAACACTGGAACAGAAAAGAGGCAATCCAAGAGAATGAATCCATTTTATAGCATGACTTCAGATGCATACTCAGAGGCGAAAGGTTAGGTCAGTGATCAAACTTCTGAATGTATTAGCTGAAACTATTTCAGACGTGGAGCTGAGTGTAAAAAACTGCGTGGACTGACTTAGTGGAAGCGCACAGACCCTGCAAATGACGCACACTACTTTAATATTTGAACAGCCGAATGGAACAAGGGGAATGTGACACAGTAAAAGAAGGCTCAGCCAATATGTGCATTGTGGCGCTATACCGCAGGGGCGGGGATGAGATGAGTAATGGAAATACTTGCAGAAAACGGAAACAAGCCGACACCCCCAATGTCAGTGGTTTTCTTTGATATTGAAATGAATGAATATCCCAAGGAATTTACTTTCTTTTTATTATCAGATGTGAGGAGTATTAATTATACACTACTTCATTAAGGCATTCTTGGTAGAATGTTTATATATTTAAATGCCCTACGCATACAGACGTGACATTACCTTATGACTTTACGGCATCAAATTCTAAAGATAATCCCACTGAACACGAATTGTCATGCATATATATATATATATTAATTTTAATATCGTCATTAACACTTATTCAGTGCAACATGCGGATTCCCAGCTACTGTCCACTGGTTCGTGAGGAGGAACTAAAGCTGAACTAGACACTAACAACACTTTGAACCCTCTCCTTCCGTAGGCCTTCACCAGTAAGTACTAGCAATTAATTTAACTTAAACTATGCATATATATTTCATATATATAGATAAAACCCCATAGCTGCATACAGTATACACATATGACCCAATTTAATATTTGTCTTCCAGTGTAGCAATATAAAATCAACCGTTTAAATCTCCCAGTCAAAGATGATCGCATAATGTCATTTTCTAGAGCAGTTCCTCTGCCTGAATCCCTTACTCAACACTTGCCATCAACTCCTAACTAAACTCGGAATACCTGGATATTTTGGAGCATGCTTTACTTGCTCAACATATGATTATGTAGTCGTGTGATGGCCCGGTTTGTCCTCCAGCTATCAGTAATGAATCACGCCGTAGATGGGGTAGGGGGGCCTTCCCTACTTTATTCCGCCCAGGTCAAAATAGGAGTGACCTTGACCTGCCCGGCCCTTTTGCTTGTGAGCACCGCTACGGGCGGATTCTGGTAGCAATGGGTGCAATAGGGACCGGCCCTGCTAGGGTGCTGCAGGTGCTGCCACCTGCCTGTTCTTCTGACCAGAAGGCTATTCGAGCAACATGACGAACCCAGGTATGAAGCTAGGCCAAATTACATCCGGCCACTGAGGCTCCGAATGAAACCTCATTTGGAGGCCTTGGGCATGAATTTGGACGTGTTGGAGGATGCGAAAGTACCAGAACATCCCCTGTGGTCATTGAGAAAGCCCTCGGTTATCCCCCAACTCACGGAACTGAGGAAGTCTGGGACACATCCACTCAAGTACCAAGGACTGCATGCAGAGATTCAAGGCCAGTTTGCAGACCACCTCTCCATATACACTGATGGTTCGAAAGACCAAAGCCGGGTAGCTGCTGCGGCAGTCTGCCGACGGGAAAGATTTGGCGTACATTTGCCTGATCAGAGCTTGATTTTCACTGCCGAAGCCTGAGCACTCCTTCTCGCATTGGAGTGTATCGAGGTATCCAACCACACTAACTATGTTATATACAGTGATTTGTTCTCTTGCCTCCTGGCTGTTGCTGGACTGAAAACGAATCAACCTATTCTAGCAACGGTCATTTATAAAATGAACCAACTGACAACGGATGGGTATGACATCCACCTGTGCTGGGTGCCTGGCCATGCCGGCATGCAAGGAAACAAACGAGCTGATCTGGCTGCGAAGAAGGCCCTGAACTGTGATCTTGAACCGTGTCTGATCCCTCACTCTGATCTGAAACCACTAATAGCCACCCACATAAAATCCAAATGGCAACATGAGTGGGATGAAAACATTAATAAACTTAAAGAAATTGAAGCATCTGTGGGAAGGGTCATGCGGGGGGTCGGCGGGACCAAGTGGTCCTTAGCTGCTGCCGTATTGGCCACTCGTGGCTTACATGTGCTTTTCTGCTCAAGCGGGAACCGCCCCCTGAATGTATTGGGTGTCAGTCCCCGCTGACACTCAAACACATTTGACTAAGTTGCGTTGATTGTTTGGCCCTGCGCCAACAGTTTCTACACTGCAGACAGTATACATGACCTTTTTACTAAGGTAAAACAGGAATACATTTTAGCCTTTTTGAAGGCAGCTGGACTGTACCACCTCATATAGTTTACTAAATAGATTCTATCAATTATTAATAAAACTTTCTCTTTTCTATGGGAATTTATTTCCCTTGACCACAAATATATGATTGTGAGCTTTCTAATTTAATGAGTGTCTATTGGCACATAATTGATTGTCTGCTTTTACATGTAAAAGCGATGGTTTGAACAAAAACCAAGCATTTCTCGCCGTGAATATGGCCTATGCTGCCGACACGGCGTAAAGCAACCACCAATTAATCAATCAATCTGACCAGCAAGATATATAGTTAAGACTCTCCAGGGTGGGGCTAAAAGCAAGATCGGCTGTGCAGTCCACAGAGCTGCCCCATAATTAATAATTACCTCAACAGTTAATTTTGATGTTCTCTTACTTTTCAATGTTGTTAGGACCTGCAGCCACCAGAACTGCTTGTTAACGGGCTTTCGTGCCCTTTTGAGGAAGTGTCAACTCACTTCTTCGGGCTCTATGTTACTTCATAAACACTTCAATTTTTATGACTGGGGAGTCATAGTTACAGTTAGAAAATCCAAAACCATTCAATTTAGTCAACGAGAATTATTATTACCAATTGCGGAAATATCTAACCCTAATTTGTGCAGAGTACATTGGCTCATTAAGCGCGTTAACTAAGCCCTGGTGTCTGATGACGCACCTGCCTTTTTGGTCCCAACTTCGGACGGTTCATTAAAACCATTAACATACCACATTTAAGCATTTTTCTAACCTCGCTGTTCATGTCACTCACTGCGCTGAGGGGGCTGTACTTTCCTTGCAATGCAGGGGGCATCCCTGGAGGAGATTAAAACCAGGAGGGACTGGTCGTCTGACACTGTTTTCAAATACATTTGCTCGCCTATGTCCTAGCGTATTTTGACAGATATGCGTGTCACGACAGCCCTCGCGGACACTAGTTAGGTTGGTTGGGTGAACTTCTCAGTCTGGTGGTGCCTAGCCCAGCCAGATATGGTTCCTTGTTATTTAACGGTTGTGTTCCTAATAAAATAACTGTATCCGCCTCCAGTCATCCATGTTGCCTGACTCCACGACACACACGTATATCAGGGATATGCCAGTGTAGATTGGGAGCCCCCCCCTCGTGTTACGGTTAGTTCCACTCTATCCCCCTCCCATCTGGTTGGGTTTGAGTCCATCAGATGGTGCCTATGGGGCTCCCCGATCTTGGACTTTTGGCCCCTGACAGGAGCCCACTTTCCCCTCGGAGGTTGCTTGGGTAACTTCTCCTGAATTTTTATATTTTTATTTATTATTACTCATGTACTCATTATTGGTTACCCATTAACTTGGTGGGCAGATACGGTTCCTTGTTATTTAACAGTTGTGTTCCTAATAAAATCACTGTATCCGCCTCCAGTCATCCATGTTGCCTGCATCCACTACACATATATATATATATGCACATATAATATTTCCATGCCGGTGATAACAATGGGAAATATGGTGTGTACAGAAGGTTCCAAACCCACACTTCTTCCCACTCTATTTTTATTGCGCTAACCATTACACTACCTATGCTCCCTGATGCAATCACTGTATCCGGACAACTGCATATGTGACTCCTTCCCTGCGACGTCAATGCAGACTAGTACACTCGTTGTAGGTGCTTTACATAGTTGATCTCCATGTAATTTAATGGTCAGGATTACATACGTACAGGCAATGCATTCAGTATACGTACCAGAGTAGGTTCATCACCCATACCGTGAATGCAAATGAACAACACACGATATTTCCGGAACATGTCAATATCCTTCCGGAAAGTCAGTCTGAAGAGCATAGTCCCATTTATGAATATATATATATATATATATATATGTATGTATATATATATATATATATATATATATATATGTATGCGCATATATGTATATGTCATCGTTGTGTAAGTGCACTTGCACTGGTTGACTGGTGCAGGGGGCTTGCTCCTGTTCCAAGCTATTTTTGTTGCAAATGCCTTCATTATACGACCAGGATTAATAGCCAGACGAGATAGAGGCGACGAAGCGGTGGGGAGGTGGAAGATGCGCAGAGAGCTGCCAGATCTAGGACCTGGGCGATCAATTTTACTCAAACTTCAGCTGCGTGCTCTGCTGCATCAGCATCTGGGATCAGGGCGTACAGGCTGGACTTTAAGCAGAGCCGCGCAGGGCCGTGCTACCACGAGAGGTCAGTGCGTCGGCGTACAAAGGTGCACCGATAACTCGAGGTAGAAGTAACTAATGTATGCTTGTTTATATCGCATCGATCCCTGCGATATCGCATCGATCCCTGCGATTTGACATCAAGCGATGCGGTCGCCTTCCCTCAATGTCAATATATGTTCGGTTGTTTGTTGCAGTTTTACGTCCTAAGTTTATTTTTGTATATTCGTACTTCTTTTTAATTAATTGCTCCATAACCATGTGATCATAAGAAAAGTGGAATTAGTGAGAATTAAAATTGCTTTCTCGTAAAAATCTGTTATTTAAACTACGTTTTTGGATAGGCATTTACGTGGTTTGGCGCCTGAATCCTTCAAGTATACATGTAAGGCATTGGTTTTACTCGACTGGGATTCAAACTCCCGACCTGCCGCATGGGAAACCTGCACTCTACCGATTCGGCAACCAGTTCCGATCCACAGGGTGATGTAGTACTAGTATGGTGACATGCAGACCCTCACTGGTGGATTAGAACCGATTGCTATGGTTACTCACCCGGTTGTCGTTCATGCTATAATGGCGACCCAGCCAGGGTCATGTCACCAAACCCGAGATCAGTCCAACGTGCTTGGGGGCGATATCGAAAGTCTGTTATCGTCCCGTACGCATACGTACATATCCACATACCCTCATACCTACATACATATCTAGAAACATACCACATGCCCAAATACCACATACCCACATACCCACTTACCCTCATACATACATACCTACCTACATACATACCTACATACATACCAACAAACATACCACATACCACATACTCACCCAAACATACTCACCCACACCACCCACCCACCCACACTCTGACCTACCCGCACCACACACCCACCCACACCCCGACCTCCCCACACCACACGTCGGCCGCTCCCCCACCGGCCGAGACGAGAGAGATGCGGCGAGATCTCGGCCAGGTCTCGGCGGCCGTTGGCGAAGCTTCTCACCAACTCTCAGGTGGCACTTTTGGCTGAGGAAACGACAGTAGCTTCTCAGCTGGGCACCAGGGTGGGAGAGGGTGGGAAGTGATGGTGGGGTCATGGTGGGAATTGTGGGTGTTTGTGCAGGTTTCCGGGCTTATCAGGTTGTGAGGGTATGGCTATTTGTAGGGGCCTGTTTTCTTAAAGCATTTCTTTGGGTGTTTTATCGGAAGTGAAGATTTGTGGTAGCCTCGTGTGGTTGTTGGAAGTGTTGGAGTTCGTGTGGTTGTTGGTGGTTTTGTTGGTCCCTACAAGGCATGAGCGTATGTGCGGGTAATTGCAGTTAATGTCAATAAATATGGGGTCGTGGGATTCAGGGGACTTTCGGAATTTTCGGGATTTTCGGGCATTGGTTGGGATGGGGTGGGGTTAGAAAGTTGTGGAGGCAGTCGGCAGGCTTGTGGGATATTTGGGTTGTAGGCTTTTGGGGGCTTTTGGGGGCTTTTGGGGATATGGGGGCTAGTGGTGTTCTGGACATGTGTGGGGATGCATAGGAGTGGTGGGGTTGGTTAGGTTGTAGAAGGGGAGATTCTGGGGATTTTGAGGAATGTGGGGGGATGTTTGTGTAGTATGGATGTAATGGGATTCATATGGTTTAGAGTTTGTTGGAATGTCTCCTGATGTGTTGGATATATTGGTGTTTGTTGTTGTTTTGCATTGTTGTGGGTTGTACACATTTGTCGAAATTGTTAAGATATCGGGAGGGGGGCTGGTTGGGGGAGGGCTCTCATAGGGGTTTCCTACTTGTTGTGCGCGGTTTCTGGGACCTTCCTATTTTGCAGGGCGTGGATATTCTGGGGATTATGCGGATTGTGGGTGTAGCAAGGTTGTGTTTGGGTTGTTAGCATTGTTGTGGTTTTGCTTACTCCTATGAGTCAGGTATGCAGGTATTGCAGATATTGCAACACCTCAGGGAGTTTCACGCCCCTGCCCTGCAGAGTTGTAAACCACTGCCTTGTGGTACAGGTTCTTGACAGAACCGAAGGCTAAGGGAGCAAACCCTAAACATAAAACCATGTCACTGTGGCAGCATTAAGGGCAGTTGATGTATTGAACTCCCAACATCTCCCAACCAGCCACTGCAGGGACAAATAGTTTTGCGCCTGTCTTGACATGTTCTTGCTGGTGTGAAACCTCTATTTGCTCCCTGAGAGAGTGCTGCTGGTAACTTGCAGCACTTCAACGCCTTTGCAGGCAGCTTTCATGAAATGCATACAGTCCAGACAGAGTGCTGACCTATTCAATGTTGCACACTTAAGAGCGAAGACCAAGACTACTTGGATACTAGTGAGAGAGCTGCTATTCACAGATGACAGTGCACTGGTTGCCCACTCTGCTGAGGAGATCCAGAAAATAGTGGACGCTTTCTCCGATGCATCAAAGAAGTTTGGCCTGAAGATTAACATCAAGAAGACAGAGGTACTGTACCAACCCAACTCTACAAGAACCCGAGAGGAGGATATCATGGTTGACGGAAACAAGGTGAACTCTGTTCCGGAATTCACCTACCTCGGAAGCACTATATCAAGTGATGGACGCAATGATGGTGAAATACAGAGGAGGATGGCCAAGGATAGCGCATGTTTCGGCCGACTACGCCAGAGACTCTGGAACAACCACCATGTGTCCATGCGAGTCAAAGGCAAGATCTACCGTGCAATCATGCTATCCACCCTACCGAATAGAGCTGAGGCCTGGACAGTGTACAGATGACAGGTGAAAAAGCTGCATGCCTTCATGATGCGACATCTGCGTTCAATTATGAGGCTAACCTGGAAGGACAAAGGGACAAATAAGGAAATACTCAAACGGACGGGGCTGCCCTCTATGGAAGATCTTCTGATCAAAAATTATCTCCGGTGGACTGGACACCTCATGAGGATGTCATCAGACAGGCTACCAAAGCAGATCCTCTATTCTCAACTGTCTTCTGGTTACAGAAAGAGAGGGTGCCCTCGTCTCCGGTTCAAGGATACCATCAAGAGAAACCTGAAGCTGAGAGACATTAAGACCGACTCATGGACATCACTCTCACAGCAGAGAGCTAAATGGAGAGCGGCGGTCAAGTAATGAAAGCAGTCTTTGTTGCATCACGACCGACAGCATGATGATGATGATGAGTATTGTGGGGCTTCTTGTAAGGGAGTGTGAGTTTAGTGGGTGTGTCGCAGGATGCTGACATTGTAGGGGTTTCTGGTGGGTTCGTTGAGCTTGGCCCGCACCTTTAAGCCCTGGCCCTGAAGGAGGCTAGGTGTGGAGAGCTGCCGTGAGATGCCCGGATGAATGCCTGGACGGGCAGGGAGAGGGTCGGGAGTAAGCCCCTATAAGGCCCTCAAAGCACCCCCAATAGTGGTACGGTACCAGTACCTGCACAACTGGTTATCTGTGTGTGTGGCATAATAGGCGTGCAGAAAGAGTGGTGAAAGTATTAGTAAAACCTGCGCGCCCAGGGTGGCGCTAACTGTATCTCTTGGTGTGTGTATGTGGATGGGTGTGCGGGGGCGGCTATCAGTTTATAGGGTGAGGTTGGTTACTGGTGCAAAGTCCGATGGCTTTGAGTTGTTGTTATGTTATTTAGGTAACTATATTAACTTGGTTATAGCACCTCACGTTTCCTTAGATTGAAGTAAAATTAATACTATTTGAAATGGTTCACATTGAGGTTTGCTTCATTGAAAATCTGCCTAATTAATTGTGGTGTGCACGTCACTATGTTGGACCAAATATGATTCAGCAGTAACATATTGTCTTAAATCTACTTTATATACCTTATCTGCAACAATAAAGGCTTAATAATCGTACACGTCTCTATGTTTTATATGAAGATTAAATTGTCATAAGTTGTTTTGATTTTGAACAAATTGATGCGTTTCTCGGATTATGCAGCTTCCAAAATGATTGTCAAGTGAGAAAAGGAACTCGTTCGGTTATGTTATTCCAGCACTGTGTCAATCGTTCTTTCCTTAGTGATGCCAAACACCTGGCTAGGTATAGCCTGTTTTGTGTGTGTTCGCTTTGATCAGGGAATCGATCAAAGCCACTACTGCCAACCCTCAAACAGATATGTCATAGTCCGACGAAAGCAGCCAATTCTCGAACCGAAAACACTTTCCTAGATTTTATCCAAGACATCCATCTTAGATAATGATTCACTTATTAAGTATTTATTGCAGTATGTGAGATATGTTAACTTAATTTAGTATAATGTGTCATTTCTGAAGCCTATGATACCCAGCATTTGGAGATCCCCCTCCCCTAAAATGAATGTTAAATATTCCCGAAATTCAACCCCTTACAATAAAACGTATACATTGTATCAAACTAAAGTAAAGTGCGTTATAGTGCTCAAACTAGTGTGTTCCTCCAAACTATGACAGGAATTGAAAATCATTACAGTGAACACTTCCACACCCCACCTCCCACGCTCATCAATACCTGCCTTTGCATCCCACTCAGCCACTGCGCAGCAGATACCATTTTTATATTTTAAATACAATAATACATACAATCACTAAATAATATTAGAATATTATTGTTGCGTAGTGCGATGGTTTTGAAATTCTGTCGTATGCACATTGTAAGCTAATCTTTATAATGTTTTTTTAAAGTTGAATTAGTTGTTATCCAAAAGGGTACGTGCTGATATATTTAATAATAAGACTTGTACCATTAATGGCAGATCAAATAGGTTTCAAGAATAGGTTCCATAAAATTGATTCTGTATTCCCATATATCTGGCAAGAAGTGCTTAATCATCGCACCTTCGATGGTAGGCTCAAATCTAGGTTAGTGATTTGCTTTTTTTAAATTGGATATTTTCGTCGGCCCATGATGCTTTAAATTGAGTTTTCCGACATTGCCAGAAAACGACAGTGTCCCACCCTGAAATAGAGCGATAATGGAGGTCGTGCCCTAGAGTGAACTTCTTACGCTGGGTGATCATCCTTGAAATTCAACTGAAAAGAGCTTACTCCAATGTCTAGTTGGGTCTGGATGTTTGATCAGTGTTCTTCAATCGGTGTTGTTTCCACTTGGCCTTTCGCCGTCTGAAATGAGCAGCTCTGAAGTCTGAGCGAGCTGACATCACGGAGACAAGCATAAAGCACTAGTCGGTGCGAATAATCGGATCGTAGTCGCTGCCAACGGCTCAACTTACTGGGACTGATGAAAGCAACAATAATAGAAGTAGCACAAAGACAAGCTTAGCTATAAGAGGGCGGAGCATCATACCATTCAGGTCGTGTCTATTACTAATAGGTATCCCAAGTGATTTTCAAAAATAGTTTGGAGTTTGATTTAATGGACTTCACCTGTTAGTATATTTAATTCGAAATAAAATGACACCTCATTTGTGAAAATTGCTCTAATATTAAAGAAGATATGGACTTTTTTAGGTTGTTACTTAATTGGTCCCACCCAAAACTAAAAAGATAGCATTTTTGATGGCCCCAAACATTAAAAGTCTATCAGACTTCCTGTGTTTTTTCCTTCAAATCCATAGCCTATACAATGAGAATATCAAGATCCAGGGGTCTGATGTGGTTAATTTCAAGATATACACCTTCAAAAATGTGCGAAATAACAATTTCCTTAATTTCACAAATTTTCAAATTTTGCATTGGACCAATTTTGTGGGCTTGTTTGTGTAAAAAATTGGTACCCATATTAAATTATTCTGATGTATCCCTAACCTACTGATAAATCTTGTCACTGCTATTTTTTTTCAGGAATACATATGCTTGGGAAAAGCTTTAAAAAAATAGGTTTAAAATGGTCCAGAGCTCAATTTGACAAGTGATAAAATCCGGTAAAAGGAAATGCCCAACTTTGAGCAGGCTTAAAATGGTACAGAAAAGCACCCGTACAAGATAATTGCATGAAATGTTCACACTGTACTATCTTCAATATGCTCTTTTTGTTTACATTATGTACACTACAATTTGATAGATGTAAATGTTAAGAAAAAAAAATGTTCAAACCATGTGTGTGGATGTGTGGGTGTGGGTGGTGTGTTTATGGAGCAGTCAGCCTTACACTAATTAATACCAGACAACACTGGCACATTGCATAACAACTTTAGCATTCAATTATTAAGTGGAGCCAACATTTATTTTGTCTCATATTTGTGCCTTCACGCTGTGCATTCCTAAGAATCATGATACACTTTTTTGTTGTTGAAAAAAGAAATCTTAATTTTCATGTAAAATCCTAAGTTATCCATTGTTCGGTTCAGAAATGGTGGTTAATTGAACATTTAAAATTTAAATTTAAAATAGATGGACAAAGAATTTATTCAAGGACAAAATATGACTATATGGCCTGTAGTATTGGCAACAAAATGATAACATTGGCATGATGATGCTAGCTCTGGTGAATGGGCGCCGGAGGTTTGAAGAAGCAGTGTAAAATTTCATGCAAAAGTTAGTTGAAACAAAAGGTGATTTTCTACATAAATGGCCTCGACAAACCATTGGTTTTCTGTAGATGATCAAAGTTATATCCTAATGTGGGTGGTACTATTAGAAAGAAGAAATATGAAGCTTTATTTTGCTTTAGATTTTATTTCAATTGGTCAACAACTTAGAACACACCAACATATTGAAAATGATGAATTTTAAGGCTCCACACACATATTATTGGTGGATTGGCAAGGCACTTGGGATACATATTACTGCAGAGTTGTGTCAATATCTGGTAGGTTGACAAGTAGATAACCAAGTGTACATATGTTTCTATGTACCTATGTATATATAAAGTATATATATATATTATCTAACATTATATTAATGTCGTATATATCATTTCTAATATATTTTATATTATATAAAAGATATTACATATAATATATTATGAATTATATATATATTTTATGTTTGTTTGTGTTTTTTTTATTGAGGCTATATTTATACTGTCCATAGCATATAACCCCGGGTACCCAGGCTTGTTTTCAATGCTGGCCAGTTGTAGTGTTGGTGTTATCTCACCACACAGTAGCTGCTGATAAGGTATTTGATTGCCTGCATTTCAGTAGCAGATATATAGTTGGTTGGTATGGTTAGTAGCCTGTGTTAGTTTTTTTTAAATGTTCTTGGCATATATGTATTATTTTATTATAGTATACATAGATTACATATATTACATAATATATATGATAGATATTATATATATTATATATAATATATATAGTATATTTTGTATATATATATATTATTTATATTATATATATATTATATATATTATATATATTATACATATCATAAATATTATATATTATGTATACTATGTATATTATACATATAGGTACATTCCCCCCATAGCCCCCTGTATATCGCTCACCATATTACACTGCGCATGTCAAACCCGGGGTCTAAAGAGTGATAGCCTTCATAAACCCACCCCGACCTGGGCATGTGCGCACACATCCTCTTCCGGTTGGTATGCGCATCCTCTGCGGGTCAGCCCCAGGGCGTGGAGCAGCAACGAGCTTCCTTGCTCTGAGCTGGTCCGTGCTGGCAGTTCACTCATATATCTTACTGGAAGTGACACCCTCCCGCCTCGCACCTTCTCTGTCTCAGTTCCCACCTCCCACCTCCCACCTCCTATCCACCCTCACCTCTCACCTCTCAGATCCCATCTCCCACCTCCCACCTCCTACCTCCCACCTCCCACCTCCCACATCCCACCTCCCACCTCTTATCCACACTCACCTCTCACCTCTCAGATCCCATCTCCCACCTCCCACCTCCCACCTCCCACCTCCCACCTCCTATCCACACTCACCTCTCACCTCTCAGATCCCATCTCCCACCTCCCACCTCCCACCTCCCACCTCCCACCTCCCGCCTCCTATCCACACTCACCTCTCAGCTCTGAGATCCAACATCCCGCCTCCTACCTCCCACCTCCCACCTCCCACCTCCCCTCTATCCACACTCACCTCTCACCTCTCAGATCCCATCTCCCACCTCCTACCTCCCACCTCCCCCCTCCCACCTCCCACCTGCTATCCACACTCACCTCTCACCTCTCAGATCCCACATCCCGCCTCCTACCTCCCACCTCCCACCTCCCACCTCCCGTCCTATCCACACTCACCTCTCAGCTCTGAGATCCCACATCCCGCTTCCTACCTCCCACCTCCCACCTCCCACCTCCTATCCACACTCACCTCTCACCTCTCAGATCCCATCTCCCACCTCCTACCTCCCACCTCCCACCTCCCACCTCCCACCTCCAACCTCCTATCCACACTCACCTCTCACCTCTCAGATCCCACATCCCACATCCAACCTCCCACCTTCCACCTCCCACCTTGCATTCAAACCCACCTCTCAGCTCCCACTCTCCACTTACATCCACACCAAATTCTCTCCTTCCGCCCCCCGCACCCGCCTCCCACCTTCCGCCACCCGCCACTCGCCACCCGCCTCCCACCTCCTGCGTCCCACCTTCCATCCAGTCATCACCCACCTTCTGCTTCCCACCTCCCAGCTCGGATTTCCCACCTCCCATCCACTCCTATGTGCCGCGTGACACCTGCCACCTCCCGCCTCAGTCCTCCGGCATCCCATTACCACCCCTCACCCATTACCACATGTTTACGCCTCCCACGTCCCGCCTCCCGCCTCCCAGTTCCAACCTCCCATTCACACCTATGTCCCACCTGCCACTCTCCACCTCCCATCCACACCCACATCCACATACACGCCTCCTTTCGACTCACTCACCACGCGACCTTCACACTATTTCTCATATTTGAGTGCCAATATATCAATGTTGCCGAATTGAATGGGTCTTTTAAAAGATTGAGAGAACGCTTAAAGAATTATATAGGGTTAACGAGTATGCTATACCTCATTTCAGATTAAGTTAGCTTATATGTCTTAAAGCATTGCCTTTGGCGGTATATCAACTTAAAACATGCGAATATAATGTTGGCATGCAAATTGAAAGGCTTCCTGACATAAATGGCAGTAGTAACAAGTTGTATTACATCGACTCATTATTCCATTCAATGCAGGAGTATATGTTTAATAATTGTCCATGTGGATATGTTTGCTCAAAGAGAGTTGGTTTCGAAATATGAATGCTTTCATCAGAATTTGCCGTTTGATGTATGTTGAATTAACCGTAAATTATTGTCTATTTGTTTCATGTTGATTTACGTCCCAGCAATATGTATGGTCATATCAGGACGGGAACCTTACATTTCTCATCGGATCTTATGAGTGGTTTGTGTATACATGTCTATAAATATATACATACATAATTTATATATACATAAGTATCATTTGTATGTAATCGGCGAGGTTTGCATTACGAATAGTGAGTAGATAAATGCATATAAATACATCACTGAAGCCGTCGATGAATCCTTAGTACGGGGTGGCTATGTTGCTGCGGGCAAAGAGGCGAACCCGTAGGTGAAGGATGGCTGTAAATTCACACGCTGCGCATTGGTGAGACATTGTGAGCGCCGGAAATACAGACTTGTTCTCCGTTTGTCTTCTTTAGTGTTCCTCCACGTCCTTTGCGCTCTGCCATGTGGGGAGGGGGTGGGGGGATCTGGTGGGGCGTGGATGGAGGAGAGGGTTTTGGTGCGGAGGGTGGTGGTGTATGGTGGGTAGGAGAGGGTAGGAGTTGTGCAATGGGTGGTGGTGCGTGGTGGGGGAATGGAGTGGTATGGCTGTGGAGGAGTGGAGGTAGGGGGTGGGGAGGAGAGTGGTCGGGGAAATGGAGAGGGGTGGTGTGTGGTGGGAGAGGACAGTGAGGGGATGTGGAAGGAGATAGTGGTGTGCGGTGGTGGAGCGGAGTGGTGGTGGTGTGGAGGCTGGTGGAGGTGTATGGTGGGGGATGGTGGGGGAGGTGGAGGAGTTGATGGGGTGGTGGTGGGGGGATACGGAGGAGGTGACGGTGTGTGGTGGGAGAATGTCGTTGTAGCGATGTGGAGGGGTGGAGGGGTGTGGTGGGGGAGGGGAGTGATGGCGGTGCGGAGGGGATGGTGGTGTCTGACGTCTGCGGGAAGTGGTGGTTGATGTGAGGGAGATTGTGGGCTGTGGTGCCTGAGGGGAGTGGTGGTGGTGGGCGGCGGTAGATGTGTGTGGAGATGGAGGGGAGTGGTTGTGGAGGGTGGTATATCATAGATGTGTCTGGAGATGGAGGGGGGTGGCAGTGGGCGGCGGTAGATGTGTGTGGAGATGGAGGGAGTGGTGATGGTGGGGTGGTAGATGTGTGTGGAGATGGATGGGTGGTGGTGCAGTAGATGTGGGTGATGATGGAGGGGGCTGGTGGTGGCGGTGGGCGGCGGTAGATGTGTGTGGAGATGGAGGGGGTGGTGATGGTGAGGTGGTAGATGTGTGTGATGATGGAGTTGGGTGGTGCTGGCAGTGGGCTGCGGTAGATGTGTGTGGAGATGGAGGGGGGTGGTGATGGTGGGGTGGTAGACGTGTGTGGAGATGGAGGGGTGGTGGTGGTGGGGCGGTAGATATGTGTGATGATGGAGGGGGGTGGTGGTGGTGGGGCGGTAGATGTGTGTGGAGATGGAGGGGGGTGGTGATGGTGGGGGAGGTAGATGTGTGTGATGATGGAGGGGGGTCGTGGTGGTGGGGCGGTAGATGGTGTGGAGATGGATGGGGTGTGGTTGTGGTGGGGGCGGTAGATGTGTGTGGAGATGGAGGGGGGTGGTGATGGTGGGGGGGTAGATGTGTGTGATGATGGAGGGGGGTCGTGGTGGTGGGGCGGTAGATGTGTGTGGAGATGGAGGGGTGTGGTTGTGGTGGGGCGGTATATGTGTGTGATGATGGAGGGGGGTGGTGGTGGTGGGGCGGTAGATGTGTGTGGAGATGGAGGGGTGTGGTGTGTGGTGGGGGCGGTAGATGTGTGTGATGATGGAGGGGGGTGGTGGTGGTGGTGGGGCGGTAGATGTGTGTGGAGATGGAGGGGGGTGGTTGTGGTGGGGGGGGTAGATGTGTGTGGAGATGGAGGGGTGTGGTTGTGGTGGGGGCAGTAGATGTGTGTGGAGATGGAGGGGGGTGGTGATGGTGGGGTGGTAGATGTGTGTGATGATGGAAGGGGGTGGTGCTGGTGGGGTGGTAGATGTGTGTGATGATGGAGGGGGGTCGTGGGGGTGGTGGGCGGCCGTAGATGTGTGTGGAGATGGAGGAGAGTGGTGGCAGTGGGCGGCGGTAGATCATAGATGTGTGTGGAGATGGAGGGGTGGTGGTGGTGGGCGGTGGTAGATGTGTGTGGAGATGGAGGGGGGTGGTGATGGTGGGGCAGTAGTGGCGGTGTTGGCGGTGGGCGGCGGTAGAATTGTATGGAGATGGAGGGGGTTGGTGATGGTGGGGCGGTAGATGTGTGTGGAGATGGAAGGGGTGGTGATGGTGGGGCGGTAGATGTGTGTGGAGATGGAGGTGGGTGGTGATGGCGGTGGGCGGCCGTAGATGTGTGTGGAGATGGAGGGGGGTGGTGATGGTGGAGAGGTAGATGTGTGTGGAGATGGAGGGGGTGGTGGGGGTGGTAGATGTGTGTGGAGATTGAGGGGGAGTGGTGGTGGTGGGGCAGTAGATGTGTGTGGAGATGGAGGGGGATGGTGATGGTGGCGCGGTAGATGTCTGTGATCATGGAGGGGGGTCGCGGTGGCGGTGGGGGCGCGTAGATGTGTGTGGAGATGGAGGGGGGTGGTGATGGTGGAGCGTTAGATGTGTGTGGAGATGGAGGGGGTGGTACTGGTGGGGCGGTAGATGTGTGTGGAGATCGAGGTGGGTGGTGGTGGTGGGGTGGTAGATGTGTGTGGAGATGGAGGGGGGTGGTGATGGTGGGGCGGTAGATGTGTGTGGAGATGGAGGGGTGTGGTTGTGGTGGGGTGGTAGATGTGTGTGGAGATGGAGGGGTGTGGTTGTGGTGGGGGCGGTAGATGTGTGTGGAGATGGAGGGGGGTGGTGGTGGCGCGGCGGTAGATGTGTGTGGAGATGGAGGGGCTGGTGATGGTGGGGCAGTAGATGTGTGTGGAGATGGAGGGGTGTGGTTGTGGTGGGGCGGTAGATGTGTGTGGAGATGGAGGGGGGTTTTGTGGTGCGGTGGCAGATGTGTGTGGAGATGGAGGGGGGAGTGGTGGCGTGGTGGTGGCAGGGGGGGTAGATGTGTGTGGAGATGGAGGGAGTGGTGGTGGTGGCGGCGGTGGTATAGATGTGTGTGGAGATGGAGGCGGTGGCGGTGGTGAGGGTGGTAGATGTGTGTGGAGATGGAGGGGGTGGTGGTGGGGGTGGTAGAGTGTGTGTGGCGATGGAGTGGGGTGGTGGTGGGGGTGGGCGGTGGGGAGGAGTGAATGGTGGTTGTGTGGTGGGAGGGGAGTGAATGATGGGGGTGTGGGGGTGTGCGGGTGTGCGGGAGGGGAGTGAATGGTGGTTGTGTGGTGGGAGGGGAGTGAATGACGGGGGGGTGGGGGGGTGCGGGTGTGCGGGAAGGGAGTGACTGGTGGTTGTGTGGTGGGAGGGGAGTGAATGATGTGGGTGTGGGGAGTGTGCGGGTGTGCGGGAGGGGAGTGACTGGTGGTTGTGTGGTGGGAGGGGAGTGAATGATGTGGCTGTGGGGGTGTGCGGGTGTGTGGGAGGGGAGTGAATGGTGGTCGTGATGTGGTCGTGTGGTGGGAGGGGAGTGAATGATGTGGGTGTGGGGGTGTGCGGGTGTGTGGGAGGGGAGTGAATGGTGGTCGTGTGGTGGGAGGGGAGTGAATGATGTGGGTGGGGGGTGTGGGGTGTGCGGGTGTGCGGGAGGGGAGTGAATGGTGGTCGTGTGGTGGGAGGGGAATGAATGATGTGGGTGTGGGGGTGTGCGGGTGTGCGGGAGGGGAGTGAATGGTGGTTGTGTGGTGGGAGGGGAGTGAATGATGGGGGTGTGGGGGTGTGCGGGTGTGCGGGAGGGGAGTGAATGGTGGTTGTGTGGTGGGAGGGGAGTGAATGATGTGGGTGTGGGGGTGTGCGGGTGTGCGGGAGGGGAGTGACTGGTGGTTGTGTGGTGGGAGGGGAGTGAATGATGGGGGTGTGGGGTGTGCGGGTGTGCGGGTGGGGAGTGAATGGTGGTCGTGTGGTGGGAGGGGAGTGAATGATGGGGTGTGGGGGTGTGCGGGTGTGTGGGAGGGGAGTGAATGGTGGTTGTGTGGTGGGAGGGGAGTGAATGATGTGGGTGTGGGGGTGTGCAGGTGTGTGGGAGGGGAGTGAATGGTGGTCGTGTGGTGGGAGGGGAGTGATGATGGGGGTGTGGGGGTGTGCGGGTGTGTGGGAGGGGAGTGAATGGTGGTCGTGTGGTGGGAGGGGAGTGAATGATGTGGGTGTGGGGGTGTGCAGGTGTGTGGGAGGGGAGTGAATGGTGGTCGTGTGGTGGGAGGGGAGTGAATGATGGGGGTGTGGGGGTGTGCGGGTGTGCGGGAGGGGAGTGAATGGTGGTTGTGTGGTGGGAGGGGAGTGAATGATGGGGGTGTGGGGTGTGGGGGTGTGCGGGTGTGCGGGAGGGGAGTGAATGGTGGTCGTGTGGTGGGAGGGGAGTGAATGATGGGGGTGTGGGGGTGTGCGGGTGTGTGGGAGGGGAGTGAATGGTGGTTGTGTGGTGGGAGGGGAGTGAATGATGGGGGTGTGGGGGGTGTGCGGGTGTGGGGGAGGGGAGTGAATGGTGGTCGTGTGGTGGGAGGGGAGTGAATGATGGGGGTGTGGGGGTGTGCGGGGTGTGCGGGAGGGGAGTGAATGGTGGTCGTGTGGTGGGAGGGGAGTGAATGATGGGGGTGTGGGGGTGTGCGGGTGTGGGGAGGGGAGTGAATGGTGGTGGTGGGTGGGAGGGGAGTGAGTGGGGTGGGGGTGGGGGGTGTGCGGGTGTGCGGGGAGGGGAGTGAATGGTGGTCGTGTGGTGGGAGGGGGGAGTGGGGTGGGGGGTGGGGTGGGTGGGGGGGGGGTGGGGGGTGTGGGGGTGGCGGGGGGGGGGGAGGGGGGTGGTGGGGGTGTGGGGGGTGGGAGGGGAGTGAATGGTGGGGGTGGGGTGGGGGGGGGGGTGGGGGTGGGTGGTGGGGGGGTGGGGGAGGGGAGTGGATGGGGGGTGTGGTGGGGGGGGAGGGGAGGGGTGGGGGGTGGGGGGGTGGGGGGGAGTGGTGGGGGGGTGTGGGGGGGGAGGGGAGTGGTGGGGGTGTGGTGGGGGGGGGGAGTGGGGGTGTGGGGGGTGGGGGGTGGTGGGGGTGGGGTGGGGAGGGGGGAGTGGGGGGTGGTGGTGTGGTGGGAGGGGGGAGTGAGGGGGGGTGTGGGGGGTGGGGTGGGGTGGGGAGGGGAGTGATGGGGTCGGTGGGGGGAGGGGAGTGAATGATGGGGGTGTGGGGGGGTGCGGTGGTGGGGGGGGGGAGGGGGTGGGTGGGGGGTGGGGGGGGGTGGGGGGGAGGGGGTGGGGGGGTGGGGTGGGAGGGGGGGGTGGGGGGGGGTGGGGGGGTGGGGGAGGGGGTGTGGGGGTGGGTGGGGGGGAGGGGGGGGGGGGGGTGGTGGGGGTGGGGGGGGAGGGGAGTGAATGGGGGGTGGGTGGTGGGGGGGGGAGTGTGGGGGGGGGGGAGTGGGGGTGGGCGGGGGGGGGAGGGGAGGGTGGGGGTGGTGGGGTGGGGGGGGGGAGTGTGGGGGGGGGGGGGTGGGGGGTGGTGCGGGGGGGGGTGGGAGGGGTGGGTGGCGGGTGGGTGGGAGGGGAGTGAGTGGTGGGGGTGTGGGAGGGGTGTGGGGGGTGGGGGGGGGGGGAGTGGGGTGGTGGGTGTGGGGGGTGGGAGGGGGGGGGTGGTGGGGGGGGGGGGAGGTGTGGGGGTGGGGGGGAGGGGGGGAGTGGTGGGGTGGTCGTGGGGTGGGAGGGGAGTGAATGATGGGGGTGTGGGGGGTGTGCGGGTGGGCGGGAGGGGAGTGAATGGTGGTCGTGTGGGGGGAGGGGGGTGAGATGGGGGGGGGGTGGGGTGTGGGGGGGGTGCGGGGTGTGGGGGAGGGGGGTGAAGGGTGGGCGGTGGTGGGAGGGGGGTGGGGGGGGGGGGGGTGGTGGGGGTGCGGGTGTGGGGGGGGAGGGGAGGGGGTGGTGGGGGGTGTGTGGTGGGGGGGGGAGTGAATGGTGGGGGGTGGGGGGGGTGTGGGGTGGGGGGGAGGGGGTGGGGGGGGAGGTGGTGGGGTGGGTGGGGGGGGAGTGGGGGATGGGGGGGGTGGGGGGTGTGGGGGGGGGGTGGGGGTGGTGGGTGGGTGGGGGGGGAGGTGATGGGGGTGGGGGGTGTGGGGGGTGTGGGGGGGGGGAGGGGAGTGGTGGTGGGTGGGGTGGGGGGGGTGGGGGTGGTGGGGTGTGGGGGTGTGGTGTGCGGGGTGTGGGAGGTGGGGTGGGGTGTGTGCGGGTGTGGGGGTGTGTGTGGAGAGGGGAGTGAAGGTGTGGTGGCGGGTGTGGGTCGTGTGGTGCGGGGGGAGGTGTGATGGGATGGTGTGTGGTGGTCGTGTGGTGGGGGAGGGGAGTGAATGGTGGGGGTGTGCGGGTGTGCGGGTGTGGGGGTGTGTGCGGTGTGGGGTGTGCGGGTGTGGGGGTGTGCGGGTGTGCGGGTGTGGGGCGGGGTGTGGCGGGTGTGCGGGTGTGGGGGTGTGCGGGTGTTCGGTTGTCTGAGAGTGGAGTGAATGGTGATCGTGATGTGGTCGTGTGGTGGGGGAGAGGAGTGAATGATGGTCGTGTGGTGGTCGTGTGGTGGGGGAAGGGAGTGAATGGTGGGGGTGTGCGGTTGTGCGGATGTGCGGGTGTGCGGGTGTGGGGTGTGCGGGTGTGCGGGTGTGCGGGTGTGGGGTGTGCGGGTGTGGGGGTGTGCGGGTGTGGGGGTGTGCGGGTGTGCGGATGTGCGGGTGTGCGGGTGTGCGGGTGTGCGGGTGTGCGGGTGTTCGGTTGTCTGGGAGGGGAGTGAATGGTAATCGTGATGTGGTCGTGTGGTGGGGGAGAGGAGTGAATGATGGGTCCTCGCGTCCTCGGAGATTTGTCACGGGACCGAACAGCTCAACTCTATGAGTATCATATTCATGCGTCACATGTTTCTGATATGTGCTGTCAGCTTAATCACTTATTGCCAGATATGATATTAGAGGCATCAGCGCCCATGTAATACATGTCGACGTCAGCTGTACATCGGTCACTTCGGTGCCTTTTTGCCGATGCCTATCCAGACGGACCTTTCAACCCTTCCTCCTTCGACCCCTGAGTACCAGGCTACTACTAGTGCCCAGTATACATTGGTAGGTTATTGCACCGTGGTTATTGTTATGACTCGCCGGGTTTCAAACTCTGAATGTGTGCTCAATTCATCCAGTCCTCATATTGTGTACTCCAAACAATACACCCGTATATCAGCAATGTGCAGCACTTATGGGGCAGTCACACTACGACGTGTTGGCCCGGCGTTGGACAACGCGTGGCAACGTGTTGGTTTTTTTGGCGAAACGTCGGGACGCGTCGGGACGCGTCGGGACGCGTTACAAACGCGTTACAAACGCGTTGCCGGCGCGTCGGTACACGTCGGTACACTATGATTGACAGGTCGCTTTGATACAACGCGTCGGCGCGCGTCGCCCAGCGCCGAAAGTTTTGTGCTTGAAAACTTTCGGCGCTGGCCGACGCGCGACGACGGGTTACGGGCGCGTTAGCAGGACGTCGACACGCATTACCAGCGCGTAGCCGGCCCGCTCGTAGCGTGTCAAGAAATGTTGAGCAACGTCGTGGAATTTTCCCACACTTGCGACGGGCCAGGCAACGTGTAACGCGCTGGGAGAACGCGATAACACGGCGATAAGACGTTGATAACACGCGTCCAAACCCGCCAACGGCGTATGACGCGCCGGCGACACGCCGATAACACGCCGATAACACGTCGACAAGACGCTAATCAACCGTGGGAACGCGGCGCAACTTTTTAGAAATTGGGTCAAGCGGCGGGGGTTTCTTTGTTTTCCACCCGCGCAACATGCTGGCGGCGCGCCAATAACACGCCAGCAACGCGCCAAAAAGTTTGACGTTTCTCGACGCGTTGAATATATTTAAGCGCGTTGGCGGCACGCCGGAATACACGTCGTAGTGTGACTGCTCCATTAGGAAATGCAGTCACAGGATGATGCTTTTGGTTTTGAACATTTTGATCAATACAAAATAAAATGGAAATGGTTTAACTTACCCAGGATTCGAACCCCAACCTACTGCATGGCAAGTGAACACTCATCCTCATCAAGGAACCACGTAAGCGGACATACATATACATGACCCGTTGTCAACTATTCTGTGAAATATAGGATAATTAGTGATTCACTTCAATATGCAGGATACACCTGTACATACATCCAGGTGATTCACTTCAATATTCATACACATGTACATACATCCAGGTGATTCACTTCAATATTCAGGATACACATGTACATACATCCAGGTGATTCACTTCAATATTCAGGATACACATATACATACATCCAGGTGATTCACTTCAATATTCAGGATACACCTGTACATACATCCAGGTGATTCACTTCAATATTCAGGATACACATGTACATACATCCAGGTGATTCACTTCAATATTCAGGATACACCTGTACATACATCCAGGTGATTCACTTCAATATGCAGGATACACCCGTACATACATCCAGGTGATTCGCTTCAATATTCATACACATGGTAGGGTAACCAAGCCTACTGTGTATAGTTCTAACATTATGGTAAATATATACCGCTTTTAATTACAGGCTTAATGTGCATAGTGTAAGCATTTTTCCAAAATGACAGTAACCGTATAATTCTTTTAATTACACTAAGCACATCATTTTGACCCCTGATTGGGTCGGGTAATACACCTATGGAGGGATGTCTCCGGCATGTTTACATCCGACGGTGGTCCCCTGATCTAAGTACCGATGTTCAACGCAATGTTGCGTAAACTGATAGTTTGTGTTATGCATATTTTAGATAACTAACATTAGGTCGATTGTTATAATCTACATTGCTTTAATATGAACTCACTCTCCTTAGACACGATTAATTTGAAGATATCTGAAGAAAAAAACATGCCAGATAATTATTGTCATGAACACCGAAATGCCATACATAATAGCGTTCAGCAGGGATAGTTTCTATTAAGTTGACTCAGTATTCTCTTCTAATCAACAATAAATGCATTCTGAAACTCTAGTATCTAAGTTAGATGTGTATAAACAAATCGAGCTAAGCGTTTTGGATTAGAAAAGTGGATGCTTTGATTAGACTACATTTTAATTAATGTCGTAGATGCCCGAGAACTGCTTCCCAACCTGATGTGGGGCATATTTTGCTTCAATACTACATTCTGCCACTGAAACACTGTAACTAACTCGGCCCCTTCGACGTACACTGTGGCAATGGTAGTAAATGCACGATACCCACCAGGGTCATTAGCTATGAACAACAATTCGCCATGGATACCATGACCCCAGCCGGCTGACCACTACAAGTCTGTAAATAACCCGAAACGTGATACCCGTGATTAGCTCCATCGGCCCACGTCGGCTTCCGGAGAAGATAAACAAGACCTTGAACCGAAACAAAGACAAATTGAGGTCACCGTAATGAGTTGTAGGCGCTCGGTCTCGCTGTCGCACTAACTCACCAACACGAGTCTACACCGTTAGGCAGCTACATCAAAGCACCAGCAGGGGTGACCAAGTCATTAACCGCACACTTCTACTCTGCCAGGAGTTGGAATGTGAAGGAAGCCCTGGTTTGGACCCTCATCAAATCAAAGCAATGATGCAAATATTGATACGTGCCGTTTGGCATTACTAATACAGCAATGAACAATGGGAATAGCAAGTCCATTGTTCTGCAATGGATATTTACCCTGCTTAATCAACGGTTGTAGCTACAACACAATCGAAGTTGTCCACGACTGCTATTTCTTCTCATTAACAGATCAAATCTAGCAAGAATATAAAATTGTATTCTGTTCAGGACACAGATCTAGCATTGGTATGAAGAAATATATATATATATATATATATATATATATATATATATATATATATATACATATATATGTACATTATTGGACGCGCTATGTGTTACGATCGGATTCAGTAGATGCCAAGGAAGAAACCATGTATTTGGATATTTAACTTCCCTGATTTGGTCTTTATTGTTGGTGGTTCTGTTTGGGGGGAGTGGGCGCTTGGAATATCAATTTTAGTGAAAGGGCCCCAAGGGTCATGTGGCCCTTTGCTATCTAAAGGTCGGAGCTGTGTACAATATCACTGACGGTGATTTACTATGGGGCATGTCAGTCGGTGCTGGGATGGGTGGTGGGCGACAACTTATTTTTTCTGATCAGTCCAGCAAAAATGAGTGGTGGATATGAAAGCCAGGAAGTTTGTTTCCTTCTTTGTTGTTCAAATTATTTATTCGATTTGAACGACATACTCCTTTAAATACCAAAGGAGTGGTCGTCTGGCTTTAGCAGTTAGGTGGCCATAGCACTGTTTATGACTGAAATGCTGAGATGGTATTAGCATCCTTAGCAATAGCAGATAGGTATCAAGCTTGACTGGTTGTATGGGGTGATCCTTTTGTACGTGTCGAGTGGAACATTGTCATCTTACTTTTCAATGTAGTATTGATTTGCCGATCATATCTGTGAGAATGGATGCTTCTGTCTTTTGTGCAGATGCAGTAATACTATTCTATTGGTGACATGCTTCTTTTGCGAAGTGCAGCTTACGGATTTGTAGATAACATTTCCAGGATATGATTGAATTTTCTTGGCTACCATCATTATGTATTATTATGTCTTGATCACTCACGGCTTTGTGGTTTGTACATTACGTATTATTACTTAGGTCCGGTTTTACAGCATGGACATTATGCATCGGTAGTTTTGGTTGACAGGGGGAACAGGGGGAAAGTGCCGGGAGGGAGGCGCCTCCGGTCCCAAGTCACTTCTTTCTGTTCACAAATAATCCAATCCCACTTTTCTTCCCATCTCTCTAACGTTACTGAATGTTTCTAAGGCTACTCTGAAGTAAGGTAGATAAGGTCACGATTCCCAACCTATTAAACCTAACTCAAATATATGGAAAACAATTAAATCAAGGGATAATACAATTAAATTTAGACATTCTAGAACTGACTGGTGCCTGCCAAACTGGCTGACTCAGAGCAGTTGTTGTGGCCATTCATGTGCTTGTTGATGAGTGAGTTGAACTATGGCAGCAGTGACTGGTGGAGTGTGACTGCCTGGTGGTCTCTGCCACTGGGGCCTGGTTATACCCCTGTCACATTACGATGTAACGAGCCAACGTGAGCCAAACATGGTCAGTTTTCGTCATTATGTTGGGTTACGTCATGATGACATCAGAATGACGTTAGAATGACGTCAAGCTATGTCAGATTACGTCGTGTTACGTCGAGTTATGTCAAGGTTTTGGACATGTTCAAAACTTTCGACGTAGGTCGAATGTAAGGGTTTATGTTCGCCGTATGTTCTGTTCACGTTCAGTGAACATCAATGACGTTAAACGGACGTTATTCCAATGCTGCTCACTACGTTCAACTACGTTCCACTACGTTCCACTATGTTCCACTACGTTCCACTACGCTGACCCACATTAAACCAAGTGCAAATGGCCACGTGGCATAATGGGAACGTCAGGAGAATGTCAGGAGAACGTCAGGAGAACGTCAGGAGAACGTCAGGAGAATGTCAGGAGAACGTGCATTCAACATACGTTCAACGTCTCATGATGTATCTAGCGTCACATAATGTTCTTCTGGTGATGGAATAACGTTCATAAAGTTCCGTGAGCGTAGTGATGTTGTCCTCTCTCGTTGAATGACGGTATCACTATGCTTTACCAACGTTACGCTCTCATCCACTACGCTGCATCCACGTTCAACTTGTGCCCAAATTTGCATACTGCGCCGAGAAGTTCAACGTTCTTCACGTTCTCCCTACACTGACGTCATTACATCGTAGTGTGACAGGACCATTAGGGTAGGATCGGGTTGTGGCAAGGTGAGCTAAGGGTATAGAATGGTGTTGTGAGTCCTTGTAATATCTAGAATACGGCATCTAGAGTTCACGGTCTTAAGCTAAGATTCCTTATACGTGGTATGCGGCATGCAAATGCGAATGCGAATGTGGCAAAAAATCAAAAAGCATGTAACTGAATAGTGGTGCTTCCATACGTCTGAATGCGAATGCGAATGCGAATGCAAAGGCGAATGTGGCAACTGAATCGGTCCATGGACCGATCAGTGCGGCATGCGAATGCGAATACTGGTGCATTTGCCATAGAAAACAGTTGTGAGAAACCTGTCACTATAGCCATGGTCAAACATGGGCCTTGGTTAGAGCACATGTTTGGACCGTCCTACCTTTCCCATCTCTTCTTTAGGTATGTTGTTTGTATGTATATACATGTGGATGTATCTGTGGCATGTTGATGTATCTGTGGATGTATGTGTTGATGCAGGTATGTGTGGATACCCATCCTGATATGACCTTAGACTTTGCTAGGACGCACAACAACAACAAACAAACATCGATCTGAGCCGGTTTAACCCAGATGTTTGGACCCTCCTACATGTCTGTACCTTCACATTTCTTCATATATCATATAGAGACTGCTTCCTAACAGGTAGTTGCTTTTGATAGTGGTTAGAGCACATGTTTGGACCGTCCTACTCTTCCCATCTCTTCTTTAGGTGTGGTGTTTGTATGTATGTACATGGAGACTTGCTATCCGGACCGCATTCTGTCCACACCTCTCTCTATCACCTCTCCACTGGCCATGCTCCTCCTCGATATGTCTGAAAAGAGTTCCAGGAGGCATTTCACTTTCTACCCTTACTCTGTCCGTGTCTATGACTCGCTGGACGGTCACCATAGAGCAAATAGACACGGTCCTTTGACTCAACTCTCCTCATTTCTCTTTCCTAGATTCTGCCCATTTCGATTTCTCCCAGGCACACTTCTTCCCCTGACCAGGGTAGTTGTGTTCTTGGGTGGGGCCCTTCACCTTTACGATTTCTCTGTCTTTTTCTTGTTGCAGGAATGACCGCTGCTCCCACCTTTACCCGCATTCCTCAAACCCCTGCTGCTGACCGGATTCAAGTGCTACACTACACTACACCTACAGCTCAACTACACGCCGGACCGAAGAGATTCGCTGCCGCCCCAACACCTCACCGTTACAACGTTGTGAAGATGTCCCCAGCTTCTACAACACTCCCTACTTGAAGTTAAGTCTTCAACCACAGATTGGACCAATTTATCGGAGCCTCTCTACCCAATGTTGCAGTTCTGCAACCGGTAACCGTCGTAAGGTTACAAACAGCCCCTATCGTCGTTGTCATGTACATGGATGTATGTGTGGCATGTGGATGTATGTGTGGATGTATGTATGTGTGGATACCCATCCTGATATGACCTTAGATGTTGCTAGGATTAATGATCAAACCAAATCGCTGCATGCCGCATGCCGCATGCTGCATGGGTGGAATCAAGCCAATCGCATGCCACATGCCATATGCTGCATTCACATGCCACATGCTGCATGCCACATGCTGCATGCCACATGCCGCATACCGCATATAAGGAATCTTAGCTTTAGTCTTCCGATAAGAATATTAAATCTCTTTGAGGGTGGCTGCACATATTTTTGTTGAGATCTTGTCAAATATCCATAAATGCTTCGCTACGGCTCCATACTGGTTCTGGAAAGGTTAAGTGAAAAGTCAAGTGAAAAGTCAAAGAATCCATCGGTAGTAATTTTCAACTTTGCGTGTATGCAATGGTAGTTGCAGCGCAGGAGCGTGAGTGGTCAAGTGTGTTGCAGTGTATTCAGGATCGTCACATATACGATTCCAACTTCAGGCTTCATTCACTGTCATTTGGAAACAGCTCGTTCCTAGGTGGCACCACCAGGAGGCAATGCTGGTTCCGGGCCGTCTCTTTTTAAGGCACGTCGGGTACCAGCGTCTCCAGAGGGCGCCTCATTTCCGAGAGCCGCCTCACACGACTCGCGTCCGGGAACAATAACTAATTAGCATTTGGTAACCCGTAATTACACCGGTTTGACTGGTGCTGCCCCCTGCGGCACCCTGTGGTATTGACAGCGATCCGTCACCGCTTGGGGGCGCTCATACCCGGACGCCGCTTGGCGGCGCGTGTCGGTACTGCAAATTAGGGCAGGAGGAGGACAGCAGAGGAAACAGAAGAAGCTTAGTTGATCATCACCACCACCACCACCACCATCACCACCAACATCATCACCCTCACCTTCATCATCATCAGCAGTACCCCCACCGCATACTCTCACCTTCATTGTCGTTGTCATTGCCGTTCCTGTCGCCATTCCCACCTCCATTGGCAATATCATTCTCATCTTGAGCTCCATCATTATCGGAATCATCATCACTATAACTGTCATAACTGTCATCACCACACCCACCATCAACATAATCAATTCCATCCCCACCAGCATATCACCATTGTATTCATTAATATCCTCATTGACCGCACCCCCATGATATATATTATCATCATTACCATTGTTGTCACCAGTGTCATCATCACAATTATCTCCATTTCCACTATCATCATTTGTACCAACATTAATATCAATATGATCATCACATTAATCACTATTAACAGTATTAAATCATTGTTCTAATAAGCTCATTGGTATGATCATCACATTCTTCATCACAATCACCAAATTATCATCAACGTCATCATCCCATTTGTTATCATCATCATCATCATCACTGACATCATTTGCAATATCATCCGCTTCAAAATTATGAATCTTCAACATCATAATCACATGCATCAGCATCAGCCTTAGCATCGGCACCATCTGCATCACCACCATCCTCCTCACCACCAACAACAAGAGAGGAGTTATGTTTCTCCAACCAGGCCATACTTCTCCAATGCTAGTTGCGATGACCACACTTGATTTTCTCACAGCTAGCGTATTAACGTTAAATGCATTTAACATATATATAGTGCATCGCTTCTTAATCTTAGACATGTATTTAATCATAAGACTATAATGTTCTAACCTTCAGCGTATAGTGTCGTTTATTATATATGATTATTTTCGAGATATTGACAGCAAGTGAAATCATTCAGAATTACTGTAATGTGCACGCTGGTGTGCTAGATACTGTAACCTATGCTTACCCAGCTTGATCATGGAGCAGCGTAGCGCAGAAGTATCAAATAAGCTACACTGGCATGCATGAGGCATTGGGTCTCCCGTTTCATGTACAACACGTAGAAGTTCACTGGGTTCGTTTGGCGTAATAAGCTATCCATGCAGGATCACGTGAGTAAAGGTTGCGCCACTGCCTTAGATGGATATCTACAATCAAATATAGTTAGTTTGTTTGGTTATTTGTCCGTTGAATTTGATGTCCTGGCAACATCTCAGTTCATATTATAATGAGTACCCACTTGGGACAGGGCATACTCATGGTGATTTGATAGTGCTGCCCAACCGGGGCATCAGCACCGCGATACAATATCCCTCTCACTTGCATTATCATGGGACAAGGCAACCAGTCGTTGCCGTAGCTTAAATGTGACATTTGCCCGGATATGTAGTGACAAGTATGAATTATGTCGGTCTTCTGCTTGACGAGGTCAGGGTTCGAACCCACAACCTCTGACACAGGAAACCAGTCAGTAGTGACAAGTATGAATTATGTCGGTATTCTGCTTGACGAGGTCAGGGTTCGAACCCACAACCTCTGACACAGGAAACCAGTCAGTAGTGACAAGTATGAAGTATGTCGGTCTTCTGCTTGACGAGGTCAGGGTTCGAACCCACAACCTCTGACACAGGAAACCAGTCAGTAGTGACAAGTATGAATTATGTCGGTCTTCTGCTTGACGAGGTCAGGGTTCGAACCCACAACCTCTGACACAGGAAACCAGTCAGTAGTGACAAGTATGAATTATGTCGGTCTTCTGCTTGACGAGGTCAGGGTTCGAACCCACAACCTCTGACACAGGAAACCAGTCAGTAGTGACAAGTATGAAGTATGTCGGTCTTCTGCTTGACGAGGTCAGGGTTCGAACCCACAACCTCTGACACAGGAAACCAGTCAGTAGTGACAAGTATGAATTATGTCGGTCTTCTGCTTGACGAGGTCAGGGTTCGAACCCACAACCTCTGACACAGGAAACCAGTCAGTGCTCTTACCAATTCAGCCATGGCGGCCGCTTTTATCGCGACGTGTGCTGTCTATTTTTAGATGCCAATATTATTACCGATGGAGCCGTGCTCTCCGGTCTAGTTCCGTCAGTCCTTACTCCCGAGAACTGGTGCCACCAACCAGTTCCACCCAAACCTATTGCACTAAAGCGCGCCCAGTCCCACTCCAGCAGCTGCTGCTTCCAACGATGCATCACGACTTGGAAAATATGTGTTTTAATAACAAATATAAATAGAATGGTTAGGAGGGGCCTATTAACAGTATCAGTTTGATCGTACTGGAGGCAGCGAAATGGTTGTCTTATCATTGACTAAAGAAAGTTCAGTTATAATGCAAGAGTAGGGTTAGTTATGTGGATGTGGGTGATTTTCTCGTAACTGAGACCGGAATTATCAACACCAAGCCTTGTCCGTAACGCCAGGAGCGAGAGCCAATTTGTAATTCAAATCGGCCCGATGTGTGTGGGGCTAGGGTGGGGATGGGGGCCACATCTTCCCGGGGCATTCAATGGGCCCTGACAAGGCCGAAGCTTAAAGTTGTACCTGACAGAGGGACACTGTCTGTCAAGGGTGTGAGTGCCAGCTACTAGTGTATACAATAACCAGATTATACACGGATAACCAGAATGTCTGAGAGGCGCAAATTGTATACACTATTTTAATTCGCCATATAAATAGATATGAATAGTTCAGGTGCAAAACCACATGAACACCGATCCACAAATGGAGCTAAACAGTGGAATCATATGTTCAAAAAGTAATCGTTTTAATATTCTTACTTTTTTGTTCATTGTTCCATAACTATGTGAACATATGAAAAGTGGAAATAGTGAGAATTACATTCATTTTCAGGTAGAAATCCTTTATTTAAGCTACATTTTAGGATTGGCGTTTACGTAGTTTTGCGTCTGAACTCTTCATATGTTAAGTTGGGAATAATGAACTATTTTAGATTGGAGCAGCTTCGTTTAATAGGTGGCTACCTGTTGTAGAATATGTGTATATAGAATATATTTTGGGCGCAAACTGAAAAGTCGGACAACCTAAGCATTGTTTACCCTTTTACAAGCATAGCACCTGGAATCAGGAACACCAAACCTCGAGCTGGACTCGCACCCACCGGACACTGGACATCAAGGGTGGCGAATTAAGGTAGAGTAGCATAATCCCACAGGATTCAGAGCTACACCGGCATATGTGTGGCTCTCTTACTTCTTCCCAGTGTACAACTTATAGCAATCGCATCGTCTATTTAATTGATTAAGCGATCCGGAAAATGCAGCATAATGCTTGTCAAGGCTGGATATTTTACATCTACATCTAATCTGCTTTGCTTCTGCTTTTTGTAGATTTGGAAAGCCTGTTATCGTTGTTTATGAGCTACTTTAGGTGAATTTGCTATGTCTTGCCAGCATGGTCTTAACTGTCTTATTCCTCTTTTGCACTTGCTATGTTTATGCATGTCCAACCTCCGTAGGGCTGAATGAGTGGCTTGGCCACCAGCTCAACTGTCATCAACACAACAAACACTGCTCCTAGGTTCACATGTCGCAAGCACCCCAATCTGTCTGCCATCATTCACCAAGATTATGACTTCAAATAAAATGGAAGGGGCCTTTAAGCAGATACCAGCTAGAGTTTGTTCATTTTACTAGCTTATGTCTCACCTTGTCGAAGCGAAATATATCAATAATACTTAAAATACCTCCAAAGTAAAACTGATCAAATCAAAGGTACGTCAATCTAAACTGAAGTTGACTATGCTTATCAAGCAAATATATTCATTAACAAATTAGACGGCAGAAATGCAAAGACATGGAATTATGCATCGTCTATTACATCCCATCAGTAGTCAGAAGGAAGATCAGACTGTGTTATCCACAGAAGAGGCACCCATCGCCATGTGCTGCCCGTGTATCAGAGAACAGCCTCCATTCTCATCTTCAGTGTGGCCTTTGTAACGAGCATTAACATGAAACATCATAATACAAGGTGTCAATTACATCTTATTAAGCTTAGCTTTGTCTCCTAATCGGAATAAATAACAATTTCTGAGATTATCATGTTGTGCTGTATTAAATTATCAATGATGTCTTTCATTGATTTAACGCCATATCGGCAGCAATGGTCACATTCATGGAGAACAACTAGTTGTATAGATTCTGTTCGACTTGTCAATCACATCCACATGTCTGTTTTGAAATATACATAAAACTCTAAAATGGTAATATATCGGCCACAAAGCGCAACAGCCATATCTGATGCAAGTTTAAAGTGATTGCCATTATCTCAACTGACAGCAAAATCGAATTAATAAAACAGTCCAAATTAAAGGAGGTGATTAAAATCCAGGTGCTTTTAGCAACTCTAAGATTTGTTTGTCCTTTCCATTGGCAAAGAGATCTTGCATGCTATTTAAATTTAAAAGTGTTGGCACACGGCCAACGCACACTACATATGGGTGGGTAACTAAATATTGGTCGGATTAGTCAGTGGTTTATTTATGTAAAGACTTGGCTGTTGGGGGCATTCGGAAATACAATTCTAAGTCGAGCACTCTATCTCTGTCTAGGTAAATGTTGAACAGTCTTTCGAATATCGTGAATGTCTGAAGTGCAGAGTCGTGCAGTACTGTCGATACGGGTGAACTACGCTAGTACGTTTTCAAATGACTCTCCAAATTGTCTGTAATCTTGAGAAGGGGCCCCACCTACGTCATTACATGTTGTTCATGATATTATGCATGGCAGTGTACTACACGATCCCACTAAATGTCACATCCGCAATGATATATTCACCATCGCAATATGCATGTCTTGGCATATATTTATTTCATTTTATTTATTTGTTTTGGTGGTGGTGTATTTATGCTTCCCATAACGGTTAAGTCTAAAGATGGTTTCGCCACTAGACAGTAATAGTCTCGTGGTTCCCCTTGTTTTATTACTTTCAGTTGTAGTGTAGCTATCTACTGCATGCATTATTTCTCTGTTTGTAGGCATTCCTCCACATCTCCGTATGCGCTGTGATTCTGTTAATTCTACAATTGGTTAGTTGTTTGGTTACCTATAGTTATTTTCCCGGACTGCGTTCACCAGCTTGCATTAGTGGTCATTAGTTTTGGTTTAAAGTTTACCTGCTCCTTTTAAGAGCTTCCTTGATATTCAGTGTATTGTTATTATTTATTTTCTTTTCTATTCATTATATATACACATATATATATATATTTATTATGACAGTCACAGTGCCAGCTCTCCCGATAGGGTCTCAATTGTTTGCATTATATGATGTGTGACAGTCGACATAATACTCTATAAGCTGCAACATGTGCCAGCTTCCGTGACCATTATCTATGCGATTGTCCATATTCACCATCAATGAGAGCAGCCATATCGTATTCTTCAGCACCGATCTCCTACTTGAGGGGCGTCACCATCGATTCGATGCAGCCTCGCTTTGGAATGCTATTGACATATATGCTGAATGAACAGTTATTTCTACCCTGGTCCCCTGGCTGGGAGATCTGCAATTGCACTATGTCCCTAGGGGAATGAATGGAGGTGTAGCAACAGTCGCCAGTACAACTATACTTATTGGCAAACCTTTGCTGCACAGTGCTGAGCGATCTGCGATTGTAGCTACAATTGTTCACAGTGCCAAGCACACCATTAGAGCTCATGCCTACTTGTCATCAGTCACGTGATGAATCGTTATTTGTATGTAGCATTGTTGGGAAATACACCATTGGAAAACTACTTTTACTACCTGAACTACTCCTTGTGGCGAGACACACAACCGTAAACCGGGGCATTGCTAAGGTTCTGCTAGCATCAGCTTGTCTGACCTGCGAACAAAGATGGCTAGAGTGTGGCTTCAGTCAATTGCATCTGTAGAACACAGGTTTTAATGGTCGACTTCGGATGAGCACTGACTAGGTTCCCACGTGGTTCCTTTTAGATGAAACCAATTGCTAACAAAATTGACATGTCTTACCCCTAGCTGGCATTTGGCATTATTAGTATGTTTTCCTCAGTGTCTGGATAATGTGACTGAGTGAGATTTGTATGGTCTGTGTTCCAGTGAGGCAGCACTATCAAGATGCCCTGAGTGTGTACTGTCATGAGTCGAATCCATTGTGAAATGACCTTAGATGTTGCTAGGATCTTAACAAACAAACAACTATGTTAGCCCCACTACCCGATGGACCACCAGGTGGTAGCACGTAGACTGGAAACTCTGTACTGGACCATTCCACATGTAGGTCCCGCCCACTCCCTGGTTGGCTAAAGTTTGCATCAGTACATGGATATGCAGTGATAGGTAAGTTGTCCTCCTGTAGGCGAATCAACTAGAGACGACCCCTGGATTGAAGTGACTTCATAGGGCGTCATCCTCCTGTCCATTAGGAGGAAAAACATTACGTCCGTCATGTAGCAGTTGACCAATGACGTCATCAACGTCACTCAACCTGACAGTGCCTTATAAATAAGATGTAGGTGGTGAAGAGTGAGGTTCTCAGACCTGAAGGTACGGTGACAGGATACTGGTCTGCCAGCATGACTAACTGCATTCCCAAGTAAGGACATTTCCAACCAAAGTGTATAATATCCTAACGTTCAGAGTGGGACTACTCAAACACAACAACCACATACGGTTGAACTGCTCAGGTTTAACCCGAGTCAGTTACACTCACCCTCCTCCCCTGTGATAAAATGTCGCACACCCAGATAGGTGTGTGTCTGTTGTTTATATCGGAACGTCCAGGTATGCGAATTGTTAAGTTACTCACCTCCGAATGGGAGACATGTGGGTTCAACTCCTGCCCCAGTCACTGTCATCTATTTGTTATAACACATGCCACGAGAGTACACAACACCCCGGCCCGTCCGAGCACCCATACAGCCAAGCCATTCTCGTCGCTGTGAATACTATTAAGGAGTCCACCCGGCAAGAATTACACGAACCGGCCATCCATCACTGGGGCTCCTAGAACAACGAAAGAGAGACAGAGAGAGCTACCTGCATGCAGCACTCTGCACTTCATGCAGGAACAATTAAATTCGCTGCCGAGATGAGGGATGAGTTACCAAGGCGAGAAATGACAATTAAGAGTGATGGCGGCTGTCTTGCGTCTGCTGCTTGGTTTCTTCACTGGGCAGGGATGCTTTATTAAAGCTGCTTCCATCGGGTGATCGCCTTCTCCTCACCCACCTCGTACTCACCTCCCCCCCCCCCCCCCCCCCCCATGACTGTCACTTATAACAGGTCCTATACTTCGCGTGGCCAGAGTTCATCCGGCGGCCATTTCGTCGCGGAGGCATTGTCTTCTATGCCCAAGTACATAGGTGCCGACATCCTTTACAACATGCCGCTGTTCTCAATGATACATCTGGGCCCTGAATGCTGGGGGTGGTATTCGCAATGGGGGACATTGTGAGCGTGGCGGCGTCATGAGTGAGTCGGCGAGGGGAGGAAGGAAAGGCGGGCGGGGTTAGGTGTGAGTGAGTCGGTGTGGGGAGGAAGAAGGGCAGGCGGAGCGGGGTGTGCGCATAGTGCCCCATAATGTGGGGCAGGCCGCAGTATATCGGCTCCAGAGAATTTATAAGGGTGGCCTCTAAACCTGTAAGGTGCCAGATAGGACGCTCTCACACCTCTAAACACGCACTTCCGGTGGGACCCGGCGGTGTGTGTGTGTAGGTGTCCATGTGTGTGTAGTGTATGTCTCCATTTGTGTGTGTGGTGTCTCTGGTGTGTATGTGTAGGTGTCTATGTGTGTGGTGTGTAGGTGTAGGTGTCCATGTATCTGGTGTGTATGTGTAGTTGTCCATGTGTGTGGTGTGTCTGGTGTGTATGTGTATGTGGCAATGTATGTGTGCTGTGCCTAGTGTGTATGTGTAGGTGTCGGTGGGTGTGGTCTGTATGTGTAGTTGTCCATGTGGGTGTGGTAGTTGTATGTTTAGGTGTCAATGTATGTGTATGTGTTGTGTTTGTATGTGTAGATGTATATTTCTATGTTTGGTGAGTGTATGTGTAGGTGTCCATGTGCGTGTGGTGTGTCTAGTGTGTATATGTAGGTGTGGGCGTGTCTGGTGTGTGTGGGGTGTATGTGTAATTGTCCATGTGTGTGTGGTGTTTGTATGTGTTGGTGTCAATGTATGTGTGCATGTGTGTTGTGTTTGTATGTCCATTTGTATGTTTGGTGATTTTATGTGTAGATGTCCAGTTGTGTGTGGGGTGTGTGTGTATTTGTAGGTGTCCGTGTGTATGCTTGGTGCTTGTATATGTAGATGTCCATTTGTGTGTGTGGTGTGTGTATGTGTAGGTGTCCATTGTATGTTTGGTGATTGTATTTGTAGGTTTCCATGTGTGTGTGTGGTGAATGTATGTGTAGGTGTCCATGTGTATGTGTGGTGGTTGTATATATAGGTGTCCATGTGTATGTGTGGTGTTTGTATATGTAGGTGAGACACAGAACCATAAACCGGGGCATTGCTAAGGTTCTGCTAGCATCAGCTTGTCTGACCTGCGAACCAAGATGGCTAGAGTGTGGCTTCAGTCAATTGCATCTGTAGAACACAGGTTTTAATGGTCGACTTCGGATGAGCACTGACTAGGCTCCCACATGGTTCCTATTAGAATGGGGAGGGGAAGGGGAAGGGAGAGGGTAAGGGGACCAGTGGAACCCGAAGGTATGTTGGTTGTGTGGGTGGAGAGGGGGGGGGGGGTGAAATGGCGTGGAGATTGTATTTGTAGGGTTCCATTTGTGGGCGTGGTCTATGTATGTGTAGGTGTCCATGTGTATGTGTGGTACTTGTATATGTAGGTGTCCATGTGTATGTGTGGTGTTTGTATGTGTAGGTGTCCATAGATGTGTGTGGTGTTTGTATGTGTAGGTGTCCATGTGTGCGCGTGTGTGGTTGTCCCGAACCTGGTGGTGGAGACTTTGGGGTACTGAAATGTCAGCCTCACCAGTGCCACGCTGTCACCCTGTCACTCTGTCACACTCTCACACTGTCACAATGTCACTCTTCCACACTGTCACACTGACACCCCGTCACAGTCTGGTCACACTGTCACTCTCACACTGTCACATTGCTCGAGTTGACACCAACGTGCGAGGGTCACAGATGTGAGAACGCTAAGGGTCAGGTTGAAATCTCCAATGCTGCTTCTTTTTTAGGTCTTCAAAGAAGCAACACATGAGCGATACAATTAAAATACAGTGTGTATACATTAGTTGAATGAATAGGGGGGGGGGGGCGAAATCCGTCTGCCTCATTCCTCTGCTCCTAGCCATATCCTGCTAATGTTTTAGTACCAGGCTAGGTGGCGACAAGTATCAATTCTTAAGTCATTGGTTTGATTCGGTCAGCGTTCAAACCTGTGGGTTCGAATCTTATGACCCACCTACACGCTATTCCATGAGGTTGGAGCTGCCACACGACGACACAAGCGTCATCTGATCATATCTGACTGGATGGTCTCAGAGTTCACGCTGACTGTTTGATGCAGAGAAGTGCATTGATATCTTTATAGGCAATAAGTGAAGTCTTGAATTCAGTGGGTCTATTACTAGTATTAGTATATCACTACTGGCAGCCAACAACATTACTGAACGACTGGGGTGACATGATCATACTTTTGAGGATTTCTTACTATCAAACTATGGTGCAACAGTGTTATGAACTACCCTTCATATTCAGGTATTCCATACAATAAGACTTGTGTACTGTACTGAAGCAGGACATTGAAATAAGCGCCGACCTAAAAACTTGCGTACTAGGCGAGTCGGCAGATAAGTCAAGGTCAATTGTCTATCTTGAAATTCTTTCCTCAGGCATATGCCATCCGTATAAGTCAAGGTTGACTTACATGTCTACATATATATACCAATATACATATATAATTATCTTTATATATATTCGATATATACAAAATATATATACATATATAGAGACATAAATATATATATATATACATATATATATCTGAGATATAATACATGCACATGTATGTATAGAACATAGCAGGTTTCCTTTCGCTGGTAAGAACTGTGATTCATGCCTAAGTCAAGGTGCTTCTGATAACGTCCTTTATTTAATAGAAAACATTCGACTTGTATACCAATATTGTCTGTATTTCACTGGACTGACTGTAGGCTGCAAATGCTCTTCAGCAGGCAGTGTTCCTGCAGACACACCGATGTTGCATGATCACAGAGACAGGGTGATGCAATATACCATTCCATCTGGAACTATGGCTGATAGTGCGTCCTCCTGCATACTCAGCTCTCAGCTTCAGCCTCTCGGACTGATCACCGACCACTTGCATTGCACCTTGACTTCTCAATCCGACACTGATCTAACACAACTATTGCTCACAAAATGGCCGACAGATCAGCCCGATCTACAGTTGTCCTCAGTAAATGTATGTATGTATGCAGAAGGTTTCTACGATATATTCACTAATGTGTCATGGTTTTTTAAATCATTTCAATACTTGTTCATTCCTGTTTCCCGGAGGCATTCATGGAACCTCTTAAACTGCGTGTGCTGCCATCTATCAGTCTGACCTAGAACTATAGTGAGAGCTCACACATGCGTGCTAAGCTGTCATACAGCGCTACGGTCTCCAGCCCCATAGAGCCGGTAAATTGGACAAGTGGACGAGCCATTTTAATGTATCATCAGATATGGTTGGTTCTCATGTCATAACTCTTAACCAATCAGATAGCCTTAAATCAGGTCACCATGACATTCTCATATCCATCACTCCCATTCAGGCGGAGAGTCGAACTAATCAGCTAATGGTCAGAATATGAAGACTGTCCAAACTGAGAGAGGTACTTTAAAAATGAAACGTCCCCACCCATTCAAATCCAATCTTGAAGTGGTGAGCACACTGGAACTGCTCTAGTTTCAACAACTCTATAACTTATAAGCAATTTCAAACGATAAAAAGGGCAGTCGTTCTTAATTCCACATGTTTGTTTTTTGTTCAAACCATCGCTTGAACATGTAAAAGCAGACAATCAATTACGTGCCAATAGACACTCATTAAATTACAAAGCACACAATCATATATTTATGGTCAAGGGAAACAAATTCCCATAGAAAAAGACAAGTTTTATTAATAATTGATAGAATTTATTTAGTAAACTATATGAGTTGGTACAGTCCAGCTGCACTCAAAATGGCTAAAATGTTTTCCTGTTTTACTTTAGTAAAACGTTAGTAAAAAGGTCATGCATATTGTCTGTAGTGTAGAATTGTTGGTGTTGTGGGCTTTAACAAAGTGTAGAATTGTTGGTGCATGGCCAACAAATCAACGCAACTTAGTCAAATGTGTTTGAGTGTCAGTGGGGACTGACACCCAATACATTCAGGGGAAGGTTCCCCCTTGAGCAGAAAAGCATGTGTAAGCCACAAGTGGCCAATATGGCAGTGGCTACGGACCACCGACCTCCTGCATGAGTCTGTGGTGGTTTTCCCACAGATGGTTCAATTTCTTTAAGTTTATTAATGTTTTCATCCGACTCATGTTGCCATTTGGATTTTATGTAGGTGGATATTAGTGGTTTCAGATCAGAGTGAGGGATCAGACACGGTTGAAGATCACAGTTCAGGGCCTTCTTCGCAGCCCGATCAGCTCATTCGTTTCCTTGTATGCCGGCATGGCCAGGCACCCAGCACAGGTGGATGTCATACCCATCCATTGCCAGTTTGTTCATTTTATAAATGACCGTTGCTAGAATAGGGTGATTCGTTTTCAGTCCGGCAACAGCCAGGAGGCAAGAGAATGAATCACTGTATATAACATAGTTAGTGTGGTTGGATACCTCAATACACTCCAATGCTAGAAGGAGTGCTTGGGCTTCCGCAGTGAAAATCTAGCTCTGATAGGGCAAGCATATGCCAAATGTTTCCCGTCGGCAGACTGTGGCAGCAGCTACCCAGCTATGGTCTTTCGAACCATCAATGTATATGGAGAGGTGGTCTGCAAACTGGCCTTGAATCTCTGCATGCAGTCCTTGGCACTCGAGTGGATGTGTCCCAGACTTCCTCAGTTCCGTGAGTCGGAGGATAACCGATGGCTTCCTCAATGACCACGGGGGATGTTCTGGGAATTTTGCATCCTCCAACACGTCCAAATCCACGCCCAAAGGCCTCCAAATGAGGTTTCATTCAGGGCGTCAGTGGCCGGATTTAATTCGGCCTGGCTTCATGCCTGGATTCATCATGTTGCTTGAATAGACAATTGTGTGCAGGATTCAATGCATTAGCTTTTATCTTGACTACATATTGAATGGCCAGTTTGATTCTCCTGTTGTTAAGTGATGGTTCATTGGATTTGACATAGATGCTCTGAACCGGTGAGGTGCGGAAGGCCCCAAGTGCCAGGCGCAGTCCCTGGTGGTGGATCGTGTCTAGCAGCCCAATACATGATTTCTTTGTGGAACCGTATACTATGCTGCCATAATCCACTCATGACTGAACCCAGGTTCTGTACACGGAGAGCAGAACATCTCTGTCCGCTCCCCACTCTGAGCTGGACAGCACCCTCAGAATATCTAGCACTTTCAGGCATCTTGTTTTCAGGTACTTTATATGTGGCACAAAATGTGAGATGGCATGGAGAGGTAAGAGAGGCAGGGTGAAAGGGATGGGATGGCATGGAGAGGTAAGAGAGGCAGGGTGAAAGGGACGGATGGTGTGGAGGGCTAAGCCAGGCAGGGTGAAAGGGGCGGAATGGCATGGAGGGGTAAGAGAGGCAGGGTGAAAGGGATGGGATGGCATGGAGGGGTAAGAGAGGCAGGGTGAAAGGGGCAGGATGGTCTGGAGGGGTAAGAGAGGCTGGGTTAAAGGGGCGGGATGGCGTGGAGGGGTAAGAGAGGCAGGGTGAAAGGGGTGGGATGGTCTGGAGGGGTAAGAGAGGCAGGGTTAAAGGGTCGGGATGGCATGGAGGGATCAGAGAGGCAGAGTGAAAGGGATGGGATGGCGTGGAGGGGTAAGAGAGGCAGGCTGAAAGTGGCGGGATGGCGTGGACGGGTCAGATAGGCAGGGTGAAAGGGACGGGATGGTGTCGAGGGGTAAGAGAGGCAGGGTGAAAGGGGCGGGATGGCATGGAGGGGACAGAGAGGCAGGGTGAAAGGGATGGGATGGCATGGAGGGGTAACAGAGGCAGGGTGAAAGGGGCAGGATGGTCTGGAGGGGTAAGAGAGGCTGGGTTAAAGGGGCGGGATGGCGTGGAGGGGTAAGAGAGGCAGGGTGAAAGGCGTGGGATGGTCTGGAGGGGTAAGAGAGGCAGGGTTAAAGGGGCGGGATGGCGTGGAGGAGTCACAAAGGCAGGGTGAAAGGGGCGGGATGGCGTGGAGGGGTCAGAGAGGCAGGGTGAAAGGGATGGGATGGTGTGGAGGGGTAAGAGAGGCAGGGTGAAAGGGGTGTGATGGCATGGAGGGGTCAGAGAGGCAGGGTGAAAGGGGCGGGATGGCATGGAGGGGTAAGATAGGCAGGGTGAAAGGGATGGAATGGTGTGGAGGGGTAAGAGAGGCAGGGTGAAAGGGACGGGATGGCATGGAGGGGTAAGATAGGCAGGGTGAAAGGGATGGAATGGTGTGGAGGGGTAAGAGAGGCAGGGTGAAAAGGGCGGGATGGTGTGGAGGGGTAAGAGAGGCAGGGTGAAAGGGGTGGGATGGCATGGAGGGGTAAGAGAGGCAGGGTGAAAGGGACCGGATAGCATGGAGGGGTAAGATAGGCAGGGTGAAAGCGATGGAATGGTGTGGAGGGGTAAGAGAGGCAGGGTGAAAAGGGCGGGATGGCATGGAGGGGTAAGAGAGGCAGGGTGAAAGGGACCGGATAGCATGGAGGGGTAAGATAGGCAGGGTGAAAGGGATGGAATGGTGTGGAGGGGTAAGAGAGGCAGGATGAAAGGGACGGGATGGCATGGAGGGGTAAGAGAAGCAGGGTGAACGGGATGGAATGGTGTGGAGGGGTAAGAGAGGCAGCATGAAAGGGATGGGATGGTGTGGAGGGGTAAGAGAGGCAGGGTGAAAGGGACAGGATGGCATGGAGGGGTCAGAGAGGCAGGGTGAAAGGGATGGGATAGCATGGAGGGGTAAGATAGGCAGGGTGAACGGGATGGGATGGTGTGGAGGGGTAACAGAGGCAGGGTGAAAGGGATGGGATGGCATGGAGGGGTCAGAGAGGCAGCGTGAAAGGGGCGGGATGGTGTGGAGGGGTCAGAGAGGCAGGGTGAAAGGGATGGGATGGCATGGAGGGGTAAGAGAGGCAGGGTGAAAGGGGCAGGATGGCATGGAGGGGTCAGAGAGACAGGGTGAAAGGGGCGGGATGGCATGGAGGGGTCAGAGAGGCAGGGTGAAAGGGGCGGGATGGCATGGAGGGGTCAGAGAGGCAGGGTGAAAGGGATGGGATAGCATGGAGGGGTAAGAGAGGCAGGGTGAAAGGGATGGGATGGTGTGGAGGGGTAAGAGAGGCAGGGTGAAAGGGATGGGATGGTGTGGAGTGGTAAGAGAGGCAGGGTGAAAGGGATGGGATGGTGTGGAGGGGTAACAGAGGCAGGGTGAAAGGGGCGGGATGGCATGGAGGGGTAACAGAGGCAGGGTGAAAGGGATGGGATGGTGTGGAGGGGTAAGAGAGGCAGGGTGAAAGGGACCGGATGGCGTGGAGGGGTAAGAGAGGCAGGGTGAAAGGGGCGGGATGGTGTGGAGGGGTCAGAGAGGCAGCGTGAAAGGGGCGGGATGGTGTGGAGGGGTAAGAGAGGCAGGGTGAAAGGGATGGGATGGTGTGGAGGGGTAAGAGAGGCAGGGTGAAAGGGATGCGATGGCGTGGATGGGTCATGCTAAAGGGGTAGAAACATGTCCTTTCTTGCATTAGTGTGAGTTATTGCCATGATACAAATATACAAAAGATGTATTTGTTAAAGCCCACAACACCAATTACTTAGAAAAGAACCCCCCCCCCCCAAAAAAAAAAAAACCTACAACAAAACCTGAAAGGGACGGGATGGCATGGAGGGGTCAGAGAGGCAGGGTGAAAGGGATGGGATGGTGTGGAGGGGTAAGAGAGGCAGGGTAAAGGGGCGGGAAAAGAACAGGGCAACAAGAGTGGGCAGGGTGCTGGGGGTGGGGCATGGGATGGCAAGCGAAGAGGGGGATTTGGCAATATCACATCAGGGGAACCCTACCACACATCCCTTGGGTATTTATTTGCCTACCTGATGTGAAGAAAAGATTAAATAAAATATTCTATAAATCGTAGAAATCTAAATAAATATTAGTTAACAAAAATCTGATACGACAATGAAGGACTAAATTCCAATACTTTTCAATTCCAATAGAAGGATAGTTATAATTTCACTTATTTTAAATCATAATAATCAGCCATGATCAACTAGTCATAATTTGCTTGGCTTGAAGACACCTATCTACGCATTATTTAGGGCCCAATCCAGGCTGAGGGTAGATGTTGTTATGGGCTGACAGTTACTGCCAGTCAGACCAGACATAATCACCTTCCTCAGCTGATATAGTGAAGTTGACGAGCGGATATTTACAGACCTGGAAAGCAATCCAAACTCTACTATCACTTAAAGCCTATTTGAAGCATCTTGAATATGCTGTGTAGACCCGCTACGCACTAGAGAGGAGTAATTGTGGATAATACAGTTTATTGAACATGAGAATTACTGTACCTGGCTGGCATATACCGAAGACAAAAATTCAGGGCTGACAAATAATTTGTAATAGAACTAAACTTCAGAGTTCTGGCCAACCAAGTGATGTATAGGCCCACCTGCACATCAGGGCATGGCAAGGGAGACAACAATCCTCGGAACTCATCCAGAAACGAGAAATATTTCTTGATCTGGACCGAACGCGTGCTGTGACTGGTCTCCGAATAGTAGCTTGACCGGAGCATAGACATCTCCCGACGCAAAAAAGATGCCTACAGCATAACAAGTTAGCAAAATCAACCGACAAAATTTGAGTCTTATCACTCTCTACAGTCCAACGACTCAAGGAATCGCAAATAATGTTATTCTCACTAGGCAAATAAACCAAACTAATTTGAAAATTATATTCACAAGAAATCCAGAACAATTGTCTAACCCAGTTCATTATCTGCTTACTCTTGCATCTACCTGACGCTAAAGCAGCACGAACAGTCATATTGTCCATAATGAACACTACAGACTTGTCTCTCCGACGTTCCCGCCATCTTGCCGTGGCAGCCATTACTGCCCACATCTCATGAACATTAATGTGCGCATCTAGGCACACCTGATCGGACTGCGCGTGATGGTCACTGACAGCAGCCTGCAAGTCACGAGAAGCGTCAGAGTTATAAACTCCGACGCACCAGTCGTTCGCATGCAATGCACAAAATCCAGAACTGGACGCATACGTGTACACAGACACGCATTCGGCATGACTTCCTAGTATCTGCAAGTGACCATTAAAATGGTCCACAAACTCTAGCCACCATGCTACCTCTTCCCTAAATGCCTGATTAATCCTAAACTGATAGTAAGGATGCTTCAAAGTTCTGTTGGCATCGTGCACCCGACTACAAAAAGAACGCCCCCCTTTTAGTACAGATGCACAGTGCGCTAGGTGCCCCCGTAACCTCTCCAAGTCACGTCTGGTTGCCTTCCATCTCCCCACAAACAAAATTAAATGGGCTTTCAATTTTAATATTTTATCAGCATGCAAAAATAATTGCATGTGCACAGTATCAACTTCTATGCCAAGAAACCTAGTACATTGGGAAGGCGGCAACAATTTTGGGAAACTAACGAAAAATCCAAACTGTCTCAAAACTCTAACAATAATTAATTGTGACCGTACACATGCGTCCCAAGACCTATCCATCACCGCAAAATCATCCAAGTAATTTATCACATCTAGTGCACCTCGACGCCCACATGAGCGAACAATGAAATTACTAATCCTCGTGAAAATGTAAGGACTTGATGATAAACCCAAGCACATCCGGTTATCAAGAAAATATCGAACACCTCCACCAAAATCCCATTGAAGCCCCTGTCAGTGCCTATCCCTCAGATGGATCGAGACTGCCCGATACACGTTCTTTATATCCACTACCGAAATGTAGTCCTGTGAACGCATGCAGTCAACAAGGTCGTCGACGCCCAAATAGGAAAATGTCTGACACACCTTGTCGACATATGCGTTCGCAGACCCACACAGCGGTCAAGAACAATCTACTACACAACGTAATCCCTGCCCCGTTGATTTTGGCACACAAAAAATATTATGGGTACAAGTTGGAAGAATGTAAGTCTCGGAAATATAACCATTGTGAAGCTCAGTAGCTAATTTCCTGGAAATAAATTCATAATGCTCATCTGAATGAACAGTTTTACTAACTCCAGTATAGATAGCAACGCAATCAAAATTAATAACATTAAACCCAAAAATGAAACCCCTCAATCCCAATCAGCATCATGAGACCCCCAACAAAAATAACTCACAGAATGCGTGGCACGGACGCAAATGAACAAGGCTCCCAGCAATGTAATGCAAACAATGGCAAAACCCAAGATAACAATTGTATGTAACTAAAAATTGAACCGGCAACCGACAGACATTGTTTACTTGAGCAAGCATTCCTAACCACCACCTTGTCCAAGGTGTCGTGGCGAATGCCCACTGCAGACCCCCCCAACTCACCGGTGCGTTCGAGTACTTTAATGCATCAATCTTTCCGACACTTGTCCCGCGTGCGATTTCGCCCTGCAATTGCTGCACCAGTGACCATAACGACATGTCTGTTCATCCCTCGAACACCCGTCCTCACTGTTGAACCCATAGCAAGGGCGTGTACCATCCTTTGTATATTGCTTGAGATACATAGTATCTGTAATAAGCATGCCCCAACTTTGAGTTGGGGCATGCTTATGGTAAGCGAACTGAAATATGTTTATTGCAAATGGCCACCTCCATGGAGGCCGAAAAGAACAGCTCTGATTGGCTGAGAACAGCTCTCAGTGTCAGCCAATCAGAGCTGTTCTTTTTTATTGCAAATGGCAGCCCCCATCGAAAAGAACAGCTCTGATTGGCTCAAATTATGGAAAGATCCCATTATTTGTTTAGTAGTTCCTTGTTCAGACATAGTTACACATATATATGTATCTTTTGCACAGATTAAAGTGCTTGAAGTATATTTTTAATTTATCTATTGTGTTTAAATCACACAATATCAGGACTTAAAGAATGGGAAACTCTTCCTGCAAGGGTATGCTCAATATGGGACAGTGGTCACCCGTTTTTCCTCCTTTCCTCGCTGTGGACCCTTCTCCAAATTACAACACACCGGGCTAACCTTGGTTTCCATTATTGTCCTCAACCAAACACCGGAAGTTGCAACAGCATTGCGGTTGCCAGGGTTACTGCGCCTGTTGGAAGAGAAGGAGTGACTTCTGGGTAGCCAGCCACTCGCTCATTACCTCGTGTTTATCATTCCAACCGTGGTCAAGACCAGCTCATATTACTCGATAATTCGTCTTGAATCCGACATATGTTTTCCACCACACACTTCCTATTGGACGGTAATATGGTTATTCAATGTTGTCAACAGCTCATCGTCCAGCAGGCTCTGTGGAAAAGGTCTTATAGAAGATTTCCATCGCAACTGACCCTCTGGGGGCAGGGCAAGAACTATTGTTCATCTACCACACAACTATATGAAATGCTCAACCTGATTAGGAATTCAGTCAACTACATTCTGTGGCGTTAGAAGCAGGAGACAATAGGGTTAACATGTCCGATAAATAATGGAGGTAATCTTAGTTAAATGAGTCCCCCGACCCCGGTCGCCGGCGCGAACTGTCAGAGTGGAAGACGGAAGGAGGCTGGCCGGCCAACACGCCACCTGGTGGCAGTTATTTGGAGGGATGTACTTCCGGTGGGACAAGGATAGCACACAGCAAGGTGAGGATATGATGGATTGGGCCGACTATTTGCATGCCGTCTCAGACTGGCCGTTAAGCCGGGCCAAGAACCGGGCACCATGAACGGTGTGTGCATCAAATCTGCTTCACAAGTGACGCCCCAGTCCGCGCCCTATGACGCACACTGCAAATAGGGTGCATTCTGTTTGGTGATATTGACACTAAATATAAGATACTATGGTACATTCTTACTGGTCATATTGACACTAACTATTACTCACCATGGTCCATGTTTACTGGTGATATTTGAACTAAATATCAGTCACTATGGGGCATTCTTACTGGTGATATTGGAACTACATATCAGTCGATATGGGGCATTCTTACAGGTGATATTGGAAATAAATATCAGTCGTTATGGGGCATTCCTACCGTTGATATTGGAAATAAATATTACTCACTATGGTTCGTATTTACTGGTGATATTTGAACTAAATATCAGTCACTATGGAGCATTCTTACTGGTGATATTTGAACTAAATATCAGTCACTATGTGGCATTCGTACTGGTGATATTGGAACTACATATCAGTCACCATGGGGCAGTCTTAGTGCTGATATTGGAAATGAATATCAGTCACTATGTGGCAATCGTACTGGTGATATTGAAACTAAATATCAGTCACTATGGGGAATTCTTACTGGTGATATTTGAACTAGATATCAGTCACTATGTGCATTCTTACTGGTTATATTGGACCTAATATCAGTCGCTATGGCATATATTCTTATTGATGATATTGACACTAAAATCACCCACTGTGGTGCATTCTTGCTCGTGATATTGACACTTAATATCACTCACTTTGATGCTTTTTCATTGGTGACATTGGAACTAAATAGCATTCACATCGGTGATATTGAATATAAAATACGACTTACTAAATTGTATTCTTATTGTGACACTAAAACTAGTAATGTTCTTCATCTTTAGTAAGGTATATTCACATCTGTGTTATTGAAAGCAAAATAAGACTTACTAAATTACATTCTTATAGTGACTCTTATAAGACTATTATATTCCTCACTAAGGTACATTCACATCCGTGATTTTGGAAGTAAAATAAGACTCACTAAGGTAAATTCTTATAGTGACTAATATAAGACTATTATGTTCCTCACTAAGGTACATTCAAATCCGTAATTCTGAAACTAAATAATATTCACTAAGCTACATTATTATAGGTGAAATTGAAACTAAACTCTCCTGACTACGGCACTGTATGGTGCTGACACTGAAGCTAAATGATTTGAGCTGTTTTCTCTCAAATGGAATGTGTTGCTATGCTTTGCAGTTAAAGTCTATCAATTTCATATTGTACATGTCATTCGTAACATGCATAATGCACGGGGTGCAGGAGACCGACACGAAATGAACTATGGTGGCAACACCTATCGGGAAATGCTAGAACCAACACTACATTAGCCCACTTCCCCACGCCGACTTTGTGGATCTTTCAGGAACTAAGCGCCCACCAACCACCTCCAGTGCCATAATGCCTCCACTGCACGGGAGTCAACTTTCCAGCCAAAACGGTCACGTGACCGAATCTCGCAAAGTTCAAATGACACAACTGCTGAACCAGCCGACACATAAAGGACATATACCCTTCCCCCACCCACACCACTGAGAAAATAACTAAACGGGTAGGGTTGAGGGTTAAAGCCCTGCCCAGCTGACCTCGACATTTGAACTTTGAACTTTGATGACCTGATTGATTGATTGTTACTTAATGTTCATTTGGCCTTAATCGCTTCTCACATGCTATGAATAAAACCATCATGCCCACCACTGTCTCCGCATTTTGTGAATTATCAACCTATGCATCTTTTAGAAATAATTGGAATAATTGAGCATTCACTGGTCTAATGTTCCTATACAGAAGATACTTCAGCTACTGTATTGGAATTTAAATACCACATGCTTGAAATCAGAATCGGAAGAAATTAAAAGAAGGATAACAATAGCCCGAACAACATTCTCCAAAATGTATAGAGTGTTAACATCAAGTAAGATATTAATACTAACAAGGAAGCATATTCTTCAGTGTTATGTGTGGTCTACTCTAATGTATGGGGCTGAGACATGGACAATCTCTAAGAAAATGTACAAACGTTTAGCAGCATTTGAGATGTGGACTTATCGAAGGATGATGAAAATATCATGGACAAAGAAGATCACCAACAAAGAAGTTCTCAGAAAAATTAAAAATAAGAAAAACTTGTTTGCCACTATACAGGCAAAGAAACTTATTTATTTTGGCCACATCATTCGTCAGAGCTCAATATACCGTACATTGTTGGAAGGGAAGGTGAATGGCAGCAGAGGGAGAGGGCGACCAAGAACATCATGGTTTACAAATATTTCACAGTGGACAGGCTTGAATTATTCACAGTCTATCAGAACAGCACACCATCGGGACAAGTGGAGAACCATTGCATCCAACCCTCGACTAGAGGACGGAACTATTGATTGATTGATTGATGCTTGAAATCCTGCAGGGAAACGTATAGGGGCTTCGTGAAATTAGATGAGTTATAAGGCAGTGTCAAATCCATTATTCTTTCAAGCTGGAGGTGTCATACTTTCGCTATGGAACTGCTTCTTTATCCCATGTGCGTGATTTCATTTTTATTTCATAGAGACAGCATATTCAGTTTTGAACCATATGTTAGCACTGAATGAACCAGATGTTAGCACTGAATGAACCTAATGATTACAACATAACCACAGGGCCCGTCAGTCCTGACTGAGTCCTGACTGAGTCCTAAAGAAACATACATGAATGATTGCAAGATATTCAAGCTATAACTAGTTATATTCGGTCATGATAATTATGAATAAGTAACAGACCCCGGAGAAAATGGAGAACAATTTAAATATGAGAATTCCTTTGTAAGATAAGGTGGCGACATGTGGTAAAAGCATGTTGGATAGGAGCCTAACACTTCCAGGCTTAGATGCCGGAAAAGAAGCCATTGTCGCATCACATCCGCTCCGCTCGGCTTATCTGCCTCCCCATATGACCGCGGACCGGCCCGTTCAGCCCCGTTCAGCCCCGTTCAGCCCCGTTCAGCGGCTATCAGGGCCCGGGGATGGTGGGTGCGCCGGGAATCTGAGCTCCTTTATCAAGGGGCACGCCCGGCTAGGGGCCCTGAAAGTGACATAGGTCCGAAGAATTTCTGTCGTAGAGTTTTTATATATGTGGAGATATAGAACGGGAATGGGTACAAATAACTAATATGTATACTAGAGAAGGTTTGTTATATATGTGGAGATATATAACGGGGATGGGTACAAATAGCTCATATGTATACAGCAGAAGGTTTGTTATATATGTGGAGATATAGAATGGCGATGGGTACAAATAGCTCATATGTATACTGGAGAAGGTTTGTTATATATGTGGAGATATAGACTGGTGATGGGTACAAATAGCTCATATATATACTGGAGAAGGTTTGCTATATATGTGGAGATATAGAACCGGGATGGGTACAAATAGCTCATATGTATATTGCAGAAGGTTTGTTATATATGTGGAGATACATAACGGGGATGGCTACAAATAGTTCATATGTATACTGTAGAAGGTTCATTATATATGTGGAGATATAGAACTGGGATGAGTACAAAGAGCTAATATGTATACTCTAGAAGGTTTGTTATATATGTGGAGATATAGAATGGGGACAGGTACAAATAGATAATATGTATACTGGAGAAGGTTTGTTATATATGTGGAGATATAGAACTAGGATGGGTACAAATATCTCATATGTATACTGGAGAAGGTTGGTTATATATTTGGAGATATATAACAGGGATGGGTACAAATATCTCATATGTATACTGGAGAAGGTTGGTTATATATGTGGAGATATAGAATGGGGATGGGTACACATATCTAATATGTATACTGGAGAAGGTTTGTTATATATTATATCGACAGACTAAGGGTTCAGAACTATCTTGGTGTTGTCGAGTAGGTCTGGATTGATCTTTATTTCATATATATACTATGCATGAATATCTTGCATATATAGTGGGGGTGGATGAATTTATATTTCATATGTCATACGGATGGATGACTATCTTTAAGGGATGCGTTAGGGCTGAATGAATCTACACTATGTAATGGGGGTGGATGCATTAATAGATCATATATACCAAACGGATGGATGACTAGGTATCTGTTATTTATATAGTCAGGCTGGATGAATCTATATTTCATATATAGGTAATAAGGATGGATGACTAGATGAATGGATGAATGGGGTTGGATAAATATATATATATAAAGTTAGGCTACGCTCTGGAAGACAAAGAACAACATGGGTATGGGTTGATCAGGGCAGGAACACGCGGTGGCGCTGCAGTAGCAGGCGGAGGGATCGATCCCATCAGGCCATATTAGGCCAAACCAACTTAATTTTCATTACACATTGATAAGTGATTATCCTATCTATATATATTTCATATGCATAATATGGATGGATGACTAACATTTATTCACATAGTAGGACTAGCTGAATATATATATATATATATATATATATATATATATGTATACATACATAAAAGAGGAATGGATGACTAACCTTCACTTATATCGTAGGGCTTGGTGAACCTATATTTCATATACATATATGTAATAGGGATTGATGACTACCTTTCAATTATATAGACGGGCTAGGCGCCGATATATTTCGCACATGTTGCAATAATGGATTTTTTTTCAAAGTACTTACGTACATGTGAATGTCACTTTCTGTAATAAACTATCTGCTGTAAAACCCAAGTAGATACCTTAATATCGCATCAAGTCGATGGGGAATTATTTAAAATATCTGGTCATTTGGGGTTTACACAGGGGATCCGATATGGCGTCACATGTCCCGATCTCATCACCACGAGAGGCAGTGAGAGCCGCCTCTCAAGCACCCATTATAGGCGGCTATATATAGAACACGGCTGTGATGCTGCATGTTATTTCCTGTTCGCCTATCTCCCAATGGCACGCCGGGACACAACAGAACACAGCCAGTCGGAAATGGATCTGCGCATCTCAATGGGATTACAAAGTCATGGGCTACATTGATGGAAGTGATGTGGCGATTCTCAGCAACTATGTCATATGTACATCACCATTGATTACTGCTATGTCTTTATAACCATATCAGATATGCACACCAAGGAGAGATAATGTATCTACATATGTGTTCTGTTGCTGTCCTGGTAGTGATATTGGTATTATGATGAGGTTGGTTCTCCCGAACTCCAACCACGGAACCGAAGAGGGGCAGAAAGATGCCAGCCCTGGGGGATGGAGGCCAGATTTGTATTCTCCCGGTAGGTCGGACGCTGGTCATCATATGCTCTGGGGTATCTTAAGCACTGTGCCTTAGTAGAGAGGGCTGGACACCTGGGTACGTTGGTACCTGACGACTACTGGTTTGGCTGTGCTCTGGTTAGCTTCTAACGAGGTGACCAGTCCGCTCACGTAACAATGGATTCTAGTAGTTGGTGATAATCTACCACACTTTAGTTTCAAGCAACTTTTATTTTACATGGCTACCTTTTGAGATATTTGAAATGCAAACTTGCAAAATTAATTTTGGCCAACATTCCAAAACTCTGATACCATAGGCTTCAGCCATAACAAATTCGAATAGCTTGACTCAGCATTTCATTCAATGTGGCAACAAATGCTTAATAACTGCATCAGTATCTGAGTCTGATATGTAGGACGAAATCTAGATAATAGTTTTGGTTTGGACAATTTGATGCTTTCATCGGACTATGCATCTTTGACAAGATATTCAGATTCGAGAGAGATTAATCGCTTCGCACTTAGAATAGGCTATTTGAGATGAAATCCCATAAGTAAGGACTGATCTGGCCACCAACCCCATTGCCCTGGGACTGAGTACCTCATGGCTTACTAATCGGTCTATGACATCACCGAGGGAAGGGCAATGCGGATTTACAGAAGCTATAAGGCATACTCAAAACGCTTCAAATTGAATGATAGTAGCGCTTGCACTCCTTCCCAAATATGTAAGTAACCCCTAGTAACTTTATTCTAAAAGTTCAGGTCATTATCACTGACTTCCACAAATGTTCACAGATTGACCACAGAAATCCTAAGACAATCATCTTAGACCCTAAATAACTGCCCGAGAAGAGCTTGCGTTTTCGTTGTTTTGTGTGTGTTTTCTGAGTGATTGTTTGTTTATTCTGTTCATGATGGTTAATTGCATCCAGTTTTGTTCGCCACTGTGCACGAGTGGGCATAATATGTATGGATTGATTTCCTTTTTCAATGCATTCTCTAAACTTACACTGTGTTTTAGTCTTTAGAAATGATTATCTGTCACAGTTGATCATGCTAATTGTGAATACGTGAAGTTGACTTAGTCATGTTGTTTACTGCCCCGTTAAGGACGTTATGTGAAGTTTACATCGTTACTTGATAATTGTAATAAACAGGGAACCACATTAATAACTTCCCTACCTAAATATTAACTGCAGGATTATTTCATTATCATCGTCAAGTTCCATGTTCCGTTGGTGAAAAGCGGAATTCTACTTCGGATATTCCTTTAGTTAGTTTTATTTGTTTTATTTGTTTTTACTGGTGGTGGATCCCACCATTAATTGGGGATCAGCAAGCTAAATGTGCCAGTCCACCACTACGCTTAGCGCTCCGTACATTTAACTCAGTAAGCAGAGGAGACACACTTGATTGATAAAAACACACACATTCTAGATATATGTTTTGGATACTTAAAGAAATCTCTAAAAAAATATTTCTAAACAGTCACAAGACACACAAAAAAACCGACGGTACAGTCGATTGACATCAAGGAATGCGGATTCTAGCCAGAGAATTAAGAAACACGCTAACGCGATTACATGATTTTGATTGACTTCAGGATACATTTAAGTCGGTGAAAGAGGCAGAAGAACGCATTACTTATTGTGAAGCCTGATGGGCGAAGGGCTTCCTATGTGTCTGTGCTCTCTTCTAACTTCGATAAAGATTGCCAGGCTTAGTGGCTTTCACGGGTCTTCAAGTGTTTGTACATGTGCTATTTAGATATGCAGCGCCTTCTCTCGTGTTGAACTGCACCAGTACCGTATGGCTTTACAGGACTTCTTTGTTTGGCGTGTGTTATTCGGTCGAGGGTGCCATCTGCCTGGTTTAATTGTGTAAGTAGCGACATTTCTGGCAAGTGATGTATGGCAGGAGGCAGGAGTGAACGGTTCAGTGGTTAATACCACGCCGCAGACCAGCGGAAGTGAGGGGGGCGCTGGTTCCGGTAGTGAGGACTCACGGAACAAGCGCAGGCAGCACCGCGATATTGGTGTAGTAATCGTGGCATGTTAACGTACACAAGGTGATCTCATCGCTTATACTTGGTGCTGGTGCCCTAGTTCAGTTGAGAGCCTGTCAGTCCATTAAATGGGACTAGGACGATATGATAAGTCAAGCGCGAAGTCACACAGTAGATTACCAAATACATTAGTAAATGTGGAGCGTCAATCAAATAGATACAGCATTTCACGTACCCGTAGGCAATGTATCACCCCAATCTCGGCATTAAATAAATATGTAGATATATAACTGCAAGGCGCCGGTGGTAAAAACGAAGGACAGAGTTTGTATATTTCATGAATATAAGATGGCCACTAGATTGAGAGATTGTATTCGTCAGGAGAGGTCAGAGTGACTTGAAATAGACTCGGACCTTGCTGTAATCTAGTCTGCCTATATACTTGGATTTGGATTGAATTCTGTTGGTATTTAGCTTGTGAGGAATGGAAGGCAACATAATGGTTCTGTGACAAGGCAAAGCATAGGAGATGGGCCAGTGACTGTACGTAACCAAAGAAGGTAAGCCTATATGGTTCAATAATGGTGGCGCTCTTACACTCAGATATAAGGTGTCGTCCATGTGTCTAGACTCAAACCACACGGTCAGGTCTCGTCGGTGTGGCAGGTCTCACTTGATGGAATGGGTGTAGATATAGGATGTACAAGAGCAGTATCACTTAACAAACTTCAATCTGACTTCAAGACTCGCCTATTTACTATAGCTTGTTATAGTAAATGGAATTGATTTATCCTTCAATTATTTAAGAAAGTTGTAAATATGGTATGCTGTTTTAGATTGGCTCCTCCTTGTGAAGGTGCTCTATTAAATAAGTAGTATTCTTCATTATATCCTTATTATAAAGGACAAATATGCACCAGACAAAGAGCGAGTCGATGACTTGCGAATCTACATTTAGTCACTTCCATATATACTGATAAATAACAGCAAGACAAGGCCCAAGACCTGGTTGTGATGTATATAAATCAATGCCATGTCGTCAGCCTGGGGCCGTTGTTCTATAAGTAACACAGTATAACCTCCACATCTATGTCCGTCGGTAATTATATAGTAAAACACAGACTAACTCATGAAGGCCAAGTCCCACCTGTCTTCTGACCTGCATATGGTATCCCAAAATAGTAGGATATTTTTCGTTCAACGTTGAAAGAACTGAAATATGAATCGGATATAAAATGTAAATAAAGCCACCAACATGGTGCTGCGGAAGCAATATGCTAGACCCTTCTGGGTTTACGAGTTCTCCAGCTATGAAATAAAACACGTGTCCCAGTTGGACATCCTGAAGAGGACAAGGGGAAAAAGATAGCTCCGCTGAAAAGAAATAGAAGACAAAAAAGACACTGTTCTGGCAGAAGCACGGCATTAAATGCGAATTGTGAACGCTGGTTCTGAGAGTAAATGGACAACATGGCTTCTAAGACAACGCCCTAATGCCGGGTGGATCGGGCTCAAGAATGACTTCAGGGATTGTCGGGGCAAATGGCACTATGTTCTCTTTGATGCCCAGATCTGAGGAGCGTCCACCATTTTAGTACAAATTGGAACTTCTCGCACCAAAAACTCCTGCTTCGACCACACGGATTTTCATTCAATGATTATATGTATATATACATGAGTATATATGTATATACAATTACATACATTTTATGATTATATGCATATATCCATGTGTATGTGTGTATATACAATTACATACATTATATGATTATATGCATATATACATGTGTATGTATGTATATACAATTACATACATTCTATGATTATATCTCCATGTGTATATATGTATATACAATTACATACATTATATGATTATATGTATATATCCATGTGGATCAGGTGTATGTATGTATATACAATTACATATATTCTATGATTATATATCCATGTGTATGTATGTATGTATATACAATTACACACATTCTATGATTATATATCCATGTGTATATATGTATATACAATTACATGATGACGAATTGATAAGAGCACTGGCTGTTTCCGTTGTGGAATCTCAGCTGAATCAAACCGATCACTTACAAAGGTTCACCACCCAGCCTGGGATTCAGCATGTATAAGTTCAGGCAAGAACCTGTATGCTTACTATCAGGATAATTTGATTGCGTGGGATATCAATCAGGTCATGGTGTTGACAGCCCGGATTCCCATTGGGGAAGCACTACAAAGTCTAGAGAGCAGTGTCGCAAGGCAGTGTCTGCCCGGATATGACGTTAGATGTTGCACATGCACAGGTAGGCGGGGATAGTTGATAGTATCAAGGAGCCGAGCTAGTCTAATAATGATGACACTAGCCTGTCTATTGCAGGAGTATGGCTATGAGTCGCATTCAAAGAGCACTGTTCCCTTCGTTGTCCAAATCACCCCCATGCCACTAGGGGAGTGACTACACAACCCGTGCTCTCTCAGCACCACCACCCCATCCCTCCCCAGGTGCTCACCGACTGTCAGACACATACTGCGTGGCGGTCTTCTTCAGGTCACCAATGCACTGCTCCAGGCGAAATGTCTCGCCTGAGTTTCTCAGCTGAGACCACCCTTGGAACCAAATACCTTTGTTTGTTTGTTTAATGACCCCCAGCACAAAAAGTAAACCTCGGCTGGAATCAAACACAATACGTTTATTTCTGAATGAGTGGAACAGGGAAGCCCACGGGAAAGATGGGCAGTGGCATATAGGTGATAAGCCGGGCATTATGGGAATATAAATAACCAAGATGCGTGCATGTTTTATTACTTCCTATTTCGCCTGGTGTCTAAATCCCGTACTACCACTGACTGGCGCTAATATGCACTCTATATATATGCAAATTGTAACATTTGGATGCATTTTCTTTTTAAACAAGATCTAAGAAAAAATAAATGAGTATGTGTGCATTATATATATATTGGAATCATGGGTTTATATATACATATCTCTAAATATATACGCGCGGAGAGCCAAGGGGTGCTTCACTCCCACTTGTGGGAAATTCCCTCCTTATCTTGGACAGAGTGATCCCTAAATCCGCAATCACCGAGTTGATGAATAAGAGCAGTTGCATTGTGGCCAGGTGCCTGATGAGACCTGGTGACTACAGGTTGTATGGGACGTGTAGCCCGAGTGTCATGGTGCCTGCATGGGCCGTGCACATTTCTAGACAGTATTTGGCGGGGAATGGCTCCCAATGCCCCCACTGATGGCTAGGCATAGGAAGGCTTACCTCAAATGTCAATGCTTCTTTCCTCCCCCTCTAGCCCCAGTCCATCCCGCTCTGGTTGCAATAGGCGACGTGAGGTGGTTGTAGTGAGTGGCGCCCCCTGCCGCCGGCTACTGGAACTAGCCGGTCAAAAACGGTTGGGTTCACATAGAAAATCATCGATTAATTATGTCACAGTTAAAAATACATAATCTGATGAAAACACAAACGAAAGCTAAGTCCGTATTTAGATGTTGTCCTACATATCCAGTTCAGACAACTGTGCACTGATTCGTCAGTTATTGCTGTATTAAAGTAGTATATTACAGTTGCATAATCCAATGAACTTTCGGAACCAAAAACAGTGATCCTACAGATCCCCTTTAGATATTAGTGTACTTGGTGATCCAACCCAACTCTACAAGAACCAGAGAGGAGGAGATCATGGTTGAGGGAAACAAGCTGAACTCTGTTCCGGAATTCACCTACCTCAGAAGCACTATATCAAATCATGGATGCATTGATGCTGAAATACAGAGGAGGATGGCCAAGGCTAGCGCATCTTTCAGCCGACTACGCCAGAGACTCTGGAACAACCACCATGTGTCCATTCGGGTCAAAGTCAAGATCTACCATGCAATCATACTATCCACCCTACTATATGGAGCCAGGGCCTGGACAGTTTACAGACGACAGGTGAAAAAGCTGCATGCCTTCATGATGCAACATCTGCATTCAATCATGAGGCTAACCTGGAAGGACAAAGTGACAAATAAGGAAATACTCGAATGGATGGGGCTGCCCTCTATGGAAGATCTTCTGATAAAAAAGTCAGACTACCAAAGCAGATCCTCTATTCCAACTGTCTTCTAGTTATAGAAAGAGAGGGTGCCCTCGTCTCCGCTTCAAGGATACCATCAAGAGAAACCTGAAGCTGAGAGACATTAAGACTGACTCATGGATGCAACTATCTCAGCAGAGAGCTAAATGGAGAGCGGCAGTCAAGTAATGAAAGCAGTCTTTGTCGCATCGCGACCGGCAGCATGATGATGATGATGACTTGCTAATTAGGGTATTCTATGAGAGAAGTCTATTTAATAGGACCTATCAGTCACTGCAGACATGACCAGTTTTTCGAAATGCATGCAAAATGTAAGTTGCCCTAATATCCCTTCAAGTATATGGAACTATTTACAACAACATTTACTTTAAGCTAATGTTAAAGCTACATGGCAACAACTTAAACAAATTAAATCCCTTACCTAGAATGTATTCTATCTATCGAATGTTCATGTTCTTCCATTTATTAAAGTTGTCTAGCTCAATGATTTTGAATTTGTGTCGCTTGTCTAGATAAATATATCAGGTTGATTGGGAAAATTCACGTTTCTTTAGTTTGAAGTACCTTTTATTTTAAAAGAATAACTTGGTAGATTTAATTTGAGCATGCATGGCATTCTGACGTTATAGGTTACAACAATAACAGGCTATATGTAATTCACTTCTGTCTACGCCTCTACACATTTGTAATAAGTGCACCCATCTCGAAGCTTGATATGTACGACCAAAATAATATAGCTAACAGTTTGGTTTTGAAACTTCATGTTTTCTTTTGACTGTGAATATGTAAGCAAGTGTTGCTACCTAGATGAGAATATTAAATCAATTGTATTGATTCCGATGCTGCTGAAGTTAACGACCCTTCCAGCACAAAACGTAAACCTCGGCTATTGGGGTTCGAATTTCAAGGTGCACAAACAAATAAATTGTTTCTATTTCTACCTGAGATATTCCCGAGGTTATCCATTTATAATTAACGTTACGTCAAACTAGGGTGTCGGAGAAGTAACTCTCAACCTCATATAGTTAGTTAAATTACAAGGGAGAAACTGAAGAGCAGTAGACTATGACGCTTCAGCCAATATAATATCATAATTCACTGATGTGAGAACTACAGTCCTAAGATTTCCGGTATTTCAGTGAACATGCCAACTGAAATGTCCATTGAGGTACTTCAAATATCTCTAAATCTAGGCATTTATCATCAATCATGTGAAGGCTAAAGCAACATTCAATATAATGATCAACCTAGTCTCGTCATGCTTTGTAAATCTGGTAGCACTGCTACATCATCGGATAATGCACGATGTGAAACGTCTACATCAGGTATGATGTCCGATACCATATATCTGGCATGTCATAACTGACTCGTGCATACACGTCATATCCATGTGGTACACAGTGCCTGCTTCAGACAGATAATGAACGATGTGACACGTCTACATCAGGTATGATGTCTGATGCCATATATCTGGCATGCCATAACTGACTCGTGCATACACGTCACATCCATGTGGTACACAGTGCCTGCTTCAGACGGATAATGCACGATGTGAAACGTCTACATCAGGTATGATGTCTGATACCATATATCTGGCATGTCATAACTGACTCGTGCATACACGTCACATCCATGTGGTACACAGTGCCTGCTTCAGACGGATAATGCACGATGTGAAACGTCTCCATCAGGTATGATGTCTGATACCATATATCTGGCATGTCATAACTGACTCGTGCATACATGTCACATCCATGTGGTACACAGTGCCTGCTTCAGACGCTACTCTCTTATACAAGTTATAGCAGTACAATCAGGTATAGCCCAACATTGCCTTCAATTTGAAGCATACATAGCATCGTGCATGAACATAGCAAGGCAAATGTTCAACACAAACATTGCAACACGCATATTCCCCATGAGCAAAGAATGACATCTATCTGACACAAGACAGGAAGCCATCTGCCCAGATCAAAGAGCAATTGAGGAATGCACGTCGAACATAAATGCATCATAGGGTGATTCTATTAAATTGATTTAATATTGGGTCTACGCAGCGATACATGCTTAATCAATGCATTATTATCTGACTTGGATATACATGATTAGATAGGTACAGGAATAGCTAAGTATTTTGGTTTCCAATATTGTTTGCCTTAATGTTTTCATCGGGCTATTCAGCTTCAAGAACGCGGACTATATTATCTAATTAACACCATCATCGATATTCGATGAGTTGTTTCTGACATCTCGCGAATGTGTGCCAGATATTTTAATGGAAGTGGTCGGTGATTTGTTGGGAAGCCGGCACGTGGAGACAAGCGGCTCAGACCAGGGTGCGGTGCCGCCAACTAAGTGGGTTACTTCTCACAGCACTAGGGCGGCTTCTCACAGCACGAGGGCGGCTTCTCACAGCACGAGGGCGGCTTCTCACAGCACGAGGGCGCTTCTCACAGCACGAGGGCGACTTCTCACAGCACGAGGGTGGCTCGTCGGCACGTCGAGCCGCGGCCCGCCATGCCGCCACGCCCGGCTGTAATAGCGGCCAGGCAGACCAGCGCCCGTCTCCTGGGCGGCAGGTGGGGGCTTCCATCCCCGCAGAGACAATTTAATACGTACAACTTTTTATTTGTTACCTTTTGTGTGATCAATTTATTCACTGTGCTCATTACGGATATGTGCATTCACACTTGTTTTCACCGCTTGGGAGCACTAGTCCAATTTGATTCAAATCTTTTGAATTTGGTTTTAGTAACACTTTTGCGTTTCTAGCTCTTAATCATATTGTGTCCATGTTATCAGTAATATAGGTAATTCACTGAATGGAACAACTACCTCGAGTAACAACGCCAACTGCGGACTTTCTTTATTTTGTTGTTGTTGGTATATTAGTTGATTAAGCAAGGCCTAGTTCAGTCGGGGTCAATTGGTCTTCCCCATTCCACTGCTTCATGCCCTATCCTAGTAATGTCGAACGAGGCTGGGTAGTGAAATGTGTCACTTTTTAAGTCATCGGTTTGATTTGACCTAGGTTTTAAGTCGGGGGTTTGAATCCCTGAGATACCGAATCTGGAGCTGGGCACTTAACTCAGTTAACCATCCAGCTTCACTTATGCCAGAACGAGGCTACCTGAATCCCAGACCACCTTCCTGCCACCACGTCCAGAGGCACTCACTCACTCAATTCTCTCCCAGAGCTCAAACATCTGCGGTATGGGAAAGGAGGAGTGGTCCAACTTTACCACCCACCCTGCTTGATGGACTCACTCCACAAGGGTAGCATTAAGTGTCAATGAATCTCACAGCACCAGTCACTGCAACAGAGTCTTCATCTGGGTGGGGGCTATCAACTACAACATACCTTCTGACAGCACAAATGACCAAGATGACCTCATAACAAAAATATGGAACCCATTATGTTCTACCTTGGCATTGATGGCGTGAATTACCAGATTCGTGCATTGCAGTTATTCCTGTACCAAACATGCAGAGACCGCCATTATTTAAATGTGCTATGCACTATTTCCTAGTTAATCAGATGACATCCATAAATGGTTATTTTCAACGTAAGGTGCAATAGTTCTGCATGCGGAATAAAGTACAAAAGGCGTAGCATATTCCCTTGCTATAGTCCGTTTCCAAAACATGTATAACCATGACATTTTAGCTTATGTCATTAAATGCTTTAAATTAGATAACTGACTTGTCATTGTTGAACTGGGTCTGAGTGAGCAATTGGGGACAACCAGTTTACTCACAGAGAACTAGGTCTTGTAGACCGAGATCTGGAAGTGCTCAGTCGATGTAGTTCAGAGCCTTAGGTGAGAAGTCGGAGAACACTTGCTGCCTATGTCTATGTACATTTGTAGACAGTATTTGGCGGTGAATGACTCCCAATGCCCCCACTGATGGCTATCAATGCTGGGACCCACAATACGAAGAACTAGTCTATGCTAGGACAGGTTGGCAGCACACTGCATTATTGTATCACTGCATCACTGCATCACTGCATCACTGATTCAATATATCACTGCATCACTGCATCACTCTATAAAACTAATACAGTGTACATACCAAACAATGGGGATACATACTCAGTGATTACACACATACATGAAATAGAATATTTCATGTAGAATATGTGTTACTATGTTCTCACTCCGATCGATATAGGAAACAACATTCAGTTTGAGAACCATAATTAATTTGGAGATCAGGAGCCACGTGATTGTGGGTTCAAAGTGAATTCACAGAACAGAGCCCACGGTGGACGAAAGTGGTGTAATGGACCCATTCCCTACTTCCAGTTGTGTGACAAGACCAGGTCCAAGTCCCAGTCCCTCCTGTCGGACCACGGGATGGCCAAACACGTTGAGTGTCCTTCTCCCGTTTCCCACGAGTGCGAACCCTGGTCAAATCAATGACTTAAACATTCATATGGGTCGCTTCCTAGCAAGGTGCTCGGCACTATTAGGATAGAGCAAGGACTGGTTGGCCAAGTGTCAGGATAATGTGACTGAATGGGATATCAGGTATTGGTGCTGGCAGTCTAGTCTCCCAGTAGGGTAGCACTATAAAGTTACCATGAGTGTGCACTGTACCAAGTCTGTTCCCATCCTGATATGACCTTAGGTGTTGCCAGGACGTAAAACTCCAACAACCAACTAACCACCATCCTGTGGGACTAGCTGACAGCCTCTGAATGCCCGTGTTGCATGCCGTGTTGTAGTCGATGTGGCTGCTGGTGAACAGGTCGTGTCTCGCCCCGACCACCAACTACTGTCTACAAGCTGAAGTCGCCTGGAGCCACGCCCCTTCAGCACCAGTCAACCCCCCTCCACCTACCCGCGCCCCGCTCGGCCCCGCCCCGCCCCGCCCCGCCCCCCCCCCCCCCCTGTGGGGCTGTGCTGCCCCTGAAAGCGTCTGCAAGTCGAGGCGTCGCCACGGGTGAGACGTAGAGAGGAGAACGGGGAAGGTTTCCCTTGGCTTATTGGGGTTGTACGTCCTAGCAAAATGCACGTCACACACCAACCACTCCAAAAGTAGATCCCACCAGGACGGTCGCCGACGTGACACAATGCACACTCAAAGCCGTCTCATAGCGTAGCCCACAGATATACTAATTCACCAGCACAATCATCCAATATCTAGTCACATTATCCTAGCGTTGACCCACATAGTAAGTGTCCTATCCTAGCATTACACCGTGCCAGGCAAGGCAGCGATATATATACAATCTGTATGCCTTTGATTCCGTGCAGCCGGAAATTGTTCTGACGACCTCCCGGGCAGGAAGTGTGCGCGCTACCCACTTGTCTGTGCGTTGTGCATGTTAGGGTCGGGTGGGGAGGAGTCTTGTCTACATTGCATGCGTGGTGTGGGAGTCGGGTGGGTGGGGAGGAGTCTTGTCTCCATGACATGAGTGGTGTGGGAGTCGGGTGGGTGGGGAGGAGTATTGTCTCCATGACATGAGTGGTGTGGGAGTCGGGTGGGTGGGGAGGAGTCTTATCTCCATGACATGAGTGGCGTGGGAGCCAGGTGGGTGGGGAGGAGTCTTGCCTCCATGACATGAGTGGTGTGGGAGTCGGGTGGGTGGGGAGGAGTCTTGTCTACATTGCATGCGTGGTGTGGGAGTCGGGTGGGTGGGGAGGAGTCTTGTCTCCATGACATGAGTGGTGTGGGAGTCGGGTGGGTGGGGAGGAGTATTGTCTCCATGACATGAGTGGTGTGGGAGTCGGGTGGGTGGGGAGGAGTATTATCTCCATGACATGAGTGGCGTGGGAGCCAGGTGGGTGGGGAGGAGTCTTGCCTCCATGACATGAGTGGTGTGGGAGTCGGGTGGGTGGGAAGGAGTCTTGTCTCCATGACATGAGTGGTGTGGGAGTCGGGTGGGTGGGAAGGAGTCTTGTCTCCATGACATGAGTGGTGTGGGAGTCGGGTGGGTGGGGAGGAGTATTTTATCCATGACATGAGTGGTGTGGGAGTCGGGTGGGTGGGGAGGAGTCTTGTCTCCATGACATGAGTGGTGTGGGAGTCGGGTGGGTGGGGAGGAGTCTTGTCTCCATGACATGAGTGGTGTGGGAGTCGGGTGGGTGGGGAGGAGTCTTGTCTCCATGACATGAGTGGTGTGGGAGTCGGGTGGGTGGGGAGGAGTCTTGTCTCCATGACATGAGTGGTGTGGGAGTCGGGTGGGTGGGGAGGAGTCTTGTCTCCATGACATGAGTGGTGTGGGAGTCGGGTGGGTGGGAAGGAGTCTTGTCTCCATGACATGAGTGGTGTGGGAGTCGGGTGGGTGGGGAGGAGTCTTGTCTCCATGACATGAGTGGTGTGGGAGTTGGGTGTGGAGCGGGCTTTCTTGTACGCTCGGCTCGGTACAATAGGGTTCGTGTTAACAGTGTTTCTCTGTTCTTATAGGTCAGCCTCGTGCTCCTCATACTACGTTTTATGGCCGAATGCATGTGCCGCTATTTCATTATTAATTAACTCTACATCATTAAGCAGAAATATCTCATTGATACACGTAAAGCAATTAGCGCTGCACCTGCTCAACCGATATATGTATATATATACATATATATACATATATATATATGTATATATATGTATATATATCTATATATATATACATATATATATATATATATTATGAATACTATGTATGCGAACTCGTAGTTCATGTAAGCACATATGTACTCCATACTTCGCTCTGCGAATATATACAAGGGCACTATCACCATTAGGTATTCATCTTCTTACAATACTTGTTTATGGACAGCGGGACTTAGTTCTATCTCCAGCCACAGCGGCGCCACTTGCAAGTGCTCATTAACACCCGTTAACCGATACAGTTGGTCAGATTTTAACACCTTCCCCCTAGGATTTTGAGTTAATAGAACTGGCTAGCCCAATGTACTGGTATGTTGATGTAATGTGTATGTCTGTCTCTATCACGATTTCTGGTGATTCGATTTTTGGTGATTCACCATGTGGTGGTGAAACTCATAACATGGCTTCTATTGTGTATGTATATATATATATTTATATGATTAGTATCAACACCATATACATATGGTATTTGTGCTATTCATTTAAATATATATATTATTCAAATATATATATATATATGAATATTGGATATTCATATACATAACTGTATATACATGTATGAAAAGTAGCAATTGTTGCCCCAAATAATGTAAGGACAGTTCCTCGTCAGCCCTCAAACAGCTGTCCAATATTTCAGCCTCCAGGTGTTTTTGTTTGTGTTTGTTTTTGTAAATGTATTTTTATCCTCTGAACATACAGTTACTCAGTGGTGGGGCACTAGCCTTCCATATGTCGAAACAATAGTAGTTGGCTACCCATACTTGTGAGAGTGTAGTCGGTGCTGTATTGTGTACAGCACACCCTACCCTGTACATTAGAAGGGAACACTTTATCTGTACCTTTACCTCACGATAATTTGACGTGCTCCTCGTTCGTGCCATAACCTTGAAACCTACAATGTAACAACGACAATCAGCACATGTGGCCAATGCGAGTGGACTCTACTACCTGCCCCCTGCCAGTGCAAGCTGGGTTGAAGAAAGCAGCAGAGGATGACACTCACCTGAAATATAATAAGTCCATTGTCATTGGGTATACTCACATGAATAAAACGATACAGTGGGCATCTATGCATTCAGTTGAAGCACAGAACTTTTATATTATATATGGATTGTCTGTTAGGTATTTACCTCGTAGCAGCATCTACAGGACCCGCCTTGTCATAGGATACACGCATGATGACTTTATAGTGCTGCCCTACTATATACCAGTGCAGGATGTAAAAATATACAGTCTTTCGGTCATGGCAGACAAGTTGGGAAAAATATAAATATCTCAGGCGACGGAGTTGGGGACAATTGTTATGTAATAGCGAAGCAATAGGTGCCCACTCGCTGTATGACATAAGAATACTATGGGTAAATGTTAGGACACGCAGTGACCATGATATGATGTCCAGATATAAACATACAGTTACTTAGTGCAGAAATGTTCCCTTCATGCACCAGAAAGAGTGAAAATGGAGTGGGAGCATCTATTAATGCTTACTGTAACTGTATGATGACTACTTGTTACCATGGGACTGCTGGGCAAGCACACTTTTCAAGTAGGAGCACAGAGCCCTCCCCTAGGGTTATTAAGGTGAAGTAAGTGTATGTGCTGGTTCAATCCGCTAGTCGGCGCCCTACACGCTGGGGTTGGGTTGTCATTCGTGCCACAGCAGCCACCTGGGCCATGTTCAAGGAATACCTCGGAGGCGCCTCGGAGAAATTCTTGATGCCACGCTAGACTGAATGGCTTTAGCTGGTGGGTGCCTTGAAAATGGCGGCCTCCATAGGGTGCAGCCATTTGCAATTGAATAGAAGAGCTTTGATTGGGTGAAACCACTGAATTTGGCAGCCATTTTCGAGGCACTTTTTGTCTCCTGTCTGAAAAGTGAGATGTCTCCGAGATGACTCAGAGGCGTACCCTGAATGCATATAGGCCAAAAAGACATTTCGGAGCTATCTCAGAGTTGACTCGGAGGTGTACCCTGAACACGGTCCTGGCCTGGAAGCTGAGCTGAGCCGACGTCTCGGGGAAACTTTGATCTAATCTGATAAACAATTGTATCCACCATTTTCAATCGTCCGTGTTGTCTGCGCTTATTTACATATACATATAATGTACATATATATGTATCTGTATCCAGATTAACTTAGGAAGTTTCACCTCAAATATTCACACTGCTAACTTCCGCAGAGAAATATGCATCATTTCAATCTGAAATAATGCACATAATCACAATAAATCTAATATATCTAAAAAGGAAACTTTAATACACTGAATATTGTTCCCTGGACATATTCTCCAGTCTTACTGGAATTTACCAACTAAGGTCTGATCAGTGCTGACAATGTCCTACAGGTTCATCGTTAATGCATCGTGACGTCACATCCTCTGGAGTAACACAATACAACGTCAGGATCTTCAGTCATATTGCATCCTTCCGACCATTTTGAATCTGGACGTTTCTCTACCCATCCCAAAAGAATACGGCACAGATGTCCACAAATTCAATTAATCGCCGAAATTGCTTAAATTATTTATTGGACAATCTAATTAGGCAAACGTGGGACCTGAGAAGAAATCGTTCCAAAGTTAGTTGACTGCATTCTATCGGGGCGTATGTACATATACATTACGTTTGGGGACCCAATCCAGGAGGACTCGGAAGATGTACAGCTGTATACTAAAACAGCCATGTACATCAGCATTGACATCTCAGGACAGCAGCCAGATAGACAGGCAGGCACGGATACGCTGATAACATCAGGGAGCCTAGGTAGTGTAATGCTTAGCAAGGTAGCCCCGGAATAGAAAGAAATTTGGGTTCAAATCCTGATCTAGGCGCAAAATCTGTCATTGTCATTACCCCAACGCCACAAATGTAAAGCATTGATTAAGGTGCATAGCTCAGAATCTGTAGGTACCGGCGCTGCTGGTTTAACACTGGAGGTTATCGGCTGATAATTGGCTCACTACTGCACAGGCACTTATCCCGAGACCATCGCAGGAGTTGTGGGTATTCATGAAATGAATTGTTAATGCCTCTCAGACCAGATGTCGAGAGTGGTCGCCATAGCATTCAGTAATGGGGTGGTGGGAATCAGCTGTGGGAAACTATCGAAACTTGTGCAACTGACACTACCAATGGATGGCGGCCTTATTGAAATACGGCTTTATGAGTTGGTGTTAACAGATGACGGTTCTGCCATCGCTACGATATGTAGTTAGATCCCTGATATATGTATCCTTGTCCAGAATACCGATTGTCCCTGCAATGAATAGAAGCAAATACACATGTTTCCGCATCCTGGATTTCTATCTTCCTGCACTACGTGATCCACGTTCCACGTACAACAGTGATAATAAAAAGGCCTTCTTCCTTCCAAGGCGTGGCCGAATTGCTAAGGGTGCTCAATAACTTCCTGTTCGGGAGGTTGTGGGATTGAACCCGGACCAACTCAAACAGTTGGCTCACAAAACTGACATTTGCTGCTCTCAAGCATGTTGTTTGGCATTAATTGCATAGGACACTGACTGGTTTGCTCAGTATCAAGATAATGTGATTCAGTAGGGTATTAGGACATAATACCGGCGACCTGGTCTCCCAGTCGGAGACTACTATACAGTCGCCATTAGCGCACACTGTCACAAGTTGGTGCCCGTTCTGGTATGTCCTTAGTTGCTGCTAGGACAGAGAAGAACATAAATCGTTCTCAGGGCTGTGACCTTTGAACCCTTACAATAAGGGAGTCCATTGTCGCAGGTACCCACACAGATTTAGATGTCGCCTCCAACTCCAGCCAATTATGGCCACAACATGGCCGCCCGCCGCGACTATGTACCCGGCAAACAAGACCGACCTGAGAGTGTCGGACTGAGCGGTGTGTGTGTGTGTGTGTGTATGTGCGTGGGCATATGCGTGTGTGGGTGTGAATGTGTGGGTGTGCGTGTATGGATGTGAGTGTGTAGGTGTGAGCGTGTGGGTGTGTGGGTGTGAGTGCGTGGGTGTATGTGTGTGCGTGCCAGTGTTTCAGCGGGTGGGTGTCAGTGTATGAGTGTCAGTGTGTGAGTGTCAGTGTGTGGGTGTCAGTGTATGGGTGTCAGTGTGTGAGTGGGTGGGTGTGAGTGTGTGAGTGTTAGTGTGTGAGTGTGTGGATGTCAGTATATGAGGGTGAGTGTATGAGTGTCAGTGTGTGGGTGTCAGTGTGTGGGGCTCAGCATGTGGGTGTGTGTGGGTGTGTGTGTATGGATGTGAGTGTGTGAGTGTCAGTGGTTGGGTGTCAGTGTAAGAATGACACCCAAGTTGTGGGTGTCAGTGTTGAGGGGCAGTGTGTGGGTGTCAGTGTGTGGGTGTCAGCATGTGGATGTAAGGGTGTGTGTGTGCGTGGGTGGGTGTGACAACTGAGAGCCCAGCAGTTGTAGCCCAGCATAGGTCCACAGACACCTAAAGTGGCAGTAGACGAAAGCCTCCAGAGTGCTTGAGTAATTGCCTCCCTCTCCACGGTCTACCAGCGCCAGGCCTTAGCTGCCCACTGCAAGGCTCAGATAACTCCATCTCTCAAGGAACATGGTGCATATATATGGTTCACAATGCACATACAATAACACAATTAAAGGGTTGGGACTAATATCTTTCTGGGTGTTATGGATGTCAAGTGAAGTGCAAATTCTTTTCCTTAATTTGTATTCTTGGTGTATTGGTGGGAATGGTCGATCATTTCTTAGCACGGCTGAGTCATTTGGTGGCTGCTGAGTGTTTGCCCAAGGCCCGTTTCCCTTCCTCCGCCTCAATTTACAACTATGGAACCCACCTTGGGACCAACTAGCTGTCTTCAGAAAGAAGTAGTTGTTAAATGTTAACCTTTATGAATAATTTGTATCAAATTGCATGACATTCAGTTATCCGGATATGCCTGGTGATTTAAACTCACCCAAACATCTCAGACAATGTGTGTTAGTGCCGTGATTGATAGTAGTGGCTATGAATTTACTGAATTAGCGCGTGATGTCAGACGGTGGTGTCTGTGGGTTTTGCACCTCACCTTTTACTACTGTGGACATGATGTACAAACACATTACCCCCCTACTTTGACTCAGTGTTACTACATCTTCCCAGTCTGTTCATACAAGCAGAGGGTACCTTCCATCTGAAAGCCTTTTTTACACTGATCATCAATGCCATCCTAATGTATGCCTGAGGCAGTGTTGCTCAATGGTGGGTAGTGTGTTCCCAGGCGCAGTCGGTGGAGTCAAGTGGCCAGGCTGAGCAGAATGTGACGGTGAATCTCTAGGAGAGATTGCCAGAGAAGGAAAAGCCATTTTCTCTCACAAATCTGCTATCTCTCACTAGATCAGTAGATGTGTGCTACAGGCCACAGGCTGCCTGGCATGTATGCAACGGCAGGAGCCGCGATTACTTCCGGTTTACTCTGTCAATGTATGTGACGGTAGGCGCAAAGATGAGCAGGGATCTAGAAAGACACGCTGTACTGTTGTTTTCTTTTGTGATATTTAAAGCTGCAGAGTCTGATGAAAGAATCAATTAAAAAACACCTACGCAACAACCCACTTAGATTTGATTAGATTGGAGAGCAATAGAGAGTTGAATGAGATAAAAGCATATATATCTCCAATAGTGGTAGTTTGTGATAATGCAATAAAACAATATGTGAGTACCAGAGTTATCTATATTTGCACTGTGTAGGGTGTACATAGTGTATGCACTATATTATGTCAATATATTTAATAGAAAATAATGAATATATTATATATACTCCACAATTATGTTCTATTAGTATTAAATATCTCTAGACTGTCGCAGTTTATATCGAGAATGTGGGGAAGAACTATAACTTATAAGGCCCCCATTGTAAGTTGGTACTCATCTTCATTTGGTGCACCATTTCGATAGAGTCCCCCAAAAAACAAAGCGTTGCCTAATTTAGTGGTGCTACATAAGCTCTATGGATCCCTAAAGAATGTGTACCCATTTGTACTCGTTATTTTCGTGTACATCACATTTGAAACTCCCCTATTACGGCTTCATAATCCAATGAAAGCATACCATTTTTAGAACTGAAAACCCAGTTGTAATTTGACAGACCCAATTTAGATATTTAAAACCCTAACCTAGTTGTGATTTGAAAGACCCAATTTAGATACGAGAGCAACGCCTTGAAAACCAATTGCAGTTCCTTGTTCCTGTGCTAGGCTCGTGTACCCGGAAATGGTTAAGCAAAGCCAATGGCGGCCATTTCAACGTGTACACCAACATTAATTTGGCATATTTTCCTTTCAAATACCTCCAATGTTAACCGGTTAAAATAAAAGGTACAATACATAGAACTTAAGAAGCTCATGCAGATCACCCTAATGTAGTCGTATAGAACATATAGCGGAGACTCCAAACCGTCGCAGTATGTACCTTTAAGCCGCACTTTACCGAAATGGGGTCACACTGCACCCGTCTGCTGCCGGCGGTCGTTAGCGCCGAGGCCTCCGTATCAACTGGGGTCATCAAGCTGGACGTGGGGGCGGTGTGCCTGCATCAATAATGTGCTTAATAGGGTCAAACTGCAGCGACCTGTTTGTGATATGCGTCAGAGATCAACCCACACAGACCTGTCAATCTGTCCGATGTTCACCATTCATTCCACCCTTCTACGTGCAACCTCGATCATCCCGAGAAAATATACACCGTTTTCCACGAAATCAGGAATAGATGGTTCTCATTGCAAAAGAATAGATTTAGTAACTAACACATTACCCTGTAGTTGTATTATATATGATGGACATTTTTTTTTAGCAAATACATGAGAGCGTCCTAGAATTTAGTCAGTTTTACTACTTATGGCCAAGAGGTATGCCTACAAAAAGATTAGCCCCTAGCCTTATATCGGTGTTAGTAACTGTTACTACATCTTACCTCACTATGTCTTAGTACATGTCAATGTTTTCACATCAGGTCAGTCAATTCAGTAAATATGAATATATATATATATATATATACATATATATATATAATTAGTTGTCTAGGAATGACCTTTCCAATCAACTTCGTTCTAAAATTAAATAATTCTGTGTTATGACTATTGTTTTGGCTATTGTAGTCCTCTACGAATAACGTTTTCGAATCTACTCAGTTCTAAACGTAACATATCATATGCTATGCGGCTGCCTTTGAGCTATTGTAGTCGTCTATGAATCAGCTCTCCAATTTACTCAGTAGTAAAAGGAAAATGTTGTGTGTTATGCGACTACCTTTGGGTTAGTGTAGTCGTCTATGAATCAACTGTCCAATTCACTCAGTAGTGAAAGTAAAAGGTCGTAAGTTATGCAACTACCTTTGGGCTATTGTACTTATAGTCATCCAGGAATGAGCCCCATTCCCATTCCCTGTGTGCCCAGCTTTCTCTGCGATGGTATTTCTGGTGAGATGTGTGGCCGGCAGGTGGCAGCACGACGGTGTCTGGCAATGTCTGAGTGGGCAGCCCATGGAGACGAGCGGCCACCCGGTCAAAGGTCGCCATTGTGCCTCCATAGGCAGTAGTAGAGTTCTCCCCTGGCGGTGTGAACACCAAGGTCAATAGGGTCGTGACATTCAGCAGCCCATGGAGGTGGTTGAAAGGATGGTCTTTGTTTTGTTTGTTGCTCTTTTACGTCCTAGCAACACTGACGGTCATATTGGAGCAGGTACCGACTTGTGACAGTCCGCACTCATTGTAACTTTATAGTGCTGCCCCACTGGGAAAAAAGGCCATCAGCACCATGACCTGATATCCCACTCAGTCACAGTATCCTGACACTTAGCCAGCCAGTCCTTGCGCTATCCTAATAATGCAGCGAGCCTGGTTAGGAAGTGATAAATATCAATATCATTGGTTTGACTTGACCAAGGTTCGAACCCGTGGGTTCGAATCCCACGCTCTACCAACACAAGAGATGGACGCTCAACTCGTTCGGCCGTCACGTATTGTGGTTGGGGGATGGACTATCACGATAAGCTCTACACAAACAACACACTTAACAGGGTTCGAATCCTGCTCTTGGCGGAATGTTGCCCATTGTCACCACCCCCAACGGCATACATTTTGGCTAATTGAGACTGACGCACTACAACCAGTGCTAGTACCTCCTTAATACCTTCATTACTAAAGTGAGGCACGTGTCCATGCTAATTAGGTCCTCCTCTTAGAGACTATTGTATCGCATTAATGTGGGACGTTGTTGAGTGAAGGCATGGATTTCAACGGTCTGCCTTATTACTTGTCACAAGCGTTCCACGGCAACTACCTTGCAAAGTTATAGGTGTAGTCTCGATTAAGCAATGAGCTGCGTGGTATTTTAGACATGTAAAATAGAAAAGAATATGGGAGAACAAAAGGTGATATTTTTGGATATTTTGTGAGAGTGATAGTATTCACGTCACTGGTATTGTTGGTGGTGGTCGCACCACGTGGCCCAACTGTGAAAAGGGGTCACCTATAAAGTAGAACACAACATATGGGTAATCATATAGGGAACATTTACTTGTGCACCTTTATACTCGCATAATTCTTATACATCACATATATACATATTTAACCTTCAGGGTGATTTTTCATCCGTGGTGGATATCACTGTCATCATTACCATCCGCTGTTTGCTGATTTTCTTTTGTTTTTTAATTAGCAAAGTTGGGTTTTTTTCGAAGCAATATATTTTTTTTGTTTTCTCTTGAAGCAATATATATTTGATATATATATATATATATATATGTATATATACATTTACACATTTCAAGTATGAATAGGGAGCTAAGAGCCGTGAGCTCATCGTCGATTGACAATAATAGTTGAATCCAGCTGGCAAGTATGGTGCGCGGCACGTCCGTTTTCTAACAAAGTTATTCCGACAGTTCTCGGTGGTCGAACTAATACGATAGTATGGCCCAAATGGCCCTAGGGTGAGTACCGTAGGACTAATCAAAGAAATATGGTGATATACAAATATCAGGCATCATAGCGATGCGAGCCGATACAGGCATTATGCTTTTGAGACAAATTAATCCTTGAAATATTATTTGCGTGTCGTATACTGGACAGCTTACGTGACTAGACCATGCATAATATGGCTAGCTTTTGCACATCAGTGTGTGTCCCAGGAGCGATGGAAGACGGTAACAGTCTGGTTAAAATATAGATGCAAAGTTTCAAATTCCAAAGCCGAGAAACCCAAAGGATTCTCGCTTTTGGTCCACAAACATTAATAGGTTCCTTGTCAGTCTGATCGATGCCTAAGCAAGAAGTGTGTGTGCATTTTAAATAAAGGACCAATATTTCACCACTACAGTTACCCATTGCAAGACAATAATCAATATTTCCGCAGTATGCCCCAAACTTGGGCTGATCTCCTCTCTGTCCGTATTACTAGAGGGGCTTTAGGTGGTGAGGGGGAAGGCCGAACCCTTTCACCCCTACTTGTCAATATTAAAAAATACCGCAAAAAAAAAAATGCCATAGCGGGTGGAGCTGGCTGAGAGCAGCCTCCAATTCCTTGTCTCCTTTGCCACATATAATCTTCCCAGCTAAGCTGCGTGCTTAGGCATCGATCAGGCTGCGAGCCCCTATTTAGCGACTAAGTCGTCTAAATGGGTAGGTGTCCCAGACAGGATCTACCCATGTGACAGTTGGAGTTACCTGTGACTCCAGAAATGGCACCAAATGCTGTGACACATAATCAATGAATGTGTGTGCTGAGGTCGGCCGCACCATGTGGACAACAGCTGCCATGTCAAATACCACAACTGTGGCTGCTTTGGCTGCAGCTGAGCGACCACTGGGTGCCTTTAGATGCTCTAGAATGTCCGACTTTTTGCCAGACCTGAGTGATCCTTGGTTGGAGAGACTAGGTGTTTCTCTCTGATTCTCATACCGAAAGAACTCTTCCATGTCTGCATCAGGTCGAGACTGCAAGGACAGGAAAAGCTTGGTTATGACGGTAGAGTTTCTCTGAGCACTGCCTGATGTGCCTCGTTTTTTTGTGGTAACAGGACGATTGGTAAATGTGAGGACATTTTGTCGTTTGATAGTGATTGTTATTGGCAAAGTGTCCTGCTCTGGAGTCTGTGTTACAAACTTGGCATGCACATCTTTTCCAAGGTTATGAAGCTGGGCAAGCAATGCCACAACTTCATCTTTCATGACCTCCTGTGTGTGTAGAGCCAAAAGCTCATGGCCATTGTCAAAGGGATTACCTAGCTGTTTAACTATCTCCACAAATGACAGAACACATTCCTTGTATTTAGTCTGCAAAGCACTTGCTTCTTCGTGATGGGCAGTGCGTGAGCTTGCAGTTTCCAACACAGCCTCAAACTCCTTGATACATCGAGAACAGTCAGGACCTGCTAGCATGAAAAGAGTGAGTTCATCAGGGTTTTCATACAGACCAACTGCACCACCATGGGCCTGAAGGTTCTTGTTTGACTGCTCATGCGATTGGTCCTTGCCAATGAGGCTGAACTTGTGAGGTGACCTCTGGACAACAAAGTTACCCTTGAGAAACTCAGCATACAACTGTGCGTGCTTCTCAGGCAACTGGACCATATCCCACACATGCACTGGTAGCCAACAAGCATAGTTTGTGTCACCCATCACATGGAACCAGGAGCACAGCTCATCACAGGCCTGCACATACAGCAGGAAGTCTCCCTCATGGGGAGAATGGATGAATCGGCACATTAGGAGCTCCAGGTCCACAATGGTAGACCAGAACATGAACATGGCATTATGAGTTCTGGACCTTTCAGCCCACATCTCTAGAGACTCAGGTTGTCCCTCAACACCAGAGCAGTAATTGGAGTATGGCTTCTGTCTGAGGAGATACAGACCTATGACAGAGACCTGGAGAGCATAGCGAGTGCGCTTTATATGATGCTCATCAAGCACAGACTGGGCACGGCCAGATATGAGGACCTGCGCCTGAGTAAGAATGTTGTTCCACCCAGAGTCTCGCAGCAACTCACCAATAATCAGGTGCATTTTGTTCTCTATGTGTAGAATGCCCATCATCAGGACCAGCTTATCTTCCCCCATTGTGTCAGGGAATGACCACTGCAGCTGCTTAGTGATGGCATACAGAGGCTGGTCACCACCAAGCACAGGAGTTTGACCAGGGTTGAGGGCCTCTGTGCCTTGCATTGTGAGATGCATTGCATGTTTCATCATAGAAGGTGTGGCTGCTTTGTCAGGGAACAAAGGTACAACCCCTATCACTGCCTTAGGCTTCACAGAGTCATCACTCATGAGTCGGGAGTTGTAGCCTGACCAGGTAATGACTTCACCTTCTGGCAATGTGTTCCGTTTCAGCATTGTGGACACCTGTGGCATCCAGGACTCATCCTTGACTTTGGCTCCGTGTAGCAGATTATGAGATGGCCGAGAATTGAGACCTGGAGTACATGGTACATGCAAATCATTGCTTGGGAATTCAGTTGGCTGAACCACTGCGTAGGATTCAAAATGGCGTTTCCTGTCAAGGCTACTGTCAAACAGACATCAGATTTAGAATCGCTGAGGTTCCAAAACCCTAGCAAAGTGTTTTGATTTGTAACTATATGACTTCTTCTTGGCAAGTAATGTAAAAATCATGTTTTTGGTGGTGGCCATTTTGAATTGTCCAATATGGCGACCCCATTGAGAATTGGCTTTGGCTCCCAGCAGATTTGAATTCAGCAGCTCACAAACTACAAGTATGCCAAATTTCATGCTTAGACTAGCCGCAATAAAAACAGGAGCACCAATTTAGTTAAACACTATTATTTCTCCATTATAAAGTAACCCAGGTACTCCCTAAACCGGATGCCACTGTCACTAAACGAATGAGCTGTCAATAAAGGCAACAACACCGTTTTTGTCTAATTTTTAGCATATCAAAAGTAAATTATAAGGTATTACACTCCTTACTATCCTGGTCACGGCACCAGTTTAACCATTCGGCATTTCCGCCCCTGCCTAAGGCAAGACTACGTGTTAATTTATGTAATTATTTCCATGTGAATTTCCTGGGCCTGCCGCGGGCCTCCGCCGCCTCTCCTCCCGTCTGCAGGTAGTCCGTCTCCGTTGTTGTCATTCCCGGGCTAAGGGCAGACAGCCAGAGTATCATAGAAATATGTTTTGTTGTCCTTCCCCGCATTTATTATAATAAAGCAGTTATTTATTATTTCAACTAACTGGCTATCCTCCCCGCCATTCGGTGTGTGTTATTATGCTCAAATTAATCCAGAACTAAGCAGACACTCCCTGTGTTTCTGCTACTGTCACTGATAAGCAGCCTAAGTTACTGTCTTATTTTCAGCCCACAGATGGGTTAATTGGCTGCTTAAGGCCTACCAGGCATAATACCCTTAATTACATATAAAGCAATCAAATAGCAAGTTGACCATAGCAGTTAATCTACAAGAAGACTGGAGAATAGTAAAGAATGCAAGGAACGTTCCAATTTACCTTTCCAAGAGCTCATGGCTTTATTCTTACCCTAGCTAGTACAATAAGAGTTCTTCCGTGGTTCAATATTAATGAATAACGAATAAGTACAATAAGTGTATCCCCTCCTGTATTTGTTAAGTTAAATCAGTTTGGAATTTTGACAATAAAAGCCTAAATCTTGTCTAAAACATCAGAGCATGCATAAACACATCCAATATGTCGGAGCCCGAGTGCTCGACCTTCCACCATTGCTAGGAAAGTCACAATTGACGTCTCCTAGCAATGCGTTACAGCAGGGAACCCGGCACCCCGCAAATGGTGGCAAATGCGGGTCTGTCTTGGCGAGTAGCCCACATTTCAGAATGCAAGCTAATCGGCCCAAGCCCGCAATTGTCACAGGACAAGTAGTCTCGCCCACTTCACATATATGCATATACATAATATATATAATATATATAATATATATATATCTGAGAAGACATAAATGGGTTGTACACCAGCAAAGCCAAGGCAATGTTGCTAAATTGATCAATTCTAGTTAAAGAGGCTGCAACATTACCAACAAAACATTAGTTATTAATAATTATCACGATCAAATAAAAATGGATATAATTTGTAGATTTTACTTAATGGAAATACCACATTTTTGGAGTCACCTACATTCTAACAAGCTGCAGCCCGGCAAGCTTTCATTATAGGTCACACACAACCTCAGTTATCCTTCAGGGATCAACTAGCACCCACTCGACCTACCCAGATAGGGACTCACAAAAAAAGTACTTCCAATAACGTGAGCATCTAAGATGTGAATTATTATAAGTTGACTGATTAAAATTATATGGTGTGACGGTATTGCACTTCTGATGAAATAATTTGGATAAATATATTACATTTGTCATTATACTCAACTTACACGGAATTAACTTCAATCGTAAGCAGCTGAGATATTTGAAGTGGACAATATTTTAATAATGGCATGCGTGGTGAAATGCTGACCCAACTCCATAGGATTCAACAGTAACCGCTTCGGTTAAATTTGACTTGTCTTCCCGTCATACTGAATGAGTGCATTGGCTGAATCCAACTATAACCATGGGTAGTGACGCTACTCCAGATATTAAAACCTAAAGATGAGGAAGTCCTGTGAACTGATGAACACCAAAATTAACTGCTCAAAACAATAAACTCCTAACAAAACCACAAAGGGCTACTAGAGCAAATAATGCGCCACTACTAAAACAGACCAGAAGCCAAATATAAGCTCACAAGAGTAGCACGCTGGAAATGGCCAAGAAGGTGTGGAATGCCCAAACGGTAAAGGAATGACAAATTCCTAACCTAAAAACATACAAAAAATATCTGTGTAAAATAAGGCTAGGAACCCCCCACTAAGCTGTGTAAAGGACGGGATGATGGTGTATATGGTATTACACCAGCGTAGGCCAGTACCAGCAGCTGTGAACATGCATGCGTGTGACTGCAGGTTACATGTTAAATCGAATAACAATGCTATGCTATGGACAGTATAAATACAGCCTCAATACAAATTTAAAAAAAAGAAATTTGGTAAATGGTTTGGTTTCGAAAAGTTAAAACTATCATCGGACTATACCCGCTTAATATGAAACGAGACGGGAAGAAAAAGGTGAATAAGAAAAGAAAATACTTCACAACACAGTAAAAGCTACATAGTCCGATGAAAGCATAAACTGTTCGAAACCAAAATTCTGACCTACATTTGCATCTCAACATCCAAGTTAGATATTGCTGCATGTATTAGTCAGCTGTTGTTGCATATGATGGAGTATAAAGGCAATTTAATAGAACGTGGTATTGCAGAAAGCACTAGTCTAAGTTATATGATGTTCCCACCAAATCAGTATCACATGTTTCCACCTCAAATATCTCCCTAGTTTTCAATTTAAACCAAAAGTCACTTTAAACGCAGGTACGGTAGATTATAACGATTAAATTAATATATTAATATTAAAAATAGCAAATACTGAAATGCTGAGTATAGCACTTTAATCCTGGTCGGTGTGTTTACTTCTTGTCTGACCAGATGTCTAGATGAGTAGCGGACGGGAAATCGCCCTCTTAGATTCCAGAGACCAGCGCGTCCGCCGTACTTAATTATTCACGAATCTAGAGGGTGCTAATCAGGCAACGTTCGGCAGGGGGATGTGTCCACCCCCCTCCGCCCACCCCTCCGCCCACCCCTCCGCCCACCCCTCCGCCCACCCCTCCGCCCACCCTCCGCCCACCCCTCCGCCCACCCCTCCGCCCACCTACCAACAACACATTCATTGCTGGTATAATGTGCGTTATGGTCCCAAATAGAGCAGCCTCTCCGGCTACATCGGTTCCAAGACCAGAATTGATCGGACTCTCAGGGTATCAGAGGCGAATTAACCGGCGCTGTTTGCAGCCTGCACGTAACAAAGGTGTGTCGTACAGATGGAGCCGGCACTGACTGACAGGCAGCGAGAAGTCATAGGCCCTCAGAGGCAATGGCGGCTGAGTGAGGCATGCATTGTGTCGCACTGTCTAGTATTGTATTGTTTTGCGTGCTGAGCCTCGATGTCGCTTCTTATCGAGGAGAAGAATGCAGGAACACACTTCGCTCAGCTAGGAATCCAATATGTGTTTGTCGAGTCATGGTGCGCTAGGCCTGTAACATATTTGTTGTGCTAATTACACTATACTGTGGGAAGGAGCCACCAAGTAGAGTTCTTTACCAGCTTTGCACTATGAGAACTGAAGCATCAACTCACTACGGGATGCATGCACATTATGTATGTTGTCTTCATATATTTATTTTTTTTAATATTTTTTATTGATACAGTATTTATTCTGTCCATAGCGTGTAATGTCCCGTGATAGTGCTTGTTTTCAACACTAGACAGCTGTGAGGAATGTTATGGTGTATGCCAGGTTCTGGTTCTGGGTTGGTATCCGGGACGTCACCAGGATTTATTTAAGTAGTTGTATCTATGTTATTTTTTTGGATTTGTTGGGGGGTATAACTTCCTATCATACTACTAATATTGTAGCCTAGTATATACATCTTGTGAGATGGTAATAGGCTTGAGGATGAGGATGTGTTCCCAAAATGTGTTTGTTTGTTTTGTTTGCAGCTTTCCTTTCACTTGTGCCCTGTCCCTAGTTAGTGCCTAGATGTGCCAGAACAAATCCGTACTCTTCGGAACTGTGACCAAGTGGGTCGGCTGTGGTATTTTGTTTCATTGAATAATTTATTGACCCAACTAGTTCTCATCCTAGTTCCAGGGCAGTGGTATTCACCTCATTTAACATTGCAGGACCGTATAGTATTTACTCACAAGTTTGATATCAAATTAACTTATGGAATAGTAAATACCGGATGATATATCTACGCGATTAGATAGCACATAGAGAGTGTACAGCAAAGCTGGTAATAGTCAATTCAGTGCAGTTACACTGATGCAGTTAATAGTGCCTACGCATTTATTGTGTTAGGTATCACTATAATATCACTTTAATTAATTTAGGTATCACTTTAATTACGTCAAAGCAGTGCTGATGGATCTTACCACTACATGGCGGAGTTAGACATTTCTCAGCTCTTTAATCCTGGTAGGTTAAGTGGTCCAGGGTAGCCAGGCTGGGTGGGCGTGGTAAGACGGAGGGAGCCCGACAGGAGGGGATCACCCCCGAGGTGTGTGGGGAGGGCATGCTTGTTCCACTAGTCAGGTGCATGTGCAGAGGAGAGTCTGATGACATCGGCGCAGACTCCAGCAGCTCCTTCACCAATGTCTGCTTCTTTTCTCAGGGCCATGTTGATGCAGCGATTGCAACTTGCCGCCTCACCAAGAATCAGTGGATAAAACAGCGGACACTAATGGGCTCGTGAACACCCCATTTATCGCCTCACATGTGTTTACACTGCTGTATTAACTTTAGCCATGGCATGTGACCAACGTCACGTAACTACCCACACCCACACCCACACCCACACCCACACCCACACCCACACCCACACCCACACCCACACCCACACCCACACCCACACCCACACCCACACCCACACCCACACCCACACCCACACCCACACCCACACCCACACTGCCTGCTCCCCAGCCAGGAGTCGATTGCCCTGTACAGGCCCTGTACCATGTGGCACCAGCCGGGCACCAACGTTACAAAACCATCCACAGCCCACCCCCACTCTTTCCTCCATCCCCATCACCCGTCGCCCCTAGCCTCTCACCCTTTGATCCATGCAAGGCAGGCACCAGCATCTCAATATCCCCCACACCCACCCACACCCCTTGCTCCATACACGGTATACGTACCCACAGTCACTCACCCCTCACTCCATGCAGTTGCTTTAAACATTGGGGCCCTTCATCAGTTTATTCCACTGAGGCCAGAATAAAAATGACCTACCACTTCCTAGCCAGTGCAGCCAAACTAGCCATGAGTGGACGGGTCCACCAGATAGACCGGTAGCGTGCTGCCACCTACCGATCCTTCTCACCGACAAGGGTCAGCATAGTTGAGACCATCACCGTGTGGCAATGAGGTTCATGCCAGACTACTATTCTATATTAGATTGTACATGTGGTTTTCTTGTCGGTGGAGGTGGTGGGTGAGTCTGGCAATCAGAAGTTTGTCTACCTCGATGATACTACTTTAGCAGTACCGCTTGCGGTTCACCTTTAAGACAAGTGGTGTGTGCTTATTAAGAATCACTGTACCTGGTAAATACCGCCCATTCGACTGAAGCACCAAGTTGCCAGTTATGCAAAGCAACATCAACCTCAAACACTTTCTGCTGATGGTGCAACTAAATAGGCGCGTTCTGTTAACAGATAATTGGATACTCTTGCAGCCTCAGCAAAGCAGGGCCCCTCGCCTCTATTTAGTAAAGGCATTCCATTACATTGAACTTCTGAGCGAGTGGAGTGTTGCGCCAGGCGCAGTGGGGTTGCAGTTGTGCATGCTGGTCTCACCCACCCTCGGTGAGAGGGAGGGGGCAAGACAATACAGACATTATTACATGCAATAAAGAGTTGATATATATCCATTTATTTATAATGTTATATGCCACATAATTAAAGCAACTGATGTGTGGCAGTGAGGATCACCACAAATCAGGTGGAATGTATAATGAGGAAATAGAGTAATATTTAGAATTTGAAATCGACTGACACAGGAACTCCTCTCCCACATAGTTATGCTCCCTTATGAACTGACCATATCAACCTGTCAGAAGGACCGGTATGTGGCAGCACGCTAAAGTGAAGGAGCTAAACAGGGAAGTTCTGTATTCAATACTAAAGAATTTGGGGGGTGAACTTAAATAATGTATTAATAAATACAGTTAATCAGTTAAATGATTCGCCATAAATTAGGTCATAACGACTTAGTTATCCCGTAGGCATTCCCAGGGAATGCACTCGAAGTCAGACGATGCGAACAATCTTTACTACAATGACACTTAATGCTTGCAATATCTAGTCCCTTTTGAACAAAAATATATACTGAAATAAAAATCATCCAGAAATTGATGATAAGGTATTTGAGGTATCAAGGGAATTTAAGTCATTTAATTAGGTTGCTCTAATGTGATTCATTTTAGAGATGTGTTTTTGTTTTTTAATTTGACAACTTATCTCTGCAGCTTGAATAGCTAGACTAGTCGGCATGGGTGGAGAAGGAGACGGACATCTGAAGCGCTGAAGGCAGAGTCCGGCCGTGAAGTGGTATTGTCTTCTGAAAGCAATTAACGAGAGGTGGTGCCGGCCAGCCGGAGGTTGGCAAGGGAACGGACGCAGACAGCCTGGTGCTGCCGCCTGGAGTGCACAAAGCTGTGACGTCACCACAGTACGTCAGCGGCCTTTTATTACAGACCAAGCTGTCCATAAATCTGACGCACAATGGGTTGATAATACATCAGAATTGTGTGTGATTTGTGAGGTAGGAGACACACACCTCAGGACGGCGGCTCACACCTCCCCACTACACAGCTTGACCAATGGAAGTAAGCATCTCCAGCGTCCATTGCGGCAGCGAATGGGAACCTCCCATACCAGGGTTCGAATCCCACGACCTGATGAAACTGGGGGCGGGCGCTCAACTAATTTGGGCATCATGTACTGAGCAGGGATAGGGTCCTCAGTCAAAGTGTCCCACTATCTAACATAGGTTCTCGTTGACAGCAAATACATTTAAGTATGGATAAGTCTAGAACTAAATACATCTGGACATCTGGGTTTACTTATTTAGATAATACAATGCACCCTCGCTACAACATACTAATATGGGAAGGGTGTCCCTTTTAGCAAATTATCCAAGTTAACCGATGGTTGGGGTTAATATTGTATACATATATAACATTTAAATGCATACGCTGTACGCTGAAAATGATACACAGGAACAACATTACAACAAATACTGCAAGCATTAACTAATACATGAATTCTTATTCCAGATCTAGATCAAGCTTTATGTAGATGCAAATACAGATGTCAAATTTATTAGAGCAACTTGCTTTGAACGATTCATTACGCTTGAAATGATCAGAAGACGCTGTCCTTCAAAAAGATGTGGTTACATTTTGTATTTCTAAAATAGTGTCCTGTTTCGTGTTGGCATCGGTGCCTTTGAGTATTATCATATGCATAGTGCTAAAGTGACAGAAAACACGATTCTCCCACTACCGTCAGAGGGCAGGCTAGGAGCATAGCACAGATGGCGTTTAATACTCAGTGACTGGCATTTTATGTGAAATCTTCGTGGGAGGGGGAAGAGGGAATACCGAAGATGGAGGAGGGATAATGGAACGGGGTGGCCATGGAGGAAGGAGTACGAAGGACAGAGGAAGGAGGATGGAGGAAGGAGGAAGGAGGGGGAGGAAGGAGGAAGGAGGAAGGAGTATGAAGGACAGTGGAAGGAGGGAGGAAGAAGCAGGGAGGAGGAAGGAGGAAGGGCGAAGGGGGAGGGAGGGGGGAGGAAGGAGGAGGAATGAGGAAGGAGGAAGGGGGAAGGACAAAAGAGGAAGGAGGATGGAGGAAGGAGGAAGGGGAAGGAGCAAGGCGCAAGGAGCAAGGGAGAAGGGGAAGGAGGAAGGAGAAAGAAGGGGGAAAGGTGAAGGAGGAAGGAGAAATGGAGGAAGGAGGAAGCGGGAAGGAGGGTGGAGGAGGGAGGATGGAGGAAGGAGGAAGGAGGAAGGGGGAAGGAGGAAGGAGGAAGGAGGAAGGGGGAAGGAGGAAGGAGGAAGTGGGAAGGAGGAGGGAGGAAGGAGGAAGGAGGAAGGAGGAAGGAGGAAGGAGGAAGGAGGAAGGAGGAAGGAGGAAGGATGGAGGAAGGAGGATGGAGGATGGAGGAAGGAGGATGGAGGGGCAAGGAGGAGGAGAGGAGGAAGAGGGAAGGAGGGTGGAGGAAGGAGGAAGGAGGAAGGGGGAAGGGGGAAGGAGGAAGGAGGAAGGGGGAAGGAGGAAGGAGGAAGGGGGAAGGGGGAAGGGGGAAGGAGGAAGGAGGAAGGGGGAAGGAGGAATCGGGAAGGAGGAAGGAGGAAGGAGGAAGGAGGAAGGAGGAAGGGGGAAGGAGGATGGAGGAAGGAGGAAGGAGGAAGGGGGAAGGAGGAAGGAGGAAGGAGGGTGGAGGAAGGAGGAAGGGGGAAGGAGGAAGGGGGAAGAAGGAAGGAGGAAGGAGGGTGGAGGAAGGAGGAAGGGGAAGGAGGAAGGGGGAAGGAGGAAGGAGGAAGGGGGAAGGGGGAGGAGGAAGGAGGAAGGGGGAAGGGGAAAGGGGAAGGGGGAAGGGGAAAGCGGAAAGGGGAAGGAGGAATCGGGAAGGAGGAAGGAGGAAGAGGAAGGAGGAAGGAGGAATGGGGGAAGGAGGGTGAATGAAGGAGGCAGGAGGAAGGCGGAAGGAGGACGGAGGAGACGAGCAGGAAACAGGGAGCCATGAGTATGGAGCAGGAGCGATGCAGAAAAGGCATTGAGGAGGCAGGACAGATGGGGAGGAGCGAGGCGGGAGGCCGGAGGAGCTAGTAACCAGGGTAACTTGGAGGAAGCCCTCTAGCGGCCACCGAAGGTGATTAAACCTGACCCGGCACGCGTCCCCACCCCACCCCACCACCCACTCCACCCAACCGACACACCCCACCAGCCCATCGACATCAACACCACCCCCGCCCCCTCCTGGCCTCTATCCTACTCGCGCCGTCATCGTCACACCCGCTGCCCGCCAGACGTTATCTGCGCCGCCAGGTGGCTTCCGGTAACACTCCCACTGATGATTTCTGTAATACCTCCGGTGTGCGGCCCTTTGAGGGGGGCGCGGGTGTTGCGGGAGGTGCCGCCCTGATAGTGTCGGCCTGTCGGGCGGGATGACGGCCGAGGCGGGCAGGCCTGACAGTATCAGGTACTCTCACCCTAACTGGAAACTTTCAGCTCAGCGCACTTCTCCAACAAACTCTTTCTGTTTCCATTTCTCTCACCACACAAGCTATTCATGGGAGAACATAAGTACAGACTTAAGTCAGGTGGAACACTAATGGGTTTCAACTAAAATACACTCAATTCCGACTGAGTCAGCACCGGGAAGCAATGCTCACATTCAACCTACATTTTATACTTTGTAGATTTTTGTTAGGGTGTCGTCTGTTGGGGATTGAATGTCGTCTGATGTCAATCAAATTTAAGTTCAAATAGTAGGTTATTCGCGATTATATGCCGCTCACTGAGAATGTTGTCAATAACCACAGCAGACTACATTTTCAGAACAGCATATATCTTTATTTGACATGTGCAACCCCCACATCCATTTTAGTTAGTATTTCTAAAGGAATGCCTATGGTTGTATGTCTGGAAAGGCGAGTTGAGCAAATCGCTATGCATGTTTGGGGAATAAATGTATGCCTCACACTCGCTGACAATTCGAATTTCATGGAACTCACTGATGCTCGGCAATGCCCCTTCTACCTTGAATTTCAATGCAGGATGTTGGATAAGTATCTCTGGTGATTGGTTTTTATCGTCCTCCCACAAGTTACCTGACTCACTGAAGTCCAGTCCAAGACACAGGTGGCAGGAAGTAGGGTGATATGTCGGACCTGTTGACTCACCCTCAATTAATCATTCTCAACAATCGGACATAGTAATGGAGATGAGTAATTGTTCTCTGAAACTGGGCACTAAAGTGTAACATCGAGACCAAAGGTGATGTGGAGCAATACCTTAAACTAACTAGTGTAACAATGGAAATCAAACCAGCATCCAGGACATCATTTCTAACATAAATTCAAACCAGATTTTATTGAGAACTGCTAAGCAAAAAGAGATCATGTCTCACAAGAAAAAACGTGGGCAAACTGTTTTCATGAATGCTAAATACTAATAAGGAAGTTTCACCATCGTAACATCAACACCAAATATACTGATATGGGGTACCCAATTTTCGAGAACGACCCACATGCTAATAGTGTGGTAGTGATGGTGTAAGCGGTATTGGAACCAATCAGTGCAGCTGGTGGGTGGTGGCATCGGGACCAATCAGGGATGTGGCGATATGAGCAGTTTGTCGAGTAGAACATGAGATCATATTTACCTGGTATTTCTCAGCGGGCTGCTCCTGTATACGCTAATGGCTAAGTAGATTCGTATGAAATTGTCGGTGGTTGTGAGGCAGACTTTGGGGGTGGGTGAGATGCATAGAAAGGGGCGATGATTGGTGATAAGAGACGCAGCTGGGCGATATATTACACCGGAAACGGGACACGTCCAGGGACATATCATGGAGGACTTAGGAACTGAAAGAGCGGTAGTGGGGGATGGGGGTGGGTGGGGGGGGGGGCGGTCAGGGGAGGCGCCGGGCAGGGTCATGTCCTATCAGAGGAGAGGAGAAAGCGAAGGGGTAAGAGTTGTGGGAAGCAGGAACATGGGCAGTTTGTAGGAATAGGAAGGAGGTGAGTGAAATGGGGGAGACCATGAATATGTCCGGGAAGACACGGTGAGGATTGGTGAATTGGGGCGTGAGGAGGACTGGGAACATAGAATGTGGGTGGGTCGGAGTAAATGCTAAGGATTGGCGAGGAGTGAGTGAAGTGGGGGGGGGGGGAGGATTGGGAACATATAATGTGGGTTGGTGGGAGCAAATGCTAAGGATTGGCGAGGAGTTGGTGAAGTGGGGTGGTAGGTTTGGGAACATAGAATGTGGGTGGGTGGGAGTAAATGCTAAGGACTGGCTAGGAGTGGGTGAAGTGGGGGCGTGGGGAAGTGTGCGGATATACAATGTATGTGTGTGGAGGACATTGTGAGAAGGGGTGACGATAGGGTGAAATGGCGGCGGGGGTAGGAGAATTGCGAACATAAAAAGTGGGTGGACGGGAATTGTATGGCGGAGTACGGAGAGGGTGGTCGGCGGGCAGAGGCTTGGACATATTGGTACATATTTGTTTCTATGCAGAGAAGTTCACTCACTAGTGCTATTTCTCTCTGATATTGTAATCTTGTAACTCAGGAACATAATGTCTAATGTGATATTGGTACTTATATATCATTCACTTTTTGTAATTTTGTATAGTACTGATCTTAGATTGAAGCCAAGATAGTATAAATAACTGATATCTTTCGAAATAACATAGCATACCGAATTCACTAAGAAACAGTAATTATAATATGTTAGTGTTTCTCTGCCCCGTTCATACTCATAGTGTAAATATTGGCCATGCACATATCTGGAAGACCAGTGCCTAGGGACTGTATGCAAGTGTATATTCTAATTAATAAATGTTTAATATTCACCCCCAAAAATGTCAAAATAAAATAGCAAGTTTGTTTGTGAGTGGGAGGTCCTGTGATCAGTGTTCAGTTATCTGCCTCAAAGCGAAGAAGAACACAATTTGATTCATTCCGCTACTTACCCTGGAGCTCAACATTACTATGATAGGGCAAGGACCAGAGCCATTAATGTCAGGATAGTGTGGTACTTTGGGGTACCGTGTCGTGATACCGGACTCAAGGCATCTGAAGGAGGAAGTTAGTGACCAGGAAATCCACCAGGTGGTTGTAGTGGTACAGGCAGCCGGGACAGAATACGCACACCGAAATAGAACCTAGTAAGGAGACAAGCCTACACGAATAATGAGACAATAAATATATGAGTACCGTAGTTACTTATATATATATATATACATATATATATATAAGTATTGGTTATATTGGTTTGCAAGAAAATCATTGAGAAGCAGAAGCTAAATTAATTGATTTGAATGAATACAGTAATTGGCGATTCTCCTTTTCTGAAAAACGGGATAGACTGCCGATTTGGTAAAAGATACTTGTATCGACCTGGCCTGGAGCTCAGCATTAATATCATAGGGCGATCACTGGTTTTCACTATATTACTTTGGGGTTGTTTTATTGTTGAAGTGATTTTATTCTCCGAATAATATACTGTCAGTTTGACATATTGTTAATATGGTCCCAGCGACCTGGTTTCCCAGTGGAACACACTATAAATTCATCATGCATGTGCATTAATATCACAAGTCGGGCACCTCATATGTTGCTAGGGCACAAAGCGCAATAGGCAACCAAATAGTTCCTAAAGGCATGGTGCCGCGTTCTGCTAGCTGGGTCTATTGCCACAGCGCGTACTACTTACTTCCGGTTTGTCGGGCAGTAGTGTCAGGTCTCACCGCTAGTTGGCGGTTTGGGGCGGTGTTACTGTTAAGGGTCCGGGCGGTGTGAGAGTGTGCGGGCGGTGTGATGAGCTGCGGGCAGTGTGAGAGTGTGCGGGCGGTGTGAGTGTGCGGGCGGTGTGAGGGGGTGCGGGCGGTGTGAGGGGGTGCGGGTGGTGTGAGGTGGTGCGGGCGGTGTGAGGGGGTGTGGGCAGTGTGAGGGGGTGCGGGCGGTGTGAAGGGGTGCGGGTGGTGTGAGATGGTGCGGGCGGTTGTGAGGGGGTGTGGGCAGTGTGAGGGGGTGTGGTCGGTGTGAGGGGGTGTGGGCGGTGTGAGGGGGTGTGGGCAGTGTGAGAGTGTGCGGGCGGTGTGAGTGTGCGGGCGGTGTGAGGGGGTGTGGGCAGTGTGAGGGGGTGCAGGCAGTGTGAGGGGGTGCGGGTGGTGTGAGGTGGTGCGGGCGGTATGAGGGGGTGTGGGCAGTGTGAGGGGGTGCGGGCGGTGTGAGGGGGTGCGGGTGGTGTGAGGTGGTGCGGGCGGTGTGAGGGGGTGTGGGCAGTGTGAGGGGGTGCGAGCGGTGTGAGGGGGTGCGGGTGGTGTGAGGTGGTGCGGGCAGTGTGAGGGGGTGCGGGCGGTGTGAGGGGGTGCGGGTGGTGTGGAGGGGGTGTGGGCAGTGTGAGGGGCTGCGGGCGGTGTGAGGGGGTGCAGGTGGTGTGAGGGGCTGTGTGCGTTGTGAGGGAGTGCGGGCGGTGTGAGGGGGTGCGGGTGGTGTGAGGGGGTGTGGGCGGTGTGAGGGGGTGCAGGGCGGTGTGACCGGGTGCGGGCGGTGTGAGGGGGTGCGGGTGGTGTGAGGGGGTGCGGGCGGTGTGAGGGGGTGCGGGCGAGTGTGAGGGGGTGTGGGCAGTGTGAGGGTGTGCGGGCGGTGTGAGGGGGTGCGGGCGGTGTGAGGGGGTGCTGGCGGGGTGAGGGGGTGCGGGCGGTGTGAGGGGGTGCGGGCGGTGTGAGGGGGTGCGGGTGGGTGCGGTGGTGTGAGGGGGTGCGGGCGGTGTGAGGGGGTGCGGGCGGTGTGAGGGGGTGCGGGCACTGTGAGGTGGTGCGGGCGGTGTGAGTGTGCGGGCGGTGTGACGGGTTGCGGGCGGTGTGAGGGGGTGTGGGTGGTGTGAGAGGGGGTGCGGGCAGTGTGAGGGGGTGCAGGCGGTGTGAGGGGGTGTGGGCAGTATGAGGGGGTGCGGGCGGTGTGAGTGTGCGGGCGGTGTGACGGGTTGCGGGCGGTGTGAAGGGGTGTGGGCGGTGTGAGAGGGGTTGCGGGCGGTGTGAGGGGGTGCAGGCGGTGTGAGGGGGTGCTGGCAGTGTGAGGGGGTGTGGGCGGTGTGAGAGGGGTTGCGGGCGGTGTGATGGGGTGCAGGTGGTGTGAGAGTGTGTGGGCGGTGTGAGTGTGCGGGCGGTGTGACGGGGTGCGTGTGGTGTGAGGGGGTGCGGGCGGTGTGAGGGGGTGCGGGTGGTGTGTGGAGGTGCCCGGCGGTGTGAGGTGCGGGACCCGCTGTGTGAGGGGTTGTTAGGTTTAATGTGGTACAGGTGTTTGAGAAGCACGGGGGGGGGGGGGGGGGTAACTTACCGTGACCTCAGCAAGGCCCGCCCATCCAATCTCACCCCGCCAGCCAGCCGGATAATGAACCACCCCGTTCGCCATTGTACCCGCAGACATACCATCTGGATCCTCTATGCGTACGCGCCCTTCCACCTGAACGCCGCCAACCCCCGCGTGTACTGGCGCCCCATGTAGCCGCTTACGGCACCTGCCACGCTGCATGGTCTGCACAGTTTCCTGTCACTACCAGTCATACAGGGGGGAAACACCGACACCAAAAAAACAAGGAGAAAAAAACACCAGCGATCCAGCCCGTCACCCTTAGCCCTCACCCATATTTCATTCCTCTCCTGTCTCCACACTCCAAAGGCAGATGTCCTCTCTCAACCACACCTAATTCCTTTCAGCTACCCCCCCCCCCCCCCCAAAATACACCCCACACACAAACTAAATAACTAATCACATACCATATATTAATTTGACTGATTGATTTCTGGTTTCTTTACGCGGTGCTGACCGCAAAGGTCATTCATATTCACGGGGATAAATTCAAAAAAATATATAAATAAAATAAATAAATAGAAACAAATTCAGCTGTGCTATCGCACCCCAGCCTTAAATCAATGGACTTCCCTGATCTCCCGAATCCACCAGCATTCTTCTCTCGGAAGCTAAGAATCCCAATATAAACAAAATTGCATTTAGAGAAATTGAATCGTATGGTGTTAGTAAATATTTATTTGTCTGAAGACTCTTGTATCGACGTCAAGATATTCGTGTTTCAGCCATACAGAATGACACCTAATTAGGTGTAGTTAAATTATCAATGAAACATTACTAACTGAAATATACAAGATTCAATGGATGGACAGATTAAACAACAGCAAGTGAAATGTACAAGAATTGTGGGAATGATAATAAAACAAAAAGATCAATTGAAGTATAGAGTAATAGTGTCACTTCCCTCCCAGTAGCCACACATCCATATTCTTCTCTCAATGTTTCACTTTTGTTACAAATGAACTCACAACAAGACAAGAACCCAGAACCCACGTCGTGTACATTGCGTGCCATCCCCGGCTGCGATGCGCCACCCTGAGCCTGGTACGGCGCCCCTGGTTTCGTCCTGAAGTACGAGAACCTGACAGGGGGAATGGCCTTGCACTGGCCACTGCAGCTTGGGGCCGGGCCTTGGATCAGTACTAACCTCCTCCAGTTGGTCTAGTCCAGTATTAAATACCACGTCACTTCTTACATATCTAAATAGGTGTCTATGCACCTACGTAGATACATAATTATATTTATATATGTCCTTCTCCCTGGATTACGAACATCCTTGATGCTAAGTACCAGGGTTAAAACAAATATATATTTGTTTGTTTAAATATTTCAATGATATAGCACATATATATATATATATGCGATATAATGTGTTATGTGTATATACAACATAATAATCACCTATGTTTTTTTTGGAGTCCGTGTGTGGACACCTCTCGGTTCCCAACACCCCCCTTTCTTTGTAAACCATCCGGGCACTCTCTGCTTTATGTATACACATGTATGCATACGATCAGTGAGAAAGCTTTAGAGTAATGGGTAGTGTCATGAACAGACGGTGGTGGTGATGGCAGAATCAGCTGTGGAGATAACAATACTAGCTGTAGAGTAAAGGAGAAAATGAATGTTGGGTTATTTATATGTGGATACTTAATTATATGCAGCATATAACTGGGCAGCAGATAACTTACCTACGGTCGCCACCACTGAGTGGTGTTAGTGTTTCATGGAAAGATACACTTTCGGATGTCAGTGGATATAAGTCAGCGGGTCAGTGGGTCAGTGGGTAAGTGGGTCAGTGGGTCAGCGGGTCAACAGATCAGTGGGTCAGCGTGTCAGCGTGTCAGTGGGTCAGTGGGTCAGTCGGCCACCAAATCACCGGGCCACCGGGTCACCTGGTCACCGAGTCACCGAATCACCAGATCAGCGAGTCACTGGGTCAGTGGGTCACTGAGTTACTGAATCACCGGGTCACCGGGTCACCATAGGTTTCTGCAATAACACATTTTATTAAATTGACTCAGTATTGCCTTCTGTGTGGCAAAAAATGTTTGATAAGTGCATCAGCATTAATATCATATTTATATATGAAGGATACTCGCATAGTTAGATATGTAGGATCAAATCTAGGACAGTGTTTTGGTTTTGAAAATGTGATGCTTTCATGGGAGTATGCAGCGTTGAGTCATCACAGTGAATCAAAGGTTTCAGCAGATACTCACGCGGCATGGTAGAGCAGGCATGTCAGCAACTTATAAGTTATAGTAAATGAGCTATATATGTCAAATCATCAATCAAAACGAAGCTCAAAGATGTCAACCAATACAGTTGCATATGTGTTCTTAGGTGTCTCATGGGTGAGTGGGTAAATATGTGTACATAATGATCCTGTGTGGAACTGATACTGGTTGAGTGATGCGAACGAGCATGCAGGTGGGCGGTGAAGTATGCGCTGTGGTCTGCTGGGTGATGAGTGCATGTTAGCGGTAGCCAATGAGGCTAGGGTTGAGGTGACTGCCTACGTGTGAGGGACAGGTGTGAACGGTGAAGTAGGCGTGGCAGTTACTCATCTGCTTTCCGTGGCTCCAGGAGTGGCACTGAATGAACGTCCTGCACTCATTCCACCAACTCAGCACATGAGAACTACAATAATGCCTGCAAATTGGTACAATCAATGGTGCGCAGGTCATTGATGTAGTCGTGATTCAGTCTGGAAATGACTACTTATAGATAGAAAAAGAACTCAAGCGGGTGGGGGAAGCGCTTCTAATGGGTGTCAACTTTTGGCTGAGACCCATAGTCAGGGTTAGTACATACTTGTGTCATCACATATCGATTGTCACCTTGTCGCTGTCACATAGTCGCTGTCACATAGTATTTGTTCGTAATCGTGCAGTCACATAGTCACTGTCACCTAGTCGGTGTTACATAGTCACTCTTACATAATTGTACAGTCACATAGTCACTGTCACCTAGTCGCTGTCATATAGTCATTGTTAGTTAATCATATAGTCATATATTTACTGTCACATTGGCGCTGTCACATAGTTGCTGCCACATAGTCACTATTTCATTATCATACGGTCACATAGCTGTTGTCACATGGTCGCTGCCACCTAGTCATTGTCATAGAACGGTCCCATAGTCACTGTCACCTATTCGCTGTCACACAGTTGTTTCGCATTCTGCTTGAAAGAATCTCTAAAAGGCACACAAACACCCAAAGTCCTCTGCTATTGACTGCCTAACTGGATGACAATTGTCGTAGAAGGGGAGTAACCGGCTTTGAAGGCAGACATCGAGTTGTCCTAAATCCTGCACTAACACTAGCGACTCTACTGCGCTCCGTGAATCAGGAATGGTGGTCCATGCTGGATTCCTCCTCTTCCACAGTGTGTTAAATGCCTGTCACACTATGCTGGATTGAGCAAAGGACAGAATTGTCTAGTCCAGTATTATTTGGGCATGATAAGTATCAAAATATATAGAAATGTGTCAAAATGCTGCGATATTGGGTCAAAGGCCCCTGGACGAATGGACATGAAACGGACATGAAACAGCCATGAACGGATAGCCAACAGATTGTAAGCGGACTAAACAGACTCAAACCAGACAAGAAACGTAGATGTCAATCAGGCAGCATCCATTCATCCATTCCAAGTTTTGTGCATGTTCAAAACTTGTATGGACACAAACCGGACATCAATGGACTTCGTCTGGTTTCTTTCCATTTCCGCCAATCCGGTGATGTGTGACAGGGCCTTAAACTTTGAGGGTTTGTACTTTGGTGATCATCCCATTGTAGTGCAGCTCTAACGTCACCAATGCATGCAGAGGAGCATCAGATTCGCCTCAAAGTGTGTCATGCACCTAACAGTATCGTGGAAACACCGCTTCTCGTCTACTCTCAGAATGCAAGCAGCGTTCGGGCTGACCACCTGGGAACAGTACAGCCCCCACTGTCTGAAGCCATTACTGACTCAGCAGCGGACGGTGTGGGCAGTGACCCGGTGGCTGGCAAATGGATGCAGTAGTGCAGTGTACAAGAAGGTCGGGGGGGGGGTGTTCTATTTAGGGGGATTATGTTTAGGGTTATCGAAAGTTGTCAACATTTTCTGTCGAACAAATTGTAGTGCTTTTCTATATTACCGTACGACCCAAAGTACTACACATCAACATTTGAATATAGAACCATGCTGAAAATATCAACATTTCATTAATCGATATATATCATTATTGACTGACACCTCCTCCCCCATGTACGCTTTGTACAACTGTGAAAATATTGAAGATTTTGGATGACCCCTTATTAGAAAGGTCATGCGAAAAGTGCATATGATAGGACTATTGTGGTTGCTCAGGAAGTACTGAATCAACAACTCGTAAAGCCGAGTCACAGATTCCGCTCCCACAGTGAACATTGAGCTTGATGCCCCACCCACCTATAGGACCTATACCTTAAACTCAATGTGGCTTCAGACGGGGCCGCAGCACCCTCGACCATTTGGTGCGCATGGAGACCTTCATAAGAAATGCTTTCCTTAAGAAGGAGCACATTGTGGCTGTCTTTTTCGACCCCGAAAAAGCCTATGACACAATGTGGCAGCATGGCATCATGGAGGATCTTCATGCGATTGGCCTTCATGGCCACTTGCCAATTTTCATCAGGAACTTTCTAGCCTTCAGGCATTTCCGTGTCCGGGTCAAGACTACCTATTCCCGTCTACACTCACAGGAACTAGGAGTACCTCAAGGCAGCATACTGGCCGTGACCCTTTTCGGGGTCAAGGTCAATGGTATTGCTGCTGCTGTAAAGCGGGGGGTCTCCTGTAGTCTTTTCATGGACGACTTTGTTTTATATTACAGCGGTGCTAACATGAATGTCATAGAGAAACAGCTACAACCAAGCATAAATGGGATCCATCGATGGTCAGTTCTGAATGGTTTCAAATTTTCCAAGACCAAAACAGTCTGCATGCACTTCTGCCTGCTGTGTAGAATGCATGCGGAACCGGAGCTGACCCTGGATGGGGATCCCATTAAAGTCGTTGAGAAAACCAAATGTCTGGGCCTCATTCTCTACTCAAAACTGTCTTTTGTGCCACATATAAAGTACCTGAAAACAAGATGCCTGAAAGCGCTGGATATTCTGAGGGTGCTGTCCAGCTCAGAGTGGGGAGCGGACAGAGATGTTCTGCTCTCCGTGTACAGAACCTTGGTTCATTCACGAGTGGATGACGGCAGCATAGTATACGGTTCCGCAAGGAAATCATATATTGGGCTGCTGGACACGATCCACCACCAGGGACTGCGCCTGGCCCTTGGGGCCTTCCGCACCTCACCAGTTCAGAGCCTTTATGTCGAAGCCAATGAACCATCACTTAACAACAGGAGAATCAAACTGGCCATGCAATATGTAGTCAAGATAAAAACTAATGCATTGAATCCTGCACACAATTGTCTATTCGAGCAACATGACGAATCCAGGTATAAAGCCAGGCCAAATTACATCCGGCCACTGAGGCTATGAATGAAACCTCATTTGGAAGCCTTGGGCGTGGATTTGGACGTGTTGGAGGATACCAAACCCCCAGAACATCCCCCGTGGTCGTTGAGAAAGCCATCGGTTATCCTCCGACTCATGGAACTGAGGAAGTCTAGGACACATCCACTCGAGTACCAAGGACTGCATGCAGAGATTCAAGGCCAGTTTGCAGACCACCTCTCCATATACACTGATGGTTCGAAAGACCAAAGCCGGGTAGCTGCTGCCGCAGTCTGCCAACGGGAAAAATTTGGTGTACATTTGCCCGATCAGAGCTCGATTTTCACTGCAGAAGCCCGAGCACTCCTTCTCGCTTTGGAGTGTATCGAGGTATCCAACCACACTAACTATGTTATATACAGTGATTCGTTCTCTTGCCTCCTGGCTGTTGCTGGACTGAAAACGAATCACCCTATTCTAGCAACGGTCATTTATAAAATGAACCAACTGACAACGGACGGGTATGATATCCACCTGTGCTGGGTGCCTGGCCATGCTGGCATACAAGGAAATGAACGAGCTGATCGGGCTACGAAGAAGGCTCTGAAATGTGATCTTGAACCATGTCTGATCCCTCACTCTGATCTGAAACCACTAATAGCCACCCACATAAAATCCAACTGGCAACATGAGTGGGATGAAAACATTAATAAACTTAAAGACATTGAACCATCTGTGGGAAAGCCACCACATACTCATGCGGGAGGTCGGCGGGACCAAGTGGTCCTTAGCCACTGCCGTATTGGCCACTCGTGGCTTACACATGCTTTTCTGCTCAAGGGGGAACCTGCCCTTGAATGTATTGGGTGTCAGTCCCCACTGACACTCAAACACATTTTACTAAGTTGCATTGATTTTTTGGCCCTGCGCCAACGGTTCTACACAGCAGGCAGTATGCATGACCTTTTTACTAAGGTAAAACAGGAAAACATTTTAGCCTTTTTGAGGGCAGCTGGACTGTACCACCTTATATAGTTTACTAAATGGATTCTATCAATTATTAATAAAACTTTTCTTTTTCTATGGGAATTTGTTTCCCTTGACCACAAATATATGATTGTGAGCTTTCTAATTTAATCAGTGTCTATTGGCACATAATTGATTGTCTGCTTTTACATGTAAAAGTGATAGTTTGAACAAAAAACAAACATTTCTCGCCGTGAATATGGCCTATGCTGCCGACACGGCGTAAAGCAACCACCAATCAATCAATCAAAACCTTAAACTCACTTGCAGATTACAGTAAAAATGTCTTATTTGTGTACCTTTCACAGATTCTTTCAAGCACAAGAAGCAACAATGGTCCGTTACTAGAAATGGTAAAATCAAAATGCAGTGCATGTAATCGCAGAATGCTGAAAATGTGGTAGTGTTTAAGAAACTATTAACAAAATTATGTGGCGTGTAACTGGTTACGCGAATATTATTAAGCAAAGTGTAAGTTACTTGTTGGTAGCACTGGCCGGGGGTCTGTGCAACCGTGGTGTGTATAGAGCAGTATCCTGCTTTGAAGTCGGGCTGGGCTAGGCACCACCCGCATGCCTCGGTGGTGACAGCGCGCTGGAGCCGATGTGCGTATCCGCACAACACTATCTGCCATCAGTCAGCGAGAAATTTACTTCATAAATAAACAGCGGGCCTTTTAGAGGTACCAGCCGGAGAAACTACACATCCAACTATAGCTACTGTTTGTCTTGTCTTATTTGTCTTCTCTCCATTGTCTTCTCTCCATTGTCTACGGCGTGTCCAATAATTGAACATAGAAAAACAAATACTGTTTAAATGTACTAACACAAAGTGTAGTAAAAACTGGGTTTTGGACTGTTGGCAATCTACAAATAGTTACAAGCTATAAACAAGAAGCAAGAAAAAGAAAACGAAAATTATTACTAAGACAAAATTAAAAGAATTAAAATAAAATTGGATTAGTGCTGCCCAGCGGTGAAAACAACTGTTAACATACTTATCTGGTGTATATCCATATACCACCTGAAGATGTGACCAGCCCTTACTAAGACTAAGACCGCAGTGTTACAGGTCATCAGCATTCCTGTGGATCTGCTGTTGGCGGCTTGGAGTAAAGCCTAAACCGGAAGTTCTAAATACAAGAGAAGACCCTTCCCGATATACGCCTCAACTTTACTGACAGTAGATAAGATAAACTGACAGCAGACGACAAATAACACATCTAGTATCACACAACATTGAATTATTTCACCCATAGAAGCATACTAAAATCAGGTGACAGCAGACGACATGCAACGCCAGACGACAACATTCAAGCTTAGTGACAGTAAATGGTATCTACTGACAGCAGATGACATTTACGAAGGGCGTGGCCGTGACCATGAATAAGTTATAGTGACACCTAGTGATGACTGTAAGGGTGGCTACAATGCACCAGGGTGGGGATGTCTCTGGCTGATTAGATTACAGCAAAGAACTTGCTTGCGCATGTCACTCTCCTAATGCTATATACATACCTGCCAACTATTACGATTTTGGCGGAATAATTATGATTTTTGTATTCTCATTCCGCCCTACAAATTATAAACATATTATTCCGCTTTTTCAAAATCAAATTAGAAAAAAAATCCGGCCCGCATCCCGCGTCCCACCCGCACCACGGAGTATGCGGGTTTTACATCTGTCAATCTAAAAGATTGTAGTTTGTAGGCAGTCAAACATTGTTGATGACCGTAAAGACTTTAATCGCCTGATAGTTTCCATTTTGTATACATATACATGTACTTTTAACTTTACTCAATTTAGTATTTAGGCTGAAAACTGGTAATAATTTCTTTAATAATGTGCCTAAAATGTCTCTGAAAATGCACCAGAATGCACCATATTTTATGTATTTTTCAAATTTGTCTGGGGGGGCATGCCCCCCTAGAACGCTTGCGCGCCTCGCTTCGCTCAGATGGATTTCTATTATTAGGATTTTCGCTTAACAAAAGTTGGCAGGTATGTATATAGATAAAACCGATATAGGTATATATGGTTACCTCCTCATGAACTGTTAGAACTAATGTAGCTTGGAGTGAGCTAATATGTGCATGCATATGTCATATATATCTAAAACCATACAACTGTGTATTCATACAGACACCTGATGGGATGCCCAAATGGGTAAGAATTCTGGAAGGAACTTCGAGTCAAAGCAAAGTTCCATTCAGCACAAACGGTAGCGCCCGGGCCCAGTGCTATGGAGAACAACAAAACAACACACTGTAGTAGGGTGGGTGGGCGGAGAAGTGTGCACATGGCCGGATCGCTGACGGGGTGGGTGCGCGGAGAAGTGTGCACATGGCTGGATCGCTGACGGGGTGGGTGGGCGGAGAAGTGTGCACATGGCCATACTGAAGACAGTCGTGTGAGCTACAGCTGATGGTGGAAAAGGTGTGAAAGTCTGCTGGCCAATTGGGTGAATAGAAGATGAACTCATCCGCCTAACCTGATCTATAGAGGAGGACTATTACCGCTGTAAAACGCCTAACCTGATCTATAGGGGAGGACTATTACCACTGTAAAATGCCTAATCTGATCTATAGAGGAGGGCTATTACCACTATAAAACGCCTAACCTGATCTATAGAGCAGGACTATTACTGCTGTAAAATGCCTAATCTGATCTATAGAGGAGGACTATTACCGCTGTAAAACGGCTAACCTGATCTATAGAGGAGGACTGTTACCGCTGTAAAACGCCTAACCTGATCTATAGAGGAGGACTATTACCACTGTAAAACGCCTAACCTGATCTATAGAGGAGGAGTATTACTGCTGTAAAACGCCTAACCTGATCTATAGAGGAGGACTATTAGAGTGATATATGAAATAACTGGAACACAATGTGTATCGTCGATTTGCTTTGCTGTTTGGAGATGTTTTAGAAGGAAAGCGAGCTGGACTTCAGCACAAAGAAGGTTTTCAGGGGATGTTCCAGCTAAGATGAAACACCTAGCTTAGGAAACTGGAGGGATACGTCGAAATCAAGATGGCAGTGAGTGAGCGTGCCCACAGAGAGAGCCGGTGCTCGGTCTAAGCAAGTGGTTACAGCCTTATTCAACACAAAATAACAACAGGAACAAGCATGTTCATACTTCACTTCCAATTACTTGTAACTACGATTTGGGTTAATGATTTGAGGATTCGTAACATTTGGATCATGGTCGTTTTCCATGTTTTCATTACTGTAGTGCGGAAGGGATGCTGAAGACAGAAAAGACGGAAAAGATAAGGGTAGAGGTAGACTCCACCCCATATACGCTTTGTACAACTGTGAAAAGGTTGAACATTTTGGATGACCACTTATTAGAAAGGTCATTCCCTCCAGAGTGTCTTAATTATTTGACTATCTGGGCTGCCTGGGATGATCACCTCCCGATGTTAAATCTGCACCATTTATTTAATTCATTATATTTTGTGTGGGTGCCCTTTGTGTGTGCGTGCTTGTATTTCAAGTAGTGCATGATTTGTGCATCATTGTCAGTGATCACATATGATACTCTCTCATAGCAAAATAGCGAATGGTAGACAGGAAGTGTGAACACTTATTTGTCTCTCATTTTTGCGTGAGTGCAAGTAAATAAGCAACACAAGGGATAATTAGTAGCATGTGGTGAATAAGGGGTCAAATTTCCCTGGATCATCAGCCCATGCTTTTTCTAATCTGTTCTTGAATGAATTTATTGACTCAGCATCAATAACATTTTGTGGGAGACTGTTCCATATATTTATGATCCTGTTTTAGAAACTGCGTTGCCTTAACTTTGAAATGGCTCTGGGTTTTACTAGTTTGAGAGTATGGCCACGACTGCCTTCTCTTTTATTCAAGGTGAAAAATTGGTTCATATCTATTTTATCAAAACCTTTCATAATTTTAAATACTTCAATTATGTCACTTCTTTTCCTTCTGTAGGAAAGGGTGGGAAGTTTCAATTCCCTAAGCCTTTGTGCATAGGGTAAGTCCTTTATAACTGCAACTAATTTTGTTGCACGTCTCTGAACCTTTTCGATCTCCAGAATATCTATCCGAAAAATTGGGCTCCAAATTTGTGGACAGTCGGGGTGGGGTGTTTTGGCGGGAACTGAAAATAGTGAACAAGAGCATGTGGTCTGTTGGGAGAAGAATTGTGCAAATTTGTCTACAAGCATGAAATTTGGCACACTTGTAGTTTGTGATGTGCTGAATTCAAATCTGCCGGGAGCCAAAGCCAATTCTCAATGGGGTGGCCATATTGGACAATTCAAAATGGCCACCACCCCAAAAATGATTTTGACATTACTTGTCAATAAGCAGTCATACAGTTACAAATCAAAACACTTTGCTAGGGTTTTGGACCTCAGGGATTCTAAATCTGATGTCTGTTTGACAGTAGCCTTGACAGGAAATGCCATTTTGAATCCTACGCAGTGGTTCAGCCGGCTAAATTCCCAAGCAATGATTTGCATGTACCATGTACTCCAGGTCTCAATTCTCGGCCATCTCATAATCTGCTACACGGAGCCAAAGTCAAGGATGAGTCCTGGATGCCACAGGTGTCCACAGGGCTGAAACAGGACACATTCCAGAAGGGGAAGTCATCACCTGGTCAGGCTACAACTCCCGACTCATGAGTGATGAATCTGTGAAGCTTAATGCAGTGATAGGGGTTCTACCTCTGTTCCCTGACAAAGCAGCCACACCTTCTATGATGAAACATGCAATGCATCTCCCAATGCAAGGGACAGAGCCCCTCAACCCTGGTCAAACTCCTGTGCTTGGTGGTGACCAGCCTTTGTATGCCATCGCTAAGCAGCTGCCGTGGTCATTCCCTGACACAATGGGGAAAGATAAGCTGGTCTTGATGATGGGAGCTCTACACATAGAGCACAAAATGCACATGATGATTGGTAAGTTGTTGCGAGACTCTGGGTGGAGCAACATTCTTACTCAGGTGCAGGTCCTCACATCTGGCCGTGCCCAGTCTGTGCTTGATGACCATCATATAAGGCGCACTCGCTATGCTCACCAGGTCTCTGTCATGGGTCTGTATCTCCTCAGACAGAAGTCATACTCCAATTACTGCTCTGGTGTTGAGGGACCACCTGAGTCTCTAGAGATGTGGGCTCAAAGGTCCAGAACTGACAATCCCATGTTCATGGTCTGGTCTAAAATTGTGGACCTGGAGCTCCTAATATGCCGATTCATCTGTTCTCCCCATGAGGGAGACTGTATGTGCAGGTCTGTGATGAGCTGTGCTCCTGGATCCATGTGATGGGCCACACAAACTGTGCTCGTTGGCTACCAGTGCATGTGCAGGATATGGTCCAGTTGCCTGAGAAGCACCCACAGTTGTATGCTGAGTTTCTCAACGGGGAACTTTGTTGTCCAGAGGTCACCTCCCAATTTCAGCCTCTGTCCAGAGGTCACCTCCCAACCTTCAGGCCCATGGTGGTGCAGTTGGTTTGTATGAAAACCCTGAGGCACTAACTCTTTTCATGTTAGCAGGTCCCTTTGACAATGGCCCTGAGCGTTTGGCTCTACACACACAGGAGGTCATGAAAGATGAAGTTGTTGCATCGCTTGCCCAGCTTCACAACCTTGGAAAAGATCTGCATGCCAAGTTTGTAACACAGACACTTTGCCAATAACGATCACTATCAAACGACAAAATGTCCTCACATTTGCCAATCGCCCTGTTACCACAAAACCCTGACACAACATTGTCGTGGCTTAGGCCCACGTACCAGGATTGGGGATGGCCAGACCCATATTCCAAAGCAGGACTGGACCACTGGGTTTCTCAAGAATACTGACAACAAGAGGGAACTGTTCCCCTTCCTGAGTGCACATCTTGTGAAGCAGGATCCGGGTGGGAGGCCTCTCCTCAGCACCAACACTGGGAGTCTTCTCTCCAACAAACAACATGACGTGTCTGGTCTTCAGCCATGTAATCACATTGAGGCTGATACCAGGATACTGCTCCATCTTGCCCATGCAACACAGCAGCACCACCAGGTTGCATTGGTCCACACAGTCGACAGTGATGTGGTCATCCTGGCCATTCACTTCTTTTCATCACTGGGGCTGTCCGAGTTGTGGGTCTGTCTTGGCAGTGGGAAGAAGATGCGTGACATTCCTAGCCACACTCTCTCTGCCCAGCTTGGACCATCAAGGTGCCTGGCACTGCCACTATTCCACACGGTCACAGGCTGTGACACTGTGTCACACTTCCTGGGATGTGGCAAGAAGTCAGACTGGTCAGCCTGGCAGAGCACACCAGGACTGATGGACACCCTTGTTGCCCTCACCAGTGAACCCCAAGAGCTCAACCCACAGTCCCAGCACTCTAGAACGCTTTGTTGTAGTCCTGTACAGCAAGGGCTGTGGTCTGGAAAGAGTCAATGAGGCTAGGCTTTGACTCTTCACAAGTGGGAAGAAGACACTGGAGGCCTTACCACCAACACAAGCTGCTCTGTATCAACACATCCACAGAGCAATGCTGCAGTCCAGCTTCTTCTGGAGTCAGGCAACGTCTGTCCACCAGGACATCCGTGACTTCCATGACTGGGTGTGGCACAAGGACAGCACTGGTGGGTGGTTGCCCTTTTGGACAACCTTTGAGGACAGCAGCAAGGCCTGTTCCATCCTTTTGCAGTGTGGCTGTGCAAAGTCATGCATAGGGAACTGCAAGTGCTGCAGAGCTGACGTTCGTTGCACAGGTTTGTGCAAATGCGAAGGTGGATGTGTGAACAATGAGGATTGATGAATCAGTGTCACACCAGTCACATCACGTGATATGATTGATACATTTATTGATTGATTGATTTACTGCCTTTTTCATTGGATAGTGTTTGTCTTGATGGTTATTAGCCTGATTTTGTTGATCAATAAAGGATACCTATTTATTTTGGTGAGTGTTAAGGTTACTGTCAAACAGACATATTTAGAATCCCTGAGGTTCCAAAACCCTAGCAAAGTGTTTTGATTTGTAACTGTATGACTTCTTGGCAAGTAATGTAAAAAAGATTTTGTTGGTGGTGGCCATTTTGAATTGAGAATTGGCTTTGGCTCCTGGCAGATTTGAATTCAGCAGGTCACAAACTACAAGTGTGCCAAATTTCATGCTTGTAGACAAATTTGCACAATCCCTCCTTAAAATCCCCTAACAGACCAGACTAAAAGAGAATATACTTAGGCACCTTGCAACCAAAGATGGTCTTAATATGCATGTAGGTACACTATTCATTGGCCAATTTTAAAGAACAGCTATTTTTGTAGATGCTGATAGTGCTTTGACTAAATAGATACTTAAAAATGCAGGTGATGCTTTCATGCGCTGTGAATTGTCCGATCAATTTATACATGGTTCATCTTACATGGTTCATATTTATAACATTTTTGCATAAGAGCGTTGTGCGGAAGTCCGGAGGTTAGACATTCCAGCAGAGTCAAACCCATGTCTAAGAAAATTGATATGCATCACTACCTAATCTGACACTGGGTATTATTAGAATAGGGCTGGTGACTGGCTAGCTCAGTGTCAGGGTGTTGTGAGTGAGTGGGATTTCAGGTCATGGTGCCAGCAGCCTAGTCTCCCAGTGGGGCAATACTATAAACGTGCCATAAGTGCGCATTGTCACAAGTAACTTCCCATCCTGATATAATCTTAAATGTTGCGAGGATGTAAAACCCCGACAAACAACAAACGACGGTAACGTTTGTTCCAGGTTGCTATCTATTTAACTTGTCACAAAATTGCAAAGACATAGCGATAGTGTTGATAAAACAGCCCCTCCCTAATACTTAGGGCCGAGGGGATCACGGGTAGGCAGCTTGCCTCTGATCCCGCTCGGCTTACTAAAGGTCAAAGTTCAATCCAGGGGTCATTGCGTTATGCTAAGGGGGTAATTGGATTGTCCTGATGCCACATCTAAATCAGGTGATGAGGATACTTGGAAGTGGCTGTCGTATACAGAAGGGTTCTCTAAACCCGGGCTTATGTACTGTTTGTGTTGTTGTTGTTGTGGTAATCGCTATACTGTGTACACAGCTGGATACGGACAAGAAAACCCAACTAGGTATTATTTTGTATTACCCATTGCACCATTGTGTTCCACAGGGCTCACTGTGTCCTGAGGATATTCTATGTTTCTCTTGTCAGTCAGTATAATATGCTTCCATGAATGATTGTACCTTTTACTTCACCTTTCGTTTTTCTCCATATTGTTGGTCCTTCCTACTCCAAAAGATCAATATCCACGCCAATCCTATCACAACGCCAAGAAACGAGGTTTTATATCGAAGTACTAACATTTGATGCGTAGTGTATTATTATATCAAAAGTACGAACACCATTCCCTGAATTATGATGAAACATGGTCGTCAATATTGCTGAATATATGGAATTATAAATACTGTAGCTTCGAGCTTATATATGTTTACGTTACGGATACTCCATTATATTTCACACACAAATAAACTTGTTCATGGGTGTGAGATCAGCGTCTTGACGTTGAAGCAAATTAAAATTAAAATGAACAAATGATATTACCGACATGAAATATATAATTTTACAATAATAGCATATCAACTGATCAGGCCCTGGCAAACTGATTAAGTCCCTGTCACACTATGCTGTATTGCATCAGAGTATGCCGACATACGCTGTCATACAGCAGAATGTTGAATATGGTAAAAAATATGACTTATGACAAACTTACCCTTATTCAGTGTACACCAGTGGGATTTAACGAATCCAAACGTCTGCCAAACGTACACATAACATACCTATAACTTGTCTCAACCAGAGTACACCAGCATACACCAGCATACACCAACGTGTTGGTGCAAAATCGCATACGTCGGCATATGCTGACGCGATACGGCATAGTGTGACATGGCCTTTAGAAATATCTCATTTCGATTCCCTCTAATACCCCTGTCACATTACAACGTTTCTGCCGGCGTGCCGGCAACGTACAAAATATTTGCAACCCGTCAAGAGATGTCCAACTTTTCGGCGTTTTGGCAGAAAACTGGACGGGTTAGTAGCATAGTATTAGCGTGCAGCCAACGAGGTTCGACGCGCGACGGACGAAAGTGTCAATGTGCCACCAGCGGGTTCCCAGCGTGCCGCCAGCATGCCGTATGCGCGCCGTCGGCGCGTTGATGGCGTGGAGGGAGCGAGTTGGTACAATACCAACTCGCTGCCTCCACGCCGGCAGCACGTCCAGACCCGCCACCAACGCGTCCAGGCGCGCCGGGAACACGTCCAACGCGCTGAGAAACGCTGGCGAAGCACCGACAACGCGCCGATAACACGCTGACGGCACGCTGGGAACCCGCCGGCGGGACATTGCAGACGCACCGACGGAACGCTCACAATATGGCGAAACAAATGCCAACGTTAACCGACATTGATCAACGTCCTGCCAGCGTTCTGCAGGCGCGCCGATAACGGGTTTGACGTGTTGCTAACGCGTCCGTAACGCGCCCGCCAACACGCTACTGCGCGTTGCGGCCCGTCGAAAGTTTTGTGCAAGCACAAAACTTTCTCCGCAGACCGACGCGCGCCGACGGCCGCCGACGTGCCGGTACACACGTTGCTATGTACCGACGCGCCGGAAACGCCCCGGTAACGTACCGTTAACGTACCGGACGTGTACCGACGTTTCATCGAAAAACCCAACACGTCGGCGCACGTCGACCCGCGTTGGCCCGAAACGTCGTAATGTGACAGGGCCATAAGATTTACAGGCTAATTGGGTGTAGCTTTTATGCAGTTATAACAATTGAACCTGCACAATACTGAATGGTAAGTCATTGAATCGGTGTATACAGACGTAGGTCATCATGCATCTTAGTGTTGCGTTAAAGTCGTCCCATATTATGATCGATTCAGGGTATAGAGTAAACATAGTGTATAGTGATTCATATTATCTAAGTTCATCCATCAGTAATCAAGGTGCCAGGTGTATTGATGTTGCAGTATGCATTCATTGCTTGGTGATGCAATAACAGATCGAGGATATGTAATGTATAACGCATTATACAAGTATAAATGCTAGGGGAACATACTACCTCACTATATTCCTCCATAGGCGGCGTGCTGGAGTGCACCCCTGTCAGGGTAATTGACGACACAAACAAGGAGCTATATGACATGGACCTTATTCACGTAGGTCAAGTATAAGGGTAGTGTTCCTATAAAATCAATCGTCAAAGTTATCGATTCAGGCTCTCAACCCTATCGGCTTATTTGCGTGTTATTGTAGGCATGGGTTGGCGGCCGAGGAAGCCGGTGGTTGTTGTCGGTCCGGCGGCTGGAGGCGTAGTGGTGGAAGCAGGATCTGGCCGGCTGTCATTGACCGGATGTGAAGTCACGGATCTCACGGGCGAGATGTGATTCGCGGGAATTCCGGCAGGGGGCATGGTAGTTGGCGGGATGGAACCCAGGTGGCGCCACCGCAACAGCTCCTCGTTCAGCCGCAAATTACCCATGTTGACTAAGCAACATGAACAATGTATACGGGTGCCCCCCCCCCCCCCGCGCCGCACACACTGGGGGTAGTCTTTCTTGTTTGCCAGTGGATTAAGCTCACACCCAACTCATTCTCTTCCTGATGATATTTGGGTACCGTAAATAAATGGCTTCGAAAATGTGAGGCTTTCGTGGGATTATGCAGCTGTAAGACAACAGAACCTCCCACTGTATTAATAGTTCTGGTCATGAAGGAAGTCTCCCCAGGTACTGCTAATAGTTCTGGTCATGAAGGAATTCTCCCCAGGTACTGCTCACGTTCTCAGCCCTCGGCAATGAATTCTGTAGGAAATAAAGCATGACGCTTTTGTAATATTGTCCATACCCAATTCTACCCGGTTCTCCTTCCTGGAGAGAAAAAAGAGTCCAACAACACCTCGAATTCCCATGCTTCATTCAGATAATTGACCACGTTCCGCCATCCTCTTCCCGTTCCCATGGGAACCCGTCGCCCACATCTTACCAAGGAATCTCGTCGAAATTAATCCAGTCGAAAAATGAAAAATAACGAAATTAACAAAACACAGAAAAGATCATCAAAGAAACGCGCGAGAAACAATGGCTTTTTAGTGTGCTTGCTTTGGTACCCTCAAACGTTTGTTATTAACAACCACGGTTATTATTTAATTTGTTTGTTAATGTGGTCGGTTAGGTGTTAGTGAAGCGGGTCCTTGAAACCCATATTTTTGCCCCCAGAAGACCCTTCCGGTTCCGCCTTTATGCCGTGCCTATAAATATTCCTCCATAAGCATGCGTCCATGTGTGCGGTAAGTGAAGGCAATGTGCAATGCATTATAAACCAAACAATAATTACCGTCTAAAAATAGAGTTCAGGCAGGAACACATATATGCATGAAATAAGGCATGTCATCTATTTGTTTGTGTCTGTCCATTATTTGTTAGAACATCTGTTTATCTGGATATGTTCATATGTTTTACCCAGTCTAATGTATTCTTTATTGAGGTAGCTTCATTTTGTGTTAATGAGGCCAATGTATACTTTTCTATCCATCTCTACTAGCCAGCCTAAGATGTCATTTGTTTGAATAGGCTATGTTTAGGTTTCGCTATATTATATACGTCCTAATTGTCTAGACACAGTGGTCTCTGAAATCAGGTAGGATGCATGGTTGACTGACTCCCCCGATGAATGATCTCAAGTTTGTTTATTGTGGCTCATCTTCCTAGAAATATATAAGGTCATATCAGGTCGGCTACTGACAGTGCGCACGACTGGCATTTGTTTCGTGCTGGTAGACGAAACCACTAGAAACATGACGTAATATCGCACTCAGTACTAGTATCCTGATAGTGAACACACCAACCCTTCCCTTATCCTATTAATTCCGAGCACCAGGCTAACTCGTGAAAGGATTAATTGTATAATGCATTCGGTTGACTCGGCCAGGGTTGAAACCCGCCAGCTCCTGCAGATGAATCCACCCAGCTCTTATCGATCGGCCGGCAGGTCGAGTCGTGCGAAAAGTAACAAGATGGGACACAAAGATGATGTACGATTAACAGCAGAAGGACCTTAATCAAAAGAGAAACGAAGAGAGACTAACTGTTTACATGTTCAAATCAATTATAGAGGATTTCTCGGTTACCTCCTTAGTGTCACGCCTCTGTGGTGATCGAATGTATTTGCACCGGATCAAACTATGTGTTTTATTCAGACAACTCTTCCGTGCATTATATTCGACACCCAAGTGTTCTTACCGACTGGATCGTGTGTCTGTTTTGTTGTTGTTTTTGCTCTAGCAATATCTAAGTTCATATCAGGATGGCTATGGATGGATGACAGTGCTCATTCATGGCAACCCTTATACTGCTACCACACTAGGAGACTGGGCCACCAGTACCATGATCAGCTATCCCACCCAGTCACATTATCCTGATTTTGAGCAAATCAGCCAGTGGACTAGCCTAGTGCGATTGGGGTCCTGAATCTAAAGAAATGTTGTACTAGAGGTGGATTCGAACCCATGCTTCTTTTCATTCGGCTGTTAGCGTGCAAACCAATACAATAGCCAGGCTCCGTGATGCAACCATGTCCGCCATCGTGTCTATGTGGCTCCTTGCCTGATAGATCGGTACTGCTTACTACACTTGTCTCCCTGAAATTGTAAGTATTTTACATGGTGTATGTCCATAAGTTGCTTAATGCTTACAATTATATACATACAGGTAATGCACATAGATATACACACAAATGGTAGGTTTAACAGCATATAGCCTGGTAAATGGCAAACATTATCCTAGGTGATGAAAATGGGAAATATTGCTACCAGAACAGTTTTCGAACCCACAAGTTGCTGATATTATAGGGCGAGTGTGCTAACCAATACAGTATGGAGGTTCCCTGACTCAATCACTCAATCAACACCTATCTGTCTACCTGTCTGCTTGCCTGATAGGTCAGTGCAGACTATTACACAGTTACACCGGTAATGCCGAGCGCCAGGCTCGGTAATGACAAGTATCAATATTGTAAGCTATTGGTTTGAAACGGCAGGGACTCAGACCGTCGACATTCCGCACGGGATGACACCGCTCTACCAAATCTGTCAACTAGATGCTTCTTTTGCTATGCTGGTTAGTGGAGGACAGCTGACTACTCTGGCGTTTATGCATCAAATATTTAGCGATATACACACATATATACATATATATATCCGGTGCGATTGAGACTGGTCTACATCCGGTGGAGGAGAGGAGGGGAGGTGGAGCCACCAGTACAGTGTTGGTCTTACGGAGTAACCTTCATAGCTACCGTATCTATTATAATGCCAAGAAATCTAGCATTGGTGGAGGGACTAACTACTTTTGAAAAATTTATGTAAAAACCCAACTTCCTCAATATAGAAATTAATTCTAACTGATTTTCAACACACTTCTCATAAGTACTACCTAATACCGCAAAATCATCCAAATAATTCACAATTCGACTATTACCATGCCTAACTGCACACCGGTACACAAAATCTGACAATTTGGTGAATATGTATGGACTGGAAGAAAGGCCCATAGAGAGCCTATTATCCAAAAAATAATTCTTCTTACCATTAATTTCCCATATCAGCCCCTGTCTACAACGGTCTGAAGGATGAATGCTGACGGCTCGGTAAGCGTCCTGTATGTCGATTACAGCTAACTAATCATCCTGCACAAGCAGGTTCAATAAAGTGTCTACACTTTTGTAACGGAATTTACAACAAGTCTCAGAGACAAAATTATTAACCGATTTACCATAAGGCTTACTACAGTCGATTATAACCCTGAAGCCAGAACTACCAGGTTTAGGCACACAAAACATGTTATGGGAGCATCTAGGCAAAACATTGGTGGCAGAAATGTAACCTTTGTCAAGTTCAGCTTGCAGTTTATTTTTTTATGAATAAATTATGAGTATTATTATCTTTGCTTGTATAAGTGCAATTATAAGAATTATTAAATTGTTTATCAATAACTTTAAAACCAAAAATGGCTCCATGTAAAATAAACTCCCAATCAGGGTCAGTGTCTCCCAGGAAAAAAGATTCAACAAACACCCGACAAGGCTTTATCTGAGCTGCAACACCAGCAATTCTATGAGTACAACCACAACAGCCTTGAAAACAGCCATAAGTCACAACAAAAGTGCACTCAACTGCCATTCTAACATGTTTATCATAAGCTGTGACTATATAGCTATTACCTGTACTAGAAACATTTAACCAGTCTACACTAATTGGCTTCCAAGCTGGCAGCCATACCTGACCACCATTGGTGTAATTGACAGGTAAGGCGAAGCGCACCGGTACCGAATGGTCAGTTAAATTTAGCAGAGTAGGAGAAGCACACCCTTCAACCTTCTTAACTATAGTCTCATTGACAGAGTAACAACTACTAGCCGTAGCCTTAATACGTGGACGTAAACAATTAGAATTATTTTTAATATCATTATTGCACTGACTACTCTTCATACCTTTAATTTTATTCTTTCAATCTCTACGGCATTTTGAACGTTTATGGCTACGGCTACCGCACCGCGAACACCAATGGCCGTAATCACACGTCATATTGTCCCGCGAACAACCCTGCTCACCATTATGTGCGAAACACGGCTTTTTCCTGTCACGCGTGAACAGACGATTTGACGCGTTAGTCGCGCCAGTGGTGGCTGCAGTCGATTTCTTAACATCTCTAATATTTTCATACGCGTAGTGCCTTAGCGACAAGTCGCTATTCCCTACCGCAAACGCCTTAAAACCTTGCTTTTGCGCCAATTTACGAACCCCCGTGTCGTAAGCTATGTGAGCATTATTCGTGAAATTATTATGCTTTGCTTTAGTACTTATATAACTTATATGATTTAGCATCGCTTGACAAGCTTCTAAGTCGTCATACGCATTAGTGTCCTGAAACCACGCACAGGTAGCTTCGACTAGTTCATGGGGATTCAATTTTTGTACTTGCTTTCTCTCGACTGTATGGTGCTTGAGCGTCCACTTACGCTGCCGCCTCCTTTCCGAGCTGGGTGTTCGACTCCCCGAACTGGACGACGACGAATGTCTGCGCCGGTGCCGGCGTGCGTGGCTCGACTTGCTACGCCCCCTGTCCTCCGAACCGTCCAACGCACGCAGCTCCTCCTCTACCAGTTTACGCTCCTTCCTCAAGACAGCCACCCGTCGCTTCCGCTCCAACGCGTCCACTTCTTTCTTCAACGTTGCTTCTTCTGCCGACAAATTGTCGTCTGTCGCCACATTAGTCGCACCACGCACCTCTGCCTTAATTTCTGTAGCCATATTTGCGTCCACTAATGGGTGCGCTCTTGTTGCCCGCTTCGGAATAGCCGCTAAACGCTTCGAACACAGTTCGTTTACGGGCAATGTGTGTTTCTGGCCACATGGACCGCAATAATCAGACATGTGCAGCATATGTCTGGGAACGCCCCCCTACGCACAACAAAAATCGCACAGGTGTTGCTTGGGGTGCGAACCCGGGAACCACACTTGTGGTAATTAGCAGAGAAGTAGTATAGCCGGAGCCCTTCTGGCTTACATCCGCATACAGAGGGTCTGTATACGCGCTATGTACATATATATATCCGGTGCGATTGAGACTGGTCTACATCCGGTGGAGGAGAGGAGGGGAGGTGGAGCCACCAGTACAGTGTTGGTCTTACGGAGTATAACAAATAATAGTAATAATTAACCCTTACGTATCTTTATACTTGCATAATTCGTTATACATCACATATTCATATATAATATATAATGTATGTTACTGGAAGTTGTGGTTATACTATTATTGTTCATTGTACATTGCCTCTTGTACTTTTCAGCTTCGATTTGTGAGTGAAATATTGTCAATTGAGATTGGTTAAGCCGTTTCGAAATTGCAAGAACATACACTTTGCCGTCATTTTAAAATTAGGTTTGACCATCCTTCAATTTTCTTTCCATTTTAATATAACCATATTAATCTGATCAGAATATATTTCTGCGAAAAAGCAGGGAAATAAATTCCACTAACTTAATCCATGAATATGAAGCGGGAATGTGGGAGCATTGGATTGAGTAAGGGCGAAAGGGCATGAGGAGGGTGTGGATGGAGGGGCAGGACAGGGGTGCCTGGAGGAAGGCAGAGTGCGGACGGGATGAGAGGGGATGCGGATAAGGGGAGGGTGGGGTGGGGGTGGGAATATAGAGGGGATAAGGGTTGGCGATGTGGGGAGTGGGGAGGGATAGACGGAGGGGAGGGGAGGGGAGACGGGAGGGGAAGAGGAGGGGGAGGGGATGGGGAGGGGAGAGGGATGGGAGGGAAGTGGGGGGAGGGGCTAGAGAGCGCGGAGGGGTTAATGCGAGGGGAGCAGTGGGTAATGGGGAGAGGAGGGGAAGTGGGGAGGGGATGGGGAGGAATATGGGGACAGGAAGGGTAAGGGGGAAGGGGGGGGAGGGGATAAAGGAAGGGGAGCAGTGGACAGTGGGGTGGGAATGGTCGGAGGGGAGTGGAGCGGGGAGGGGGCGGGCAGGTGGAGTGGGGAGGGGAGAGGGGAGAGGGAGTGGAGGGGCAGAGGATGGAGACGCGATCGGAGCGAGAGGGGGGTGGCGGGAGGGTGTGGGGGTGGCCAGGCGAGGCCCAGGATAACAACGCTGGGCTGCGGAATGTAGACGCTGTCCAATAAAGGGGCTGTCACATTACGACGCATCTCACAAGCACGTGCCCAATGCATAAAATCACGTTGAGATGCGTCAAACTTTTCGTTGCAGGGGGCAAAGTTGAACATATACATACCATATACATAGCGTATGGCCAACATATGGCCAATGTATCGCAATCGTGCCTCCCGGCGAAAAATGCTCAAATTATGCTCACGGTACATTTGCAGAAAGCTTGTGAATGTTATATAAGTTATTTGATTGCCAGAACTACGCCTCATACTTTACATACATCAAGACACGGTGGAGAAACGCAAAACGTACATTAAACATACGTTAGACATATTTTAGATGTATGTTAGATGTACATTAGACTATGTTAGATATATGTTAGACATATGTTAGACATACGTTAGACATATGTTATCCATATGTTGTCAGTATGCGGACTGTACATTTCCACTGCCTTTAACCTAGGTCAACATAGTGCGACATAGTGAACAATGTAGTCTAACATATGAGAAACATACATCAACGTACGCCTAACATATACATAAGGTACAGCCGATGTAACACCCATGCGTTGTAGTATGTCAAAAGTTGTGTGCATGCACAAAACTTTCACGACCCCCGAACAAGCATAGATGTACATCGACTTACACTGACGTACCTCAATGTACATCGATGTACATCAACATATGCATAACAAATGCGTAAAGCATTATGATGTATCCTGACGTAGCTGCCAAAAATCACTTATGTCAGTGTACGTTTGCATGATGCATCAAAATGTGCCAGCCCCTTAAAGGGGGGGGGGCGGAAAGTGCCATGAATGCGTTCTGAGGATGCCGCGTGTGCACGAATAAACCCACCCGGTGGTTGTCTGGCAACCGAACCCGAGATAGAACCGAGATTCTCAATAATGTGACTAAGATAGATATGGGGGAACGCATCACGTGCATAACTTAGATGTGTCTATCTTTGTATCTTTCTGGCTGTTTCCAACAGACCTAACACTCTGTTATGCTAGCCAGAGGTGATTGTCCGTTCCAATTTTAAGATGGGCAGATCCCTAAAAAACTACTCAAAATAAACACTAAAAAACCACCTATATGAAAATATAAACAACCTCACAACAGACAGAGATGACACTGATATCTACTGGAATAACATTGTTACAGAAATAAACAATCATTAGATGAGATGTGTCCCATAAAGAAGCTAAAAATACAGAGAAACCAAGACCCATGGGTAGACAGGGAACTGTTAACGCCTATCGCAACAAAACGAAAGCTAGGTGACAAAGTGAAACGTACTAAAGACCCAGAGGATAAAAGGGCCTATAATACTGCCAGAAACAACTCCCTCAAAGCAGTAAGGAGAGCAAAAAAGAAATATATAATAAAACAAGACAAGGACTGGGGAAGCAACACAAATAAGTTCTGGAAAAATGTAAGCTTACTATTCCCCAAAAATAAGATAGAAGAACGCATAAGCTTCCAGCATAAGGAAGGAAATACGCACACAGATAGTGATGCAACAAACAAACTAAACACCCACTTTGCCATGGTAGGACAAAGGTTATCAAAGAAAGTCACAAGAATCTGGGAAAACAAGTCAGAAAATATCCAGGATGAAATCCTCACCTGCAAAACTGACCTAAAAGAACTAACACAACTAATAAATGACATAGATGAAAACAAACCAAGTGGAATAGATGGAATCCCCACAAAAATACTAAAAGAGGCACTCCAATCCATCCCAGATTCCATGGTCAACCTGTTCAACATATCATTTGAGCAGGGACACTTCATCACAGCATGGAAGATGGCAACCATCACCCCCATCTACAAAAGTGGTGACAAACAAAACATGGGGAACTACAGACCAATATCAATCTTGCAAACACCAGGCAAGCTAATTGAAAAAATATTCCACAGGCACCTAAATGAGAACCTGGAAAAAAACAATATACTAAACAAGAGGCAAGGAGGTTTCAGAAAACTACACTCCACATCAAAAACAATAGCAAACCTAACAAGTGACGTGCTGGCATCATTGAACCAAAAGAAATTAGTTGGAGCAGCCTTCATCGACTTCAGCAAAGCCTTTGACACTGTAGACCACAGCATATTAATAAGAAAATTAAACAACATGGGCATTAAATCCAAATCAATAAACTGGATAAAATGCTACCTAAACAACAGGCAGCAAAAAACTAAAGTAAATGGTTCACTCTCAGACCAACAAACTGTCACCTGTGGTGTACCCCAAGGATCAGTCCTGGGACCACTACTATTTATACTATACATAAATGACCTAGAAAAATGCCTGGAGACAGAATGTCTCCAGCTATATGCGGATGACACTGTCGTCTATGCAGAAGGAAGCACAGTAGAGGAGGTAGCAACCAAACTGAACAACCTCCTGCTAAAGCTGGACGGCTGGTGTGAATCCAATAAAATAACCATCAATGCAAATAAATCTAAAACTGTACTCTTCTCACATACAGCAATCACAGGAAGAAACCTACAATGTACACTAGGAAACCAAACACTGGAAAGTGTAAATCACTACAAATACCTAGGCCTAGAACTAGATAGCCAGCTAAACTACAATCTCTGTGTAACAAAAATCATACAAAAAGTAAATCACAAACTATGGCTATTTGCTAAACTAAGAAACTATATGACACAAGATATGTCAATACAAATCTTAAAAGGCATGGTACTCCCCTACTTTTACTATGGGAATTAAATTTACATGGGTGCTAAAAAAGAGCTACTTAAAAAATTGCAGATACTACAAAATAGGGCCCTGAAAATCTGCCTGAAAGTAGACAAACTACACCCCACTTATGACCTACACAAAACTAAAGTAAAGCTACTAGAAAACAGAAGGATAATCCACCTAAAAACATTAGCATATGGATATAGCCAAGACATTAAGTGTCTAACCCAACCACTAAGGGACACCAGAGCAAGCAAGGCACCACTACTAAGGCAGACCAGAAGCCAGATCAAAGCCCATGAAAGGAGCACACTGGAAATAGCCGCCAAGGCATGGAATGCACAAATGGTGAAAGAAAGACAAATCCCTGACCTAAAAACGTACAAAAAATATCTGTACAAAATAAAAACTGGAAACCCCAACTGAACTGCACCACAAGGGGCAGGTGATATGTCACAGCCCACCAACTGGACAGCCCAGGGTGGGATAACCAGAAATATAAAAGCCAGATAACATATCCAACAACAATATAAATCAAATAAAATTCAAACAAACATAACTCAACCAGCTATTACGTACAGGCTTATGGACATGTAAATACAATAGGCTAGTATAGAATTAAGTAGAAAAAAGCAGAAAACTCTTCCCAAGAAAACCCCAAAACACTAACATAGAACCTTAAGAAAACAACTAACATACTAATAAGAATAGAACAACAATACAATGCAAAGAGGGCCAACAAAAACTATCATAGGCTACTAAACATACCAACATACTATCTATCTGCAACTGAAATGCAGACAATCAAATAACTTATCAGCAGCTAGTGCTTGGTAAGACAACACCAACACTAAAGCTGGCCAGCATTGAAATCAAGCCTGGGTACCCAGGCTTACATGCTATGGACAGTATAAATACAGCCTCAATAAAAAGAATATAAAATTTTTTTTTAGTAATATCTGTGTTGTCTTGATTGTTAAATAATAATAATAATTATATATTTCTACTGTCCACTCACGTTCTTCTATTCCGAGTGCTTTCCGTTGCCATGCTTTCTTGTAGTTGGCATTCCTCTCTTATGATCTGTTTTAGGCTCGGTTCATTATAAGTCTGGGGGAATCACTGCCTGTTGTCGTCCTTGTTGTCACCAACACCTTCCCTGGCTTCTCTGTTTCCCTGAATGCTGCTGTTTTGAGATGTAATTTTCTTCCATCATTTCGTATGTTGATTTCTGATTGCTTATGGATATTATCGGTGTCTATGTTCCACCTTCAGACACATCTTAAGTGCTTTATTTTGTAGTCTTTGTGGTTAATCCAACATATATTTGTATTGCCCACCAGACTATACACTGCTATATCACCATAGTGAAAGTGTGGTAATATAAACAACCCCTTGTAGATATTACTATCCATGGGTGTGGTTAGTTATATTCTGGTATTCTCCAATACGTCTGCGGTTAGCATGCCATGACGATGGAAAGCCACAGAGTTAGTCCCCAAGCCAACATTCACTCCTCCTTAAAATATACTTGATTTCACTGGTCAACCTAAATGATTTATGTTAAATATGTTGCTGAAACTGAAAACCATCGGATTATTCTACAAAACAATGCATGCATTCCAACCTAATATATTTATTAAAAATATCTGGCAGAAAGTGCACACCATCAGAGTATGCAATAATACTAGCTATATTCAACCTAATTGTTTTAGTCATAGTATATGGCCAAAAGTCTAAACATCGGATTATGATATGCTAATGCTGAATTTGCTGATGATATGCATTCAATGGGGGTATCAATTGAAATACCCTAGATACCTCCTGATGAAAGTGATACTGCACTGACCTCAGTTCAATAGCCCATTGTTGCAGAGGGAGTTATTTGATTGAATGTAGATTATAATCTCAAACTTCACTCATCTATATTGTCATGGCTTGAAAGCTCATCCTTTGTTGAATACCGCAACGCTTTCAGTTTGCACTCAGACAGGTGCATCATCATCATCAGCTGATGCCTAATGCCCACCTCGGCTCAACTCAATGCTGATAGTTGAGGCAGTTGAGTATTAAACCTGCACAATCCCATTAAAATATAACATTTTCAGAACTAAAATAATGAACTAATTTTGCTACGACATATCTAAATTAGACACTGATGCACTTATTAAACATTTGTCGCCACATAGAAGGGAATACTGGAGTAATCTTCCAGAACCTATCATTGCACGTATGGTGTGAGCGGGTTGGCATGCTTGCTGATAACTGCAGCCAGTACTTCCAGAAGCCGACCACCAAACCTGACTTAACAAAGTCACATAACTACACGGAATGAGGTGACACTAGACTACTCCTACCCAACAGTCACTAGTGCCCTCATCGCCTAACTCCAGCTGAATTGATGTCCATTCCATGACCTACAATACAACGAAGAATTCAGGCGAAAAACACAGTAAACACCAATCCACAAATTTAGTTAAACATTGGAATCAAACCTTCAAAAAGATATTTGTTGATAGTTCTACTCTTTTGTTCATTGCTCCATAACCATATGGTCATATGAAAAGTGGAAGTAGTGAGAATTAATCATATTTTCAGGTAAAAATCTGTTAGTTAACCTACATTTTTGGATTGCCGTTTGCCGTTTGCCGTAGTATGGCCCAAGCATGCCCTACCTGAATATGGTGCAAATTGTGTATTCAACTGCAATTGGTATCTTACCCTAAGATACACGCTGATATATATATATATATATATATATATATATATATATACACTATGTAATGTAAATACCTATGAGGTGAACAATGTCCAGGGCTTCAACGCTGGCAAAAGAATGTACAACAAATCTGAGTAGTTATAAGTCTAATGATGTACTGATATTTCCGAAGATAAATATAAAGGAAAACATGTCAGATGCAGCTGACCAGATTTTTAAACTTACAATTTCTTTGGTACATTAGTTGATTAAGTGAAGGAATTTTCAATCGTGAACAATTGGTCTTTTTCATTTCAGTGTTTGTTGCCCTATTCCATTAAAGCCTCGCTTTGACTCGGCCAGCCTTCTATAAACATTCAACGCTAATTTGTATTCTATTTTGTAAATATGACATGCTTTTCTAATTGATCTTTTGTTAGTGCCAGAATGCTGGTATCTTGGTGCTACACCACAGCAAAAAAGATCGTTATAATATATCTGATACGTTTATAAGGCCGTCCATTAATTAAGTAAAGTAATACGTAACCAACAGGAAACATACTATTTCCCAGTTAGGGGAAGGCGGTCACCTCAAAGAATGTTGGCCTGCTGAGCAGCACACGGGCGGGTGACCAGGTCACTCGGTGACTGTTCAACATTGGAAGTGCAGTCACTTCAAAGGAGCATATAGAGTGGCTAGTCATGCAGTTGGAGTGTTGCATGCTGGGAACATCTAAGATAATATACCGGGCGTCATGGCCTATTCGGGGGGCGCAGGCGTCCCATGGGGGACATAGGGAGTTCAATTCCCGGTCGAGTAAAACCAATGACTTACAAAATTGATACTTTTTGCTTCCTAGCTTGGCGTTTGATATTAATACTGGTTAACGCAGGGTCAGGATAATGTGAGTGAGTCGAATATTGGGTCATGGTGCCGGTGGCCTGAATTCCCAGTGGGGCAGGACTATAAGGTCACTATGAGTGTGCACTGTCACAAGTCGGTATCCGTCCAGAGATGACCTTATATGTTGCCAGGACGTAAAACTTGAAAACCAACCAACCAATCTAAGGTCAGATCAGTGGAGTGGCCACATTATAGAGACAACAAGCACACTCCAGTCTCAGAAATATAAGCATAACAAGTTAGACATCGCATAAAGATAATACAAATTGCATTCGTCACAGCTCAAGAACCATCGTCCACTGAATCATCATATAATTCTGCCTCAGATCCCTTACACGGCGAAGCAACCATTAGATCAGCCCACGTGTGATGGTCATCACAGCCTCGCCTGGAACAATCAGCATTCAGAAGGAGGCTGTGAACACACGAAGCACATGTACACAGGGCGGCGTCTGTGTGTGGGGGTGGGGGTGGGGGTGGGGGTGGGGGTGGGGGGTGGAGAGTAGCCACGTGGTGCCTTGTCCGGCCGTGCTGCTCAGGGTGTAATTGGTTTTGTCAGGTGTGAGGCCTCTTTCATCACAGCATGATGCATGTAGTGGACCAGGTAAGTGACACTCACATAAACATCGTCCTTGGAAGACGCCTGAGTAGGCTCATCACCGGATGTTCACGGTACATTAACATGCCCGAGCCGTGTTAATATTTCCACAAGTATTCTGATGAGATAGAATTATATTCATGCTTCATGTAACTGGAAACATATCATTATGTGGTAGATAGTTATAGCCTGAGTGAAAACCACCTCAGAGGTTTGATATTAATTACATTGACATCACTCTACTGACGCTCCTCAACCAAGTGATGCTGAGCAGGGAACACTCATATGGAATGGGCCAGATGTATGTAACACTCCATTCACCTGTCAGCATCGAGCAAAACAAAGGTGTGTAAATATCCACTGCTGAGCCGATGGATGGACAAAACCAATGCGCAAAGCTGGGGAACGGAGATGCCCCATTCTCCTTAAAGCAAGTGCAATGCTTACATTCCACCCAAATACACTATCCTACTCAGATGGATTTGAGTTCTGTAAACATTTATTTTGGTTGAATCTATTAGGTACAAACTTAAATCTAATTTATTTCAACTCGGGATAGTTATAATTTTAAAGTGTTATCTTTGGAAATATTTAAATTGAAAGGATGCAAATGTCATATTGGCATGCAGATCGAAATGCTCGACTGGATTCATTAAACATTGACAGATTGCTTTGAAGTGAAAGCACATTCCTTATATGGAGCAATTAATGTTTGAGCAGCACAGTGGTATTCTAACTGTGATATGTAAGAGCATATGTAGGAAAGTGTTCGAAGATGTGAGGCTTTCATTGGCCTCTGCACCTGCATCTTGAATCTGTCGCACACAACGGTAACCGGACCATCGCCCATATCTACATTACGCCAGAAATGCCTGACTGCTACCGATTTTAATTATACAAGTGGTGCCACCATGATCAATCAGACGTGTTTTGTTTGGAAAAGGAATATGTGTGCCAATCAATGTCCTGTACTTCTATATCTCTAGGCTACAAAACAAATGTGGAAATGAGAAGAACATGTGTTATGGGGCTGTCACACTACGACGTAACGACGTCAACGTAGGGAGAACGTGAAGAACGTTGAACTTCTCGGCGTAGTATGCAAATTTGGGCACAAGTTGAACGTGCATGCAGCGTAGTGGATGAGAACATAACGTTGGTAAAGCGTAGTGATACCGTCAATGACCGAGAGAGGACAACGTCACTACGCTCACGGAACGTTATGAACGTTATTCCATCGCCATAAGAACGTTACATGACGTTAGCTATGTCATGAGACGTTGAACGTACGTTGAATGCACGTTCTCCTGACGTTCTCCTGACGTTCTCCTGATGTTCTCGTGACGTTCTCCTGACGTTCCCATTAAACCTCGTAGGCTTTTGCACTTGGTTTAATGTGGGTCAACGTAGTGGAACGTAGTGGAACGTAGTGAGCAGCGTTGAAATAACGTCCGTTTAACATCATTGACGTTCACTGAACGTGAACAGAACGTAGGGCGAACGTAAACCCTTACGTTTGACCTACGTCGAAAGTTTTGAACATGTCCAAAACCTTGACATAACTCGATGTAACACGACGTAATGTGACGTAGCTCGACGTCATTCTAACGTCATTTTGACGTCATCATGACGTAACCCAACGTCATGACGAAAAATGACCACGTTAGGCTCACGTTGGCTTGTTACGTCGTAGTGTGACAGGAGTATTAACAATGATCCTATTCCTTTTACGTGTTTCTAACTATAATGTTGTGCATAACCGATACAGCTGTCGCTGATGTTCTGGGTCTCTTCTATAAAGCATTGTACCACTACTCACCCGTTATAGTTACACAAGGCCACATGTCAATATCTATACGAAACCATAGTTGACACGATTTCATTACTTATTTTCCTATGCTAAGGAGCAAATACCCCTTCCAAGTATGCCCGGAAGAACAGTGCCTTCCCGTTGAAATCTGTTAGTTGTTCAGATAAATATGTATATATATATATTCCAAAAAGAAATTGGTATGTTCGAGCCATCCATTGTCATGCTCATATAATTAACACTTCCGGTCCTGAGCCACCTCGATGTGCACAACCAACTTCCGGTGAGCAAATTTATTTCTTTTCACCACAGCCATCCTTCGGTGTTCATCGGCTCACACCGCCAGCCCATCTCTGACTCTGCATCCTGCGCACCGTCACTAGGCAACGTTAATTGCCTCAGTGAAGCACACCAACATGACCCGCCCATCGTTGCCTGGCAACGGGGAATTCGCTACTAGGATGCGGAATCCATCTTGGGTGTGGAAGTCCGCTGGTTGTGTACAGCACGATGGCAGTGATTGGTGTCCACGCCAGGGGTCGCCAATTGTATTTTTGTAATTACCATTTACTAGTCACGTGACTTACTCGGGTTGTAAAGTCATCAGCATTTTGCTGTAAGTGAATTGAAATCCTTCCGCGCACCTAAACGTATTCGGACAATCATATGTATACACATACACACATGCATATCCATATATATCCATATATATCCATATATATCCATATATATCCATATATATCCATATATATCCATATATATCCATATATATCCATATATATCCATATATATCCATATATATCCATATATATCCATATTTAGCCTGGATATACACTGTATATCCTCGTGTAAAGGGCGGAATATGGTGCTCCCCTCTTGCGGTATGCAATAGAGTCTAAATTCACTTGGTTCATTTACTATCCGTTGGGCGACGCTGCGTTCCGTAGCCGAGGCAGTCTGTGCCAGGTACAGTCGACAGTGCTCGCCTAGTCGCCACCACCACCAACATTTATATATATATATATATCCATATATTCCCATATATATATATCCATATATATCCATATATATCCTTATATATCCATATATATCCATATATATCCATATATATCCATATATGTCCATACATATCCATACACATCCATACATATTCATATATATCCATGCATATGTATCCATATATATCCATATGTATCCATATATATCCATATATCAATATATATCCGTATATATCCACATATATCCATATATATATAGACATATATATCCATATATATCCATATATGTCCATATATATCCATATATATCCATATATATCCATATATACATAGGTCCATGTATATATATATGTGTATGTATAAATGTCCACCTTTATACAAGTATTATGCTAAGCGGTCAGAGGGCTTCCTGGCTTGAATGTGTGGGGATTCTGGAATGTTGTGTGCAATGCGGTTAGAGGAATTTGGTGCACAGTTGTCTGTGGGGACAGATAAGCGAAGGTAGCCGGTCAGCTGGTCCTTCCTGTACCACTACCGGTTGATCACTTCTGCCTGATTTTTTCTTTTAAATAAAGAGATTGAGGTCTTAGAGGCCAGCCAGAGGCTGTCTTGTCGTTATTGTTATTATTACTACTATAGTGCAGATCATATATATATACATATGCATATGCATCTGAATACATATGCATACATATACATATACATGTATGCATATATATATATATATGCATACACATAATATACAAAGATATTCATATGCATATATCCCATGTGGAATGATTACAACAAATGGGCACATCATACCTAGACTGGGACTCAAACACACACTTCAGCCATTCCGGGACGAGCGTCCCCACGCCCCTAGAGTGCCTACGTAACTAGTGTGAGCCACTTACCTATGCCTACCTGTGTGTGTATAATTTCCCCTGGGTGTGTGCTTGGGGTGCAGGTGAGTGCAACTAACTAGACTGCTCTCATATCCCCTACTCACCTGTAACTAGCATCTTGTCTTTTTGGTTTAATAGCATCCTACAGTCGGTACGTGGATTACTGCCTCAGAGCTGAACTGAAATTGTGTGAGAAAAAAACCCCCAAAACCCCATATATAAAAACACCAGCAAAATAGATGGGTGCCTATAAAAAGCACATCCATAGTGAAGCTCACAGCGGGAGTCACCTAGGTGTTGTGCACAGATTACGGAGATCCATCACGGCACGCCGGGTACCCGTGACAGGCACGACGAGGGTGCTCCCCGCCCCGGGCACCTGCGCACTGAGTACGTCCCCACGTCGCCAGGTAATGATGCAGCTTCTCTCGCTGTACTCATTGCAGGCCCCTGCCCGCCCCATCTAGTAGTGCCCATGGCTGATCAGTTATCGTGGTGTGAAATACGCAGCGGAAATGAACAGGCAGTCAGGGAATACATAAATGACGAGGTCATTAGTTGAGCAGTGCCCCATCACTCCCACACCCACTCAGGGCCTTCTGCAGCTGGGTGGTCCCCGGGGGTTGGCGTAGGCATAGGGTGGGGGAGATATCTTTGGGGTGTTGGGGGTTTTATGTTAGAGTATATATCTCCAGCGGCTCGCCGCTGGAATTTAAATGCGCAACATGGAGGGCAGCGCACCGGGCGACAGCCCAAGCTGCTCCACCTGTCATCCTGATAAGGCGGGGGGAGGCGGCGGCCCCTGGGGTCGGCCGGGGCGGCGCGGGGCGCTCCGCGGCAGCGAAGCGCGCCTGCGCGCTAATGACCGTGACGCCCATTAAGATAGGCGGGGGGAGGCCTCTGCCGCGCCCCGTCTGCGCCGCCCAGCTACCCCCACTCGGCAGCCCGCGCGCACCCGAATCAGACGCCTAGAGCTGCTCAGCCTCAGCGCCATCTCAGCCTCTCCGCCCTCCTTCCAGCCTGTGCTCGTCCATCATGGCGGAGGATGGAGGTTCCCTCACGGATTTTGATTTCCTGGACTGGGCCACCCTTGCCGGCTTAAGCAGGAAAACCACTGGCACTATGGCGCAAGAGGACCTAACGGACAAGGCGGCACTGCTTGCAATCGACCGAACAGACTTTGCGGCACTGGACATCTCCCGCGGTCAGCGGGCCCTCCACCGAGCGGCCCTCTGTGAGCTGAGAAACAACGGATTCGGCACCGGCACCAGCGCGAGCCCCAGCCGGGGGGAGGACAGCCAGCCTCCCGCGGCCCAGGTCGACCGCACAGCGGCCGACCGGCGGCGGCACAACACCGACATGGCACGGCAGGAGTACCACGCCATACTGGAGGCAGGTGCCGCATTCGACCAGCTTTGGACATCTGCGGCGCCCGACAGGCTCCTCGGCCGAGCGGAGAGCAACAGGGCCGAGACGCCGGAACGCCCTGCCCCCGCAGGCGCGTCGGGATACATCACCCCTCCAGCCGCCCCCGTGACTCGCCCCAGTCGGCATGGCGTCGGCCCGGACCCACGCCATAATCTCACCGTCCGCGCGAAAAGTAGCAAGGCGTTGAGAATAATCGATTACCTCCCGCGCACTGTGCGCAAGCGTATCGCTAAGAAGAGGAAGGAATACCTGCAAATAGTCGACCCTCCCTCCGGCCTGGTACAGTTCAAGACAGAGGAGGATTCCTGCACCTGCGTGTACTTGACGCAGGGGGAGTGGGGGGCGGCAAACCAGTGCCTGGCTGCGCACCTGCTCCAGATGGGTGATCTGGAGCGCCAGGATATCGAATATTATATGTCCTATACCGCCAGCATACATAACTTTGCTGCCAAGTTTGAATGGCAATCGGTCATAGACTACGACACGCAGTACCGTGAGGTAAAGGCGGGGCATGGTACGGCCTGGGGTACCGAGACCACGTACTCATCCCCAGGCAGCGCCCCGCCCCCATCCAGAGAGGGCGGGGCGGCCACCCCAGCAGTGGCCACGGGGGGCACAGCAGCAGCACAGGATGGGGCGCACCGACACCACCGCGGCCACCACAGGGGAGAAAACCATCTGCCGATTATTCACGAATACAGGCAAGTGCCCCTACTCCCGCTGCAAGTATGAGCACACGAAGAAAGAATAGGGGGAGTCGGGGTCGGCCTTGATCCCGGAGGCCTGGGAGCGGCTGCTCCCCCTGGACAACCCGTGTGTGCGGATATCATCGCCGCGCTGCGCTACGGCTTCCCCGTCACCAACACCCTGGTCCCCGGCATGCCCTCCCTCCAGCCCAACCACCCCTCAGCAACGCACCCCGACCTGCGGGGCGCAGTGGATGCGCAGGTGCGCGTGGAGATCGAGAACGGTCGCTACGTCAAGCGGTGCGGCCCTGCGCACATCACCAGCGCCCTCGGGGACATCCCCAAGGAGTGGGGTGGGATCCGACTGATCCATGACGCCTCCCCCTCCAGGGGGGGTGCGCTGAACGATTATGCGGAGGGCACGGGCTACAGCTGCTCCACAGTTGAGCAGGTGGCCGCCCTCCTCCAGCGGGGCGACTATATGGGCAAAGTCGACCTGGCGAGCGCCTACCGGGGCGTGCGCATCCACCCCGCGACTACGCATACGCGGGCCTGCAGTGGACTTTCGCGGGTGACACCGCCCCCACCTACTTATATGACACCCGACTGATGTTCGGCGCGCGATTGAGTGCTATAATATTCAATCAGCTCACGCAGGCGGTGCTGGGTGTCATGCGCGCACGGGGGTGGGGCGAGCACATAATAGTGTACTGCGACAATTTTTTCGTCACCCACCCCCGTCGCGGCGAGTGCCGCCGCCTCATGGGGGAAGCTCATGGCCCTCCTCCGCGACCTGGGGTTCGCCATTAACTACAAGAAGCTGGTGGGCCCCAGCACTAACATCACTTTCCTGGGAGTGGAGATCGACACTACATCCTTCACCCTGGGCCTCCCCCTAAGGAGGCTCCGGGCCCTGGTGGCAGAGGCCGAGGCGGCGGCAGCGCGCCGCAGCCTAACCAAGCGGGGCCCGCAGTCAGTATGCGGAAAACTGGGCTGGGCCGCCCAGGTGCTGTACGGGGGGGCACACTCACCTCCGCCGCATCCTCGACCTCATGGGCACTCTGAGCCGCCCCTCCCACCGAATTCGGACTACCACTGTGGTGCGCGAGGATCTCAGCTGGTGGATCCTGTTCGCCCGCAGCCACAATGGGCGCACGCCCATCCTGGACGCCGCCCCCACCACCCCCGTCTCTACCGACGCCTGCCTGGACGGGGTGGGTGGCTACCACAACGGGGACTGGTTCGCCCTTGCCTTCAGCGACTGGCCGGGAACCCAGCATTTGTCCATCAACTACAAAGAGGTGCTCAGTTTGGTGCCTGCGGCGTACCTCTGGGCGCACACCTGGGCCAATAAGCAAGTATACATACACACCGATAACCAGGCTGCTGCCGCGATCATCACCCGCGGCACCGCGAAGGACCCCCTGGTCATGACTTACCTCCGCCAGGTGTACTACGCTTCCGTCGCTTACAACTTCAAGCTCCGCGCAGTCTATTATCCGGGAATCTCCAATGTCGTGGCCGACGCGGCGAGCCGACTCATGCTGCATGGCGGGCCGGAGCCCCTCCAGGCGGTGCTGGCGCACACCATTCCAGACGACCGCCGCGCCCCGCCCCCCCGGGCCGCCCACAGCCTCACTAGGTGTTTGGCATGCCCCGCAATAGGATGGACGCGGTAGCTCTCGACGCGAGGTGGCGTACTACCAACGCAGCGCCTACACCCCCAACACCAGACGGGCTTACGCCACGCACAGAACCGCCTACCTGCATTTCTGTACCGCGGTAGGTTCCCCGCCGGTCCCTGCCTCTTCCACCCTCCTCTGCCGTTATGAGGCGCACCTGGCGCGCCGCATGCGATACAGCTCGATACGGCAGTATTTGAACATAGTGCGCATGCTGCACAGGGAGTGGGACCTCCCTAACCCCCTGGAGGGCGACAACCGCCTGCTCACCACCCTTATGCGGCATCCGGAAAGCCCCCATCACCGCAGACATGCTGCTCGCCATACTGCGGCACCTCAACACAGCGAACCCCGCCAACGCGGCGGTTTAGGCCCGGCACTGGCCATATTCTACGGGCTCCTGCGGCGGTCCAACCTTATGCCCAACACAACCACCGCCTTCGATGCCGCGCGGCACCTGCGCCGCTCGGATACGCGTTTCACGCGCGCGGGCATCAACCTGACCATGCGCTGGTCTAAGACGAACCAGTACCGCAGCCCCTCGTGCGTGATCCCTCTGCCGCGCATGGCCGCGCACGCCCTCTGGCCCACTCAGGCAATGTATCACTTGTGCGCACACTCTCCGGCGGCCCCGCCCACGGGCCCCCTCCTATGGGCAGGGAGGGCGCCCCTCACCGCCCCCCTCTTCTGGGCTGTCATCCGCGGCGCGCACCAGCGCGCGGGTTTCGCGCCAGTGGACTACGGCACCCACAGCTCCCGGCGGGGGGGCTCTTGTGCCCTTTTCAACGCGGGCATCGGAAGCACGCATCTGCGAGCTCGGCGGATGGGCTTTGACAGCCTACACGGCCTACATCATAGCCGACACCGCGGGCATCGCGCGCACCACCAGCGCCCTGGCAGCTTCGATGCCGCACGCGTGAGCCTCCCGGCCCCACGGTGCGCACACACACACACACTACCACTACTACCAGCTGGGACTTGGGACACTGGGCGCGCGGGGGGAGGGCGCGCCACCCACCGGCGGGCCGGCGTGCCACCCTTTCCCCCCTGCAGGTACTGGGTTCGGTACCCAAACATTTGACTTTACTATTATGAACTTCAATTATGAACTTTAATTATTATTCCTTATTGATTTAAATTTGCATTACATGTTATTACCTCACTGTGCGCGCATTATGATTATTGCTTTGCATTACATGTTTAGCTCACAATATTAGAGTTAATTCCACTGCATTTTCCCACGCCCATTGGGGCTGCGCGCGCATGCTTGTGCGCAGGTGCGCACACTCATGTGCTTGTCTATGTTCACCTGTTTAGTCGGACTTCAATAAAAAGTCCTTTTACTCCCCCCGTGTGTTGGCCATTTAAATAACATATATATACAGATATTGGAATATATATATATATATATATATATATGTATATATCTTTGTTTTGTTGGGGTTATATGTTTGAGTATATATAGATACCCTAACCTAAATCCGTATGTTATATATAGTCTAACATACGTCAGGTGTCATAATGTGACAACCACCAGATGTTGTGTGTTATGGAGTCTTACTTTATAGGAACATCTATGCTTATCCCAGGATGGCTATGAGCTTGTAGCAATGAGCACTGATGGTGACTTTATAGTGTTGCCAGTACCATGACCGGATATCTCATTTCCCTGGTGCTAACCAAACCAGGACATGATTGATTCGATAAGGAACGACTCAACAGGGAAGTGCAGGGAGCAGACGAGGCTTATTATGAAATTGGATGGACAGAAGTTCCCGGGTTCGCTCTATCGATACAAGTTTGTAGTTCAAGAGGCACGGCCAGCGAAAAAACTGGAGTGTGGGTGAATCCAATGCTAACTCTCCAAGAAGACTTAGTGTCATTGGCCAGCTTATATAGAGCAGTGCAGAGTGTGTCAGCCAGCTGCCAGGACATGGGTGGACGGAGGGAAAACCGCCCATCCACGTGTCAGGAAATCATGCGCAGAGGCAGGGTGGGGGTCGGGGAAGAAGGGCAATAATTCCCTTCAAATCACGCCGAATGCCAACATTACAATGTATCCTATTAGTGCCACGCACCAGGCGCGGGTGCGACAAGCATAAATTGTCTAAGTCATTGCTTAGACTCAGCTGGGATCAGACTATGCCGCGCACCAATACAACCAGCACTCTTACAAACAACACAGCAACATCTCGATGAAATCACTCTACTGATAGGCCTTCAGAGTCCCTGTGTCTGTGCTATATGAGGCGTGCATGCTCGAGCCCCCTCTATGTATTGCCAATTTCAGTAATGGCCATTCGCATGCAAGAAACCTGTGTATGCCTGAATATTTCAGCCGTCTATGGGTAAGCTAAATCCATGCCTGGCGAGGAGCAGCCGCTGTATGCCAATATGTTGTGGGGTAGCGAGGAGGCGTCTTATGTGTAAGCGCATTACTACTATACTAGATTATAGCATGATATACCTGCTTATATAGAACGGCATATGGAATGAACAGGTGAGGTGACAAACTGTTAAGAGCGCTGGCTGGTTTCTCACATGGAATATGACAGTCAAGTCAATGACACACAAAATATATATGTTGTACAAGTTAGACTGGTACTTGGCATTATCAGGATAAAGTGCGGACTGGCTTACTCAGTGTCAGGATAAGGTGACAAAGTTGAATATTAGATCATTGTATTGGCAGCACTTGAAGGTTAAACTGAGTGTGTACTAATACATGTTGGTACCCAACCTGTATATATATATATAGTTTGAAAGTGGGCAGTGAGTGACCATTGAGATGGTCACGGTGCAGGATGTCAGCATATCAGAGTCAGTCTGGTATTTAATGCCAGTGCCACAGGAAGACACCGACAAACATTAAGTGGGCACTCTTTATATTTACATTATATCCACATAATGCATTACATAGTACATATATATAATCATAAGAGGTATATTCCAATAAGCATAAGAAACATTATATTTATATTTATAAAATCATATGTAGAACACGCTATTACCTGGGAATATATCACTGATCGACAGTGTCTAGATTGATCTTAATCTATGATAGATGCCTGTTTTATGTCACCTAAACACTGGAAGTGCCATATATGTTTCCGTCCAAGGAAGACCGTCAGTCAAAGCACAGCCACAGGGTACCCGGGAAAACCAATCACGTGGTCTATTTCCATCCTCCCCAAGAGACAGACTGGCAATAACACTGAGGAAAGAGCGGAACCCTCCCGCTTCAGAAGAAGCAATTTGAACGCAACTCGCTCACTTATTCACAAACATCCTCCCATTATCTTTGTATTTAGAGAAACCAGGATCAAAGCAAATTGATCTGAAATTTAAAATGTTCATAAAAAGTATGATTCCTGAGAGCTAGTTTCGTTTCTCATTGGGTAACCATTGAAGAGCTGTTCATAAATGCGTGGGAAACAGAGTTAGTGCTTTACTCATTGTGAATTCATTGGAGGGTTTGAAACAGCTGGTTTATAAGCTGGAATATCACAAAGGGTCCAGTTGAGGCAGCATATATTCTTAACCAGTCCCCTGTACTCGGCACCACACTGATTAATACAAAGAATATACATTGGACCGAGCAACTTCATCAGTGAGAGGCATGCTATGGTGTTCTACATTAGCAACTTCATCAGTGAGAGGCATGCTATTGTGTTGTACATTAACAACTTCATCAGTGAGAGGCATGCTATTGTGTTGTACATTAACAACTTCATCAGTGAGAGGCATGCTATTGTGTTGTACATTAACAACTTCATCAGTGAGAGGCATGCTATGGTGTTGTACATTAACAACTTCATCAGTGAGAGGCATGCTATGGTGTTGTACATTAACAATTTCATCAGTGAGAGGCATGCTATGATGTTGTACATTAACACCTTCATCAGTGAGAGGCATGCTACAGTGTTGTACATTAACAACTTCATCAGTGAGAGGCAATCTATGGTGTTGTATATTAACAACTTCATCAGTGAGAGGCATGCTATGGTGATGTACATTAAGAACTTCATCAGTGAGAGGCTCGCTATGGTGTTGTACATTAACAACTTCATCAGTGAGAGGCATGCTATGATGTTGTACATTACAAACTTCATCAGTGAGAGGCATGCTACAGTGTTTTACATTAACAACTTCATCAGTGAGAGGCATGCTGTGGTGTTGTACATTAACAACTTCATCAGTGAGAGGCGTGCTATGATGTTGTACATTAAGAACTTCATCAGCGAGAGGCATGCTACAGTGCTGTACATTAACAACTTCATCAGTGAGAGGCATGCTATGGTGTTGTACATTAACAACTTCATCTGTGAGAGGCATGCTATAATGTTGTACATTAACAACTTCATCAGTGAGAGGCATGCTACAGTGTTGTACATTAACAACTTCATCAGTGAGAGGCATGCTATGGTGTTGTATATTAACAACTTCATCAGTGAGAGGCATGCTATGGTGATGTACATTAACACCTTCATCAGTGAGAGGCATGCTATGGTGTTGTACATTAAGAAATTCATCAGTGAGAGGCATGCTATGGTGTTGTACATTAACAACTTCATCTGTGAGAGGCATGCTATGGTGTTGTACATTAACAACTTCATCAGTGAGAGGCATGCTATGGTGTTGTACATTAACAACGTTATCAGTGAGAGGAATGCTATTGTGTTGTACATTAACAACCTCATCAGTGAGAGGCATGTTATGGTGTTGTACATTAACAATGTCATCAGTGAGAGGCATGCTACGGTGTTGTACATTAACAACTTCATCAGTGAGAGGCATGCTATGGTGTTGTACATTAACAACCTCACTAATAGAGCCAACAAATAGCTACATGTTGTTTCGCAGAACAATCTACCCCAAACAGGTGAGTCTTTGGCCTGTCTTTTCTGTGTCAGTCGAGGTTGTCTTTAAATGAATAGTGCTATTTCAGATATATAACTGACAAATCACGCCTTATGGATACTTTTTCTAAACGAATTATCAGTAGAGTATTATGTTTTCTTCCTGTCACAGAAAGGTCCCGATGATATCAGGCACATATAATTTGAAAGTAGTTTTCGGAATAAGATCCTTTTGTTTTTGCGTCCACTGCTGCACACCGGTCAGTTGAACGTAATGCTCTTTTTCAGAGAGCTGATGAGGCCATGGAAGGAAATGCGAAGTAACTAAATATATCCAAAGAATGCAATGAATGCACAATATGTGATGGTGAAGCATAACATGAGTTAAATAATACTGGTGATGGTTGGTTCTAGTTCGTAGTGTAAAACCAAATCGTGCTACTTGCATGGTTACTACCAGGTACTGTTCAGGCTGATGGGAGTTATATATATATATATATTATTATTAGTTTGTATGTGCTTATATATATATATGTGATGTATAACGCATTATACAAATATGCATGCTAGCGGAACATATATACTTTGCTACTTCCTCCATAGGCACGTTGGTCGAGTGCCCCCCCCCCCCCCCCAAGCTGTATGGGAGTCGTGTATGGGTGCACCCCCTCGCGCCACACACCCACAGGATATATAGGAAAATTCGTATATATAATCATTCTAAATCTTACCATCTGCGATGGTCTTGGGGCAATAGTGCCCACTGAGAGTTGGCACGAGTGCGGTCGCTGACCACTCGCCGGTGGTGCCACTGTGACCACAGAATGAAATACGCACTAGACCAGTAGGCCTACACAGTAGATAGTTTGTGGAGGGTGACACATAGATGGAATGGACTGAGAGGTGATAGTGTCCCTGTTTATAATTCCATAATAGATTCTACAGCATACATATTTACATATTATATATACCTATATATATATATTTACTGTTCAGCAGTTCAGTGAGTGGTGGTTACAGTGTGAACGGGAGGTGCTTCCACTATTGGAGCTGAGGTTGGGGAGGCTAGAGCAGTAGATGACTAGGCCAGACTCCATTAGTCCATGAACTGAGTGAGTGATGGGAGAAAGGAGGGATATTCCGGATTATTATACTCATGTAAGTCTTATACAGCATATATATAAATATATATATATAAAGGTGCACAACTAATCCCAGCTGTCCTCGCCCAACCACAGGCTCCCTGAGGCATCCACTTGTAGCCCCACTTATTGCCCAGCGCGGTAGGCGGGCCCCACCCTGGGCGCAACGTAGCCCTGCCAATGGCATGCTGTCACATCTCAGGGCGAGACACTCACTCACCCACTTGCCGGAGCACATGCCAGTTTCCTGAAGTGTATATTGCATGGGGGGTGACAGGCTGCCAGCCGGTGCTCACGGCAAGTCAGCCACGGCGAGGGGAACGAGGAAATGTGTCAAGACAAGGCTTTGGCACTGCAGCAAATCCGGGTTTTGATCTAAAGGCTAGCGGATACTACCCGATTGATCTAGTCTAACATCCGGGTCATAGTTCTCATGGTCGTGTGCTGGTAGAACTGTTGCTTCATTTACCATGATGCCGGTAGTTTTGTTAATTTACTGCAGTGCCCATACATTGGTTCATTTAGCATAGTGCCCATACGTTGCTTCATTTACCACAGTGCCTGTAGTTTGGGTCATTTATAGTAATGCCCGTAGTTTGGTTCATATAATGTAATGACCATAGTTAAGTTCATTTACCATAGTACCTGTAGTTTGGTTCAATTGCCATAGTGCTGGTATTTTGGTTCTTTTACTGGCGTGCCTGTAGTTTGCTTCATTTACCATAGTGCTGGTAGTTTGCTTACTTTAATGTAGTGGTGATAGCTTTGTTCATTCACCATAGTGCTGGTAATTTGGTTCATTTACTGGCATGCCTGTAGTTTGCTTCATTTACCATGGTGCTGGTAGTTTGGTTCATTTAATGTAGTGGCAATAGCTTTGTTCAATTACCATAGTGCTGGTAGTTTGTTTCATTTACCATAGTGCTGGTAGTTTGGTTCATTTACCATAGTGCCCGCAGTTTCGTTCATATAGTGCACCACCCATTGTTTGGTTCATTTACCATAGTGCCACAAGTCTAGGCCATTCCATAATTGTACACATCTAACTTAGTGAGTGATACATTGAACAATTAGCATTGCATACTATATTACTAAGTAAATCAATACTAAGTAAGTAAATGCATACTAAGTTAATTTAATATACCCTGTCAATGTGAATCCATTGCTGTCTAGTTGGAATGTTTTCTCCTGACATAGCTCCAAAGGTTACTCCTTTAGCAGGAAGATTCCTCCTAAGTCAATTAAAGTAGATTAGAATGATTGATCCAATATATATATATATATATATATATATATATATATCTATTTAACATATTCTGACTGGATCTAAAACCTATGGGAGTATTCCACGGTACCATGATGGCATAGTTGCTCTTATTTCCAAATTACGACAATAATAATATTATGTACGAAACTAACTTGTCACTTACTCTGGATTCTCGCTGAAAAAGTAAATCAAACTTCTATCATTACCGTAATTGTTTGTAAGTACCAGCATTCGATTGATCTCACCTGGAATAACACAACCAGCATTAATCAAATATGTTCATTATTAAAGCTCACACCGCACAATCCGTTATAAACATAAATTTACTAAATCAAACAGCATAAGCAGAAAGTAGTACTGCAGTTAGTTGCGCACAAGCTCCCTCAGACTAACATTCGGTAGATTACAACGATTAAACTAAAATATTATTAATAAAAATGACGGAAGCTCAAAACCATCGCACTGTGCAACTTTAATGGCGATTGCAAAATAACAAGATTAAACTTTTGGGTGGAAAAAGTGGAATGGGCACAGGTGTGTTGTGGTTAACGAGGTCTGCTCCCTAAAGATTGGCAGCAGCGATTAATGGAGTAATATTGGGGCGTGCCTCTCAATGGGAACACGTAATACGACGCGCAGTATGAGGTAATATCAGGCATCAATGTAAGCTGGCCTTCTGTGGTGAAAATGATCGTTATGTAATGGATGAAGCATTTCGGTAACATTGAACAAGTACTGATTTTGTTTGAGTATTCATGGTCATGCCCTTTTTGTGGGAACTGCATTGGTTTGTACTGTAGAAGTCTACACTGATCTTTCAGGCAACACACCACATAGAGAGGTGGGCTTGGTACGGTGCTTGTATTAGGGAGCCTAGGTGGCTTGGTGGTTAGGATGCTAGTCCTGAAATGGCAAGAAGTGTGGGTTTGGATCCCATTTGAGGTGCAATTGTATCTCTGTTTGTGTCACCCACGGGGCAGTATTGAGTCTTGTTCTACAAAAGTGTAAATAGTTGTAACTGGGGCTGGAAGGCCGGCGCGTCGGCGCAAAGGGAAACAATGTGTCGTTCAGCCAAATCAAATATTTACAACCCACAAAATAATGTGTGTTAGGAAAAAGCAAAGCCATATTTGAGGTGCACCGGTTGTAGGGCCTAGTCTTTTTGTCAAAGGTTCGTGATGGGAAACTGTAGGCTGGTGGCGCCATCTGGACCCACTGCTGCGTGCGTGTGAAACTAACCACGTGACTAACATTGCATGGACACTGAAGGCCGTGGAGTAGCAACTGTCACTCATTCAGTCTTGACTCGGTAGACTACACTCAACCTACATCGCAACCTTTGCAGCACCGCGTATTCCCAAGTGGTCACCCGTCCAAGAAGTACCGTCCATGAAATCACTAAATGCCAAAAGATGTCGATAGACACACGTCTAACTTAGATTTAGGGTACTCCTTGAATATTTCTTTGAGAATGTCAGCCTCTAGACACATAAGTTGGTGGCTTTGACATGGTAAATAGCAACGATGTCTTGCTCTTAGTTTCAAATGCCGTGCATTTAATACATTCATTGATTAAGCAATTTCAATTGCGAACAAATTGTCTTCCCCATTCCACTACTACTTGCCTTATCCTAGTGATGCCGAACGCCAGACTGCCTAATAACAAAATTGAATACAAACTGTTAAGCCATTGATTTGAATTAACCAGATTTGAATGTCATGCGTTCCTCAGAGAAAGTGGGCGATTGCATTCCAAATATCTTCAGGGGTAGTACATGTTCATAAACGTAGGCTTGTACTTAAGTAGATTAGATTATAATAGATTAGGACTGTGATTTAAGGCTGAATGAACGCAAGCCTGACCGCTTCAAAACAGTTACCTGCAGTCCTAATCCGACCCTAAAATGATGCATACAAAATAGCGACCTGTAGCGTGTTGCTCAGACGGCAGACCCCAAGGAACGAGACGTGCATCACTTTCGCATCCGCCGCAAGACTTAGTGGTTGAAGCACCAATGGTAAAAGCATGTGAGAGTAGGCTGGATAGACATAGGAGAGGACACCCACAAATAAGACTTCATGGCTCCAGTTCGTTTTGACCATAACAAGCTGGCATTGGAGGCCTATTCAGGCCTAGTTCAGCCAGAAGAGGATCTGTCAGTTAAATATGTAAGTTATAAGTTGTCAAATTCGCTCGTTACTATTCTGATAAGTGAAGCTGTGTTGGTCACGTGACTACCCCTTTAACTGACTTACCCCGGCTTTATTTTGATGGATGTGCCGGGTGTTTCCTTCAGGAGGGCCTATCCAAATCAGTTATTTAAATAAATCAATTTAATTAGTTTTCAATTCTCCCTACATTCTGACAAAACATACTCGCATCTTATCAGTGCGAGCCAATTTCGAACTAGGCCAATACAGTAATGTCCTTCACACAATGTGTGTAATTAGTAGGAATATGTTGAGATGTTGCCAAAATACTTAGATATAGAGATCTGCTGTATACTTGATTATGTGATTATAAATAACGGATTGGATTGAATGAGCTGAAGTGCTCATTCGCTGTTACTGCTGGGGATATCAGAGATCTGCAACGAACCCAGCCATGCCGATACCCGACCTATGCCACTACCTTGTTAGGTGTCACCTGTCCCCGATTGGCTGGGTCCTAGAGTCACCCAAAGGTCAACCAATCACGTGCTGCATATCTCCAGTAGAGCTGTGTTCACCATTGCACTTCTCATCTCCGTCACATACCCACGATGGTAAGGTGGATAAGGGCGTTGTAAGGAGGTGTCGTGATACCCGACACCTGCTCACAACATCTATATCCACCTTACCATCCTCACATTAGGGCATGATCCCTCTGGTTACAATTAGGTGTATTTGACTTGGTTGTATAAGATATCGGTGACAGGGCACCCACCGACCAACCAACACCTCAGACTACAGGCCACCTTCCTAAATCACTTGGCCACATACCCTAAAGCTGCAGAGTCCCATGAAGGATCAATCTTTTCAAATCAAAACAATTATCTAAATTTGATTCTTTATATCTACTTTAGATACTGGTGCACATATTAAACATTTGTCGCCACACCAAAGGGACAACTGAGGAACTTGATTATAACCTGTACTGCAGAATGCTTTGGTGTCACAGTTTTGGCATACTTACACAAATATATGTACAGTACAACCCCGTTAAACCAAGCTCTGTAAAACCAAACGATCGGTTAATCCAAACTTTTTTCGGCGGCCCGGTAAAATACTACCATTTATCATATAAAAAAGTTGGTTAATCCAAAGTATCGGTTATTCCAAACAAAATTGTCGGCCCCAGGCCACTTGCGGTACAGTTAACCCAAACTTTCATGTGGTTTAAGGTAATCTGAGACTTTTGTTATATGATAAATGGTAGTATATTGCCAGGTCGCCGAAAAAAAGTTTGGATTAACCGATCGTTTGATTTAACCAAGGTTGGTTTAATGGGGTTAAACTGTATATACATAAAAACAATAATCATAGTGTCCACATACATTGTACATTCATAATGCACCCCCGTTTTTGCCAAAGCCAAGTCAAAGTTAAAGCTTGGTTAAACCAATGATCGGTTAATTCAAACACATATCTGGGGTCCCTTCAAGTTTGGTTTCAACTGACTTGAAGCTAATGTAAGGTATGTAATAACAATCAACCTATTGGCTTTATCTTAGAAAATATCAAACCCATCGGACTATGCCACTTTAATTTAATTATATTTCCAGCCATGGGTTGCATTGTTGCTCATGTGTCTGCTTGATTTACATCATGTGCCTGTTTGATTTGGTGAGGTGGCATGCCCTTTCTCTCCTTGTCAGCCCATGTTTCCATGCTTATCACAACTGTGGTGTATGTGAAGAGATTCTGGCTGAGACAGAAATAAAGTTGTGTTTCTTTGGCAACGCGCTCTTTCAAATTCTCCCTCTTTGGCCAGCAATGGTTGGTTCTGCCAGGATTATTTTATCCGGCCTGCTTCTCGAACCACTGTTATCTGGTCCATGCAGATTGAACGTTATCCTTGCAATCTAACATAAGCATCACCACCCTTAGTTCTAGTAAATTAGTATCACTGACAGTCCGTTTTTGTATTTGTGCCAAAGCAAATAATCCCAGCTAAATCCAATAATCCCAACCATGTCTCATATTTGTCAACCCATTTCTTGTTGCTAGTGTTCATTGACAATGGAGAGCCACGTATGTTACCTCTTATGTACCGTATATATATATATGAATATAATATATATACACATGTTGTTGTCAGCGACAACTACTGGTGCACTCATTAAGCATTTAATTCTGCATCGATCGAGTACTAACTCTATTTAATTAAACGTTCAATGCTCAACAATATGGGGGTTCCAAACATTTCGAACTCCTATGCCAAAATTAATTTAACATGTTATCACTTAAGATATTTGCAACAAATTACTTCAAGCTAAAGTGAAACAAACATTATTTGTATCTACCTTTTAACAACGAAACAACCTAAAAACAATGCGACTATGCAACTTTAATATGAGACAGCTAAGCATGTACCCTTAAATTGGCCACCCTACCTTAAGGGGGTAATTTGTACAGTTCTGGCGTGTTACGGTAATCAGAACCATTGTTTATTCGGCCATGCATGCAAGGCTCCAGGGAGGGGTGGGGGGCTCGGCCGTGTTCTCCACGTTGTAAATATTTATTTAACACACTCCTCCTGAATATGCAATGGCTCTGGTGTGTCTGGCCACCGCAGTGCTTGGCACAGCGCACATTGTGACGTGTCCTGTTTGCCTTGTTCCTAGTTCACGTTTGTTGTTCTTACGTTCTACCTCAGTGTGGTGTTTTTTTTGGACAATGGAAGGTGGTGTATTCTCGGGTTTACGTTTCTCATGCTCACCAGGGCAAGTAGTGCTCCCGTTGTATGGTGTGTGAGGCGAGTGTCTATCCTGCACTATCCTGCCCCCTCCTGCTTTATCGTACACTATCATGCACTATCCTGAGCTATCATAAACTATCATACACTGTCATATACTATCATTCACTATCATTCATTACAACACATTATCCTGCACTATCCTGAACTACCATGTACTAACATCCACTTCCGTGAATTACCATGTACTATCATGTACTATCCTGCACTATCCTGAACTATCATGAACTACCATGTACTAACATCCACTTCCCTGAATTACTCTGTACTATCATGCACTATCATGTATTATTCTGCACTATCATGTACTATACTGAACTACCCGATACCAGCAAGCACTATCCTGCCCTGTCCTGTTGTTGATGCACTCTTCTGCAATATACGGCACTATCCTGCACTTTCCAGTACTTCCCTGCCATAGTATGCACTATTCTACACAAGCCTGCAGCAGCCTGTTCTAGCCTGCACTAGCCTACACTAACATGTACCTTATGATGCGTGGCTAGCTATTTAGATCAAATACCCACCTTCAGTACGGGTGTCTAAGCTGTTCAGGTCCCGGTCCCAGTGGTCAGTATGTATAAACATAGTTGTAGAATTGATGAACGTGGGGAGAGTGCCACCATACCAAGCTGGTGACGACGTGATTCTCCCCATTCAACGTTCAAAGTCTATTAATCCATATGACTGCATAAATTCGGCATTTGAAAAGTAATGGGCTACGATGGATACGTATCTAAGTCGTATATTTAGCCGTCCACCTGTCCCCAGCAGTGGGCTTTCATACATTCCTTGTTCGGTTGTAACCAGGCCAACCACTGCTTCCAGGTACTTCTTGGCAAACCGGAAACAATACCATGCATCGACTACCACTTGCTTGTCTTCCCCACCCACCCGCCCGCCCATATTACACCACGTTGGAGACAGATACATTTATCTTCCGGCTTCCTGAATGAAGAAAGCTATTGTTATCAGTGCGCACGTGTCTGAGTCAGTCCTTATCGAATTGAAATGTCCATGTTTAATCAACGAATATAATAAACATTAAAAGTGGGATCGTAAGAAAGGTGATTGCTGGATAGTTCTTTTGTTCAAGGTCGCCCGTCGCGCTTTACAGTGGAAATGCGTTGCAACGGGTTCCAAGGACAGTCATGGTTTAAACCGATGCAACGCCTTTCGGCCGGGTCAGTCTATTGACTTGTTGTTGGGAACATGTAATTGGCCGTGGTGTTGAGGTCGGGATGTGAAGTTCCCCCATCAACCAGGGCCAACCATACTAGGTCAATTCGTGAATGCATGAATACATGAATGCTTACCACCTCACCAGGCAATAGCGGAAAGGCAAGACGTGGGGAGGTTTTCAAAAAGCAATGCAGTGGTTAGGCCATCCTGGAAAGACAGCAACGTAAGTGGCATTCTTCATCTAACAAGGGCACTGCAGGTATTCGCAGTACCTGCACAACAGGATGTGGCATTTATGTCATTTGTGTCACCGCTTCCGGAGGGGACCCGACGCAGTGGCTGAACGCTCGCTTCCCATCCACAAGGTCGGGAGTTCGAATCCCTGCCGACCACGTCCATTTTGGTGGAATTGATACTTGTCGCTAGCATGTCGTCTTAGTATGGATGGGCAACGACTCTGATTAGATCAGCATCAGGATAGTGTGGCTGACTGGGATATCGGAAAATGGTGCTGGTGGCTTGGTTTCCCATTGGGGCAGCACTATTAAGTCGATATCAGGGCGCACTGTCAAAAGCTGGTACCCATGTGATAAACTTTAATCTTTAATAAACACTTTCTCATCGGTATATTTGATTCAATAGGATATTCATAATAATATATATTTGTCTCTGTCCATGCCCCTTCCAAGCACCTCTCATGCCCGAACGTGAATGGTGTGTAATACATGCATAATGGCCATAGCAAGCCACAAACATCAGGCAATATTTAATATTGAACACAGCAATCCTCAGCAGACTTAAACCAGAGGAGTAGCGAACCCATCCTGATCAGCACATAGCCCGACGCTCAATAGTATTAGGGCAAGAGAAAACTTGGTTGTCTCCGTGTCAGGATAAAGAAAGCTGGTGACAGGGTACCCCAATCTGGCAGCACTATAAAGTCTTCATATCAGTGAATCCGGTCATCACTCGACACCTATTCTGACGCGACCTTAGATGTTGCGAGGATTTAAAACCCCTATGCGTTACTGACTCAGTCATTAACATAAAGCCCTGAGCAACACCGAACATAGTCGGACTAAAGACTGAAGATGCAGACTAAGACGACTGAGCTGAAAGCGGCAGGTATTTGGCCACAATCTCCACGGGAACATGCCCTGCCACTACGCGTCGCCCTTCTAGTGACCGGGTGCGGCTGCGTGCGGCCTAGTCGGGGTTTGTTGTACTTTAAAGGCCGCCCCTGCGACATATCCGACTAAGTGCTGCTTCTAGTGATTCGCCCTGTTTGATCTTTCCCCCTCCCTATCCCCTTTCCTTCACCACCGACCCTCCCCCCCCCCCTCCCTGGCCCCTCGCCACTTCAACCTCCCATATCCATATCAGGCATGGGTCGTGTATAGGGGTAGTAGTTCCCGAATACAACTACATGGATCTTCTTCCATTTGGTTCCGTTAATACAACTGAATTGGGGACATTTTCGGTTGCTATTACACTTTTGGAGTTTACCTTTCGTTAAAGTTTCACAGTCCGATAATTATAATCTATCTTACTTTAGTTTGAAATAACTTTGATAATAAATGACTAAGTTTTGTTATATTTGAAGTGCAAACGTCCACATTTAATGTTTGCATGCACACCAAAACTCTGACACAATAGGTTTATGCAGAAACAGGTTCTACTAAATTGTCTCAGTATTCTGTTCTATGTTCAACAACTGGTTGATGGGTGCACTAGGACCTAAGTTCAATATGTAGAATAACATCTAGATTAGTCTTTTGGTTTTGAAAAGTTGATGTTTTAAATTTAAAAATAAAGATGTTTGCCTGGGATTAAATTCAGCAGTGCGACTCAGCTGGTGTCAGTTCTTGATTTCTGCCATATAACACACATTCACTACCATATCGACTTGCACTCAACACTTGCCATGACAGATTCCAATTCTAAATTAGGTATGTGAGGTGTTTACTAAATACCTTTAAACATGCCAACGTTGGCTACATCGACCGATGTATATATGTAATATATATATATATATAATGTATAATATATAATATATATATATATATATGTATATATGTGTGTGTGTCTTTACCGATGTTGTTCACCGATATGGCGGATTGATATCAAATTAGGCCAACGTGCTAAGTGTCTTCGTTTTGTAATTGATACTTGTATTCAACAGCTAAAGTTATATTTTCAGCACCGTGACTTTGGTGTTCCGGTCATATGCAGCATGCATTCACATATATAATATAATTTAAGATAAACAAAGGTTTGCTTCAATGAAGAGAAAGAATAACTGTGTTACCCCACACAGATTGTGGATAACAGGGTGTACATATTATAGTTCCAGTGTCAACATTAGGGTACCTTTAGATGACGAGACGATGTGACTGTTTGTAGAATTGCACATGGATCAAATCCTATACGGATATTGATCCTGATACTGATATTGAAGAAAGCAATCGTTGCCCTCTCCTACTAATGCAAAGTGTCAGGTTATGTAGCAGAATGCATCGATTGTCGGTCATTGAATTGACGATCGAAGTTTCAACACATGACCTCGGACGCAGTAATCCAGCCAGCACTCTTACCCATTTCTTACCGATAGCAAGCTGTTCAAATTCTATCTGACTGGGCAAGTGCAGCCATGTATTGTAACAGCCAGTCTGTTAGAAGGTATGGTGTAATACCAGTACACTGACTGGGCAAGTGCAGCCATGTATTGTAACAGCCAGTCTGTTAGAAGGTATGGTGTAATACCAGTACACAGACTGGGCAAGTGCAGCCATGTATTGTAACAGCCAGTCTGTTAGAAGGTATGGTGTAATACCAGTACACAGACTGGGCAAGTGCAGCCATGTATTGTAACAGCCAGTCTGTTAGAAGGTATGGTGTAATACCAGTACACTGACTGGGCAAGTGCAGCCATGTATTGTAACAGCCAGTCTGTTAGAAGGTATAGTGTAATACCAGTACACAGACTGGGCAAGTGCAGCCATGTATTGTAACAGCCAGTCTGTTAGAAGGTATGGTGTAATACCAGTACACAGACTGGGCAAGTGCAGCCATGTATTGTAACAGCCAGTCTGTTAGGAGGTATGGTGTAATACCAGTACACTGACTGGGCAAGTGCAGCCATGTATTGTAACAGCTAGTCTGTTAGAAGGTAGTGTATCCAGTCACGACTGGGCAAGTGCAGCCATGTATTGTAACAGCCAGTCTGTTAGGAGGTATGGTGTAATACCAGTACACTGACTGGGCAAGTGCAGCCATGTATTGTAACAGCCAGTCTGTTAGAGAGTATGGTGTAATACCAGTACACAGACTGGGCAAGTGCAACCATGTATTGTAACAGCCAGTCTGTTAGAAGGTATGGTGTAATACCAGTACACAGACTGGGCAAGTGCAGCCATGTATTGTAACAGCCAGTCTGTTAGGAGGTATAGTGTAATACCAGTACACAGACTGGGCAAGTGCAGCCATGTATTGTAACAGCCAGTCTGTTAGAAGGTATGGTGTAATACCAGTACACTGACTGGGCAAGTGCAACCATGTATTGTAACAGCCAGTCTGTTAGAAGGTATGGTGTAATACCAGTACACAGACTGGGCAAGTGCAACCATGTATTGTAACAGCCAGTCTGTTAGAAGGTATGGTGTAATACCAGTACACAGACTGGGCAAGTGCAACCATGTATTGTAACAGCCAGTCTGTTAGAGAGGTATAGTGTAATACCAGTACACAGACTGGGCAAGTGCAGCCATGTATTGTAACAGCCAGTCTGTTAGAAGGTATGGTGTAATACCAGTACACTGACTGGGCAAGTGCAACCATGTATTGTAACAGCCAGTCTGTTAGGAGGTATAGTGTAATACCAGTACACAGACTGGGCAAGTGCAACCATGTATTGTAACAGCCAGTCTGTTAGGAGGTATAGTGTAATACCAGTACACAGACTGGGCAAGTGCAACCATGTATTGTAACAGCCAGTCTGTTAGAGAGTATGGTGTAATACCAGTACACAGACTGGGCAAGTGCAACCATGTATTGTAACAGCCAGTCTGTTAGAGAGTATGGTGTAATACCAGTACACAGACTGGGCAAGTGCAGCCATGTATTGTAACAGCCAGTCTGTTAGAAGGTATGGTGTAATACCAGTACACTGACTGGGCAAGTGCAACCATGTATTGTAACAGCCAGTCTGTTAGGAGGTATAGTGTAATACCAGTACACAGACTGGGCAAGTGCAGCCATGTATTGTAACAGCCAGTCTGTTAGAAGGTATGGTGTAATACCAGTACACTGACTGGGCAAGTGCAACCATGTATTGTAACAGCCAGTCTGTTAGAAGGTATGGTGTAATACCAGTACACTGACTGGGCAAGTGCAACCATGTATTGTAACAGCCAGTCTGTTAGGAGGTATAGTGTAATACCAGTACACTGACTGGGCAAGTGCAACCATGTATTGCAACAGCCAGTCTGTTAGAAAGTATGGTGTAATACCAGTACACCAAACATTACCGATGCGTTAAATTATACTTTTATTTAGAAAGGCTGCCATTCTGTTTCGTCAACTCCCAGAGAAAGAATAATCTCACAAAAGTGATACATTGGCACATTGTTCAGCCATCTGATTCAGCATGTCTGCTTGTCCTAGGGCACAAACTGACTACTTGATGGAGGACTGTTGGCGATGAGGAGCACACTGCAGAATGGCTGACATCTTTCTTACACTACTCCATTAATCAAGTTAATTCGGTGATAATGCTTTTGCTTCGCGGGGGGGGGGGGGGGAGGGGGCAGTGTAGAGCGAGGAAGGAACACTACCAGTGCCCCAGGACAAGCTGATGGCAGGTGGGTATACCAGGGAGCTACCATCCATACTCCCCAAACAGCCTGTATTCAATTCAATGCATCAAGCGTTACAGGTCCCTAAAGTTCATTATTTGTTGCTGCAAAAAGAGCCCCAACAAAAACGCCAGACACTCAGTTATGATAAATGAATTCAGTCCGAATATAATACTTAGAACTGCATGCTCCTATTGGATTAAGTTTCTGTCAGCTCTCTAAGCAGTGCTTAGCTAGTTATATTGGCTTTATGCTTATAATATATGTTACGTTAGTGCCAAGTAACTCTTAGTTTAACCGGTAGACTTTGGAGATATTTGCGGTGAAAATGTGCTAAATTAATGGATTTGGAAAACACCTTGAAATGGTCGATATTAGGTTGATCATTACAATCTGCTTTGCTTTTATTTTCAAGTAAGTGTTATTTTAAATGGCTACATTTTGAGATATTTAGAGGAAAAACATGCAACATTAATATTGGCACTTATCTATGCACGTGTAAATATGTTGACAGCATATACTACTGCTGTAACAGGTTCTAGGTAATTAATGTAGTGTTTATTTACATAGATTCATATCGAGTATAATTTCTCCGGCAAATGTCAGAGCAGGCTGTTAATATATAGGACGGTAAGATGACGTGAGAGAAGCTACATATTAGCAAACAGAGAAAGGTGAAGCACTAGAACGTTCCCTCCTTTATCCTTACATAGTGAATTATACGGCACATACATGATCTTATCTTACACATTTGCAATCATGTAAATTTATAGAATAGATTGCTCTCAACAATCTCAAATGATTTTCGAAAGTATATATTTTACGATCATTACCTAGACACATTTTTCGGCTGCTTAAAATTCGAGTTATATATAGTGCGTATTCATAAGCTAGGTATCACGTTAAATTATAAACTATTAACATACATTAGATGGTAGATGAAACACGTTAGTAACATCTAGAGGGTGAGATAGTGGGCCCCCTACCTATATAGGCTAAACCACCGAGCATGTTGGTCATATACTGTTCTGACAATGATACCAGGTGTTTGTGTGGTGGGGCTTTACACCCTAGCACCATGTCTGGTCATATCAGGACGGGTACTGACTTGTGACAAGGTACATTCATGATGACTTCAAATGTGAGAGCGGGCCCGCTATCCCACTCACTCGCATTATCCTGATGCTGAGCAAACCATTCCATGCCTAGCTACGTATCGACACATATTAATGTTTATTAGTTATGGGTTTGACTCGGTCAATGAGTGCGATACATGTAATTATGCGATGGTAGATGTCTGGAAATACTGGACATCCCTGTATTACCGGACTATTTACCACAATATACTGGTGGCGCCACCATTTGGTATCCACCTTCACTACCCTCTGTATGTGACATGTTTCAGTGATACAGGCACATGTTTTATTGAAGAAAGAGGCATATGATCTCTTCTTCGAGAGTATATCCCTCGCAACACACTCTTGGCTGTTGTCTTCCTTGAACTGCATAAATATCCATATATATATATATATACTATTATATATATATACATATATGTATGGGTGTATATATACTGCTGCCATGCATCACAGAGAAAGCAAACAAATGAGCTTACCTGAAGATATGTTTGTATCTTCGAGCAGGTGATATAATATATAGCAGACTAAATAATGCATCCAACCATGACAGAAGACACTGGAGTTGAACACAAGCAGGTGGCGCCAGCCGCTGAATGAGGAGCCATCACCAGGCGACCGGTCCTTTGTTTATACTCCCATGATTGATTATAGAGCACATATATGATGCACCCGTGTTCGGTGGGCCTTTCTTGGTTGTAGTGAACAGCATGACTTGTTGGTTGCTGTTTTCTTTTATCACCCCAAGGCTGAACATCATCATCCACCTAGAAACACAAGAATGGCAGCCTGGTGCACAATACATCGGGGAGGCGAGATATGGCGCGGTGCTTTGTGGGATTTAAGAGAGCCGTGGGTTTTGAGAGATTGCAACACCAATACATCAATGGCATGACGATTTGTCATTGCGGTCCCCTTGGATCTAATCGCACTGCAAATAATTGAGCAAAATCGCCACGGCTGGTATGAGGGATGAAGGCGCGCCCTCCTGGGAGGCGGCGAGACACCTGGCTTACAAACAGCTCACATCGCCTTTTCCCTTAAAGGAAGTGTTATTTGTTTGGAAAGTGTGCGTATAGACTGCACTAGACTTTCAGATTATGCCCTTAGTTGTGCATTATGTCAGCTTTACTTCTTGCCTTCCGTACTGTCTTCATTGTTGTTGGTGTTCTTTTCTTCATTGTTGCTTTCCTTCTTGCCTTCCTTATTGTCTATATTCTTGCTGGCTTTCTTTTCTTCATTCTTACCTTCCTTCTTGCCTTCCTTATTGTCTTCATTCTTGCTGGCTTTCTTTTCTTCATGACTAACTTCCGTCTGTCCTTCCTCATAGGCATTCTGGAATTCATTCTCCTCTTCATTGGCGTCTTCCTTATTGCATTCCTTATTGTCTTTGTTCCTGGATTGGTTCTTTTGTTCATTGTTACCTTCCTTCGTGCCTTCCTTATTGTCTTTATTCTTGCTGGCTTTCTTTTCTTCATTCTTGCCTTCCTTATTGTCTTCATTTTTGCTGGATTTCATTTCTTCATTCTTGCTTTCCTTCTTGCCATTCCTTATTGTCTTTATTCTTGCTCGCTTCTTTCTTTTCTTCATTGCTAACTTCCGTCTTTCCTTCCTCATAGGCTTCATTCTGGAATTCATTCTCTTCTTCATTGGCAACTTCCTTATTGCATTCCTTATTGTCTTTGTTCCTGCATTGGTTCTTTTGTTCATTGTTACCTTCCTTCTTGCCTGCGTTACTGTCTTCATTCTTGCATTCATTATTTTCTTCATTGCTACCTTCCTTCTTGTCAATCTTGTCTTCCTTCTTGTGTTCATTCTCTTCTTTGCTCCCTTCGTGTGCGCCTTCATTATTGTCCAGGTTCTTGTCCTGGTTCTTACTTTCATGTGTGCCTTCTCCCCGACCCACACTGCTGTCTTTCAGCATTTCCGTTGCTCTTCCCTTTGATCTGACTGTTTTGCACTTAGCGCTACTCGTTTTTGCCAACACTTTCAATTCCAATATCACTTTCACTTCAACTTCGGTTTTGTTCAGTATGCTGACATAATCTTGAGTTGGCCTTTCTTCAATTTCTCATCTCAAATTCTCAACTATTACTTATTTTATTTGCATCTAAACTTAGCAACTTAATACAATTATATCCGATATGGCCCTAATCAAAGTGGGACATATATTGTGACCACTTTAATGATTGTCTGAGCTGAATTGCATATAATAAAAACAGGGTCATGGGATCATTCAAACCTATGGAAAATTGCACCTGCATGAGGATTTTAACCGACATGTATTGTCATTCTGGAGCTAGTATCCTAACCGTTCGTCTATCCTGGCTTCCTAGTGCAATTAACTTATCCATTTCTACTTATCGTTGTTCCCGACAGGTGTATGCACACTGTTTCAATATATTGGTGCTTTTATGATTAATTCTCTTACATATATATGTCTACAAATATTTAATACATGAGGCCCAAGCTCTCAGAACCCTCATCCATCTTTGTAAGGCTTAAGCACATCGCATTCGCAGGTCTTTTTTCAGGGTATTATACGGTGAAAGACATGCGATAATCCCACTATCTTATCTAAGGTAGGTGGCTGAGAAATCAACTGTTAATACATGATGCTGATTATTACCCAGGGGGCATCCGTCATTTGAGTGATATTATAACAATTAAATCATGGCCAACCTTATTGAAAAACGGAAGTTGCTATACGGTTAGTGGGGACAAATCTGCATGCGAATATAAATGGAAATTATGAATGGAAATTATTTCTTAACAGTTTAACGAGTAATTTGCAATAACATGAATAATTTGAGTGGTATATATATATTCAAGGCCGTACATTCATAGAACAGTGCTGATATTGCATTGCAAAAGTAGCGTATTTTACTACCAGAAGGATGCAATACTCTTTGTGAAATATGTTTTGACTAAAGATAGGGTGATACACATTTAAATGTTATAAGCGCTGCCTTGTCGAATATAACTGATAATGGACTGATCATTACAATATCATGTGTTTGTAGTTCGGTTTCTTTGCTAACATACATTTTATTTCCATATGATTGTAAATGACAACAATGACATACGTCCTTAGTAGACTATCCCTATTCACACTAATATATTGAACTTCTTGAATACCCAACAACCTCACTCATCTACTCTATAGGCAGTACTCTTTTTTATTGGGTGGGGGCCATTTTTATTCAGCTGAATATAGACTTTTTTCTCAGTGCCGAGATACTAGGCTTCCGGCCATGCTTAACATCGGTCGTTCTTTTCTGTGTTGTTTGTGGTAAATGAATTGTATTATTCTAGTTTAATACTATTGTAGTCGGTATTGTTGCCAACAAGTCGGGCCTCGAACCCTCATTGGTGACATTCCATGAGAGCCTGCTTAGCATCAGGTTATTTAGGCGCCCTGATGAAATCAACCTACCCACACCTGCATGTCTATGTGGCATTTTACATGGCGAGGTAAGTGCAACTCACTACACCTGCTTCCCTTGAAATCATCAATCTCACCCTAATGACTAATTTGGTTCAAGTCGCAAACTTCCATTCAATACATAGGGCATGTTCACCTCCACACAGGAATCAGTCGCCTGGTTACAGCACCGAAACAAGAAGATCGTGTCTAGAGCAAGCTCACAGTCACACATCTTGTTCAAACCAGGATGGACATGCGAACAGTTTCTAGGTTCCGTGATGCAATGAACCTAGTCCCACCTCGCGTATGTGACATTTGACCTTGGGAGGTGAGTACAGGTCATGAGACTATGAGCACATTGAGCTTATTTTCCAGATAGTCCTTCGCACCCGCCGAGCGGTGTACATTGGCAAACATCTGCTTGTGGCGAGCTGATTGAAAAATATCATAGCAGTTTAAAAGCGGCTAACACAACCAGAAGAGAATCAATGAATGATGGTTGTTGTGACCAGTCCAATATCAGTTGTACCAGACTGCCATGGGCACCCGGCATCGCAGTTGAGAGCGTGACCATCTGAGAACAGCAGGTCGACATTTAATACGTAGACTAATTATCTCCCCGAATGATGGTGTTGATTCTGAAGTATGAAAACACTAACAAGAAATAGCTTCCGTGGCCAAGCTCAATCCATCATCATGCTACAGCTCTCTGACAGATGACTAGATGGCACAGTGCTTAACATATGGCGCGTCAGTTCATCATCTGTCCTTTTCACTTGTGAGAGAATAGGAGACGGCCCGGGTGACGTGTTGCTAGGTTACCATTGGGACACTTCACGTGACATAGTGCTACTCACACTTTCGGTCCCACTCTTCACCAACTGCCCCCCCTCGTCCGCCATCCCCGCAACCTCTCTATTGTTCTCACTGGTTTGATGTATTCCGGAGTTAGATGCTGAATTGGTAAGAGCATTGGCCGAGTTCCGAGTGGCCGAGTAACCGAGTGGCCGAGTGGCCGAGTGGCCGAGTGGACGAGTGGCCTAGTGGACGAGTGGACGAGTGGACGAGTGGACGAGTGGCCGAGTGGCCGAGTGGGAGGTTATGGGCGGTTTACCCCTGATATAGTCAAATCAATCACTTACACAATTGATACTTGTCACTACCTAGCCTGGCAATTGGCACTTAATAGGATAAGGCAAGTACTGATCAGGATCAGTATAATGCAAATGAGTAGGATATCAGACCAGTCATGAAGACCCGATCTCCCAGTGGAGGCAGCACTATAAAGCCACCATGAGTACACAAGGTGACATGTTGCTACCTGTCTTGACACGCACTTAGATGTTGCAAGGATGCAATGCTCCAACCAGACGGGATGGCCGAATGATTTAGAGCATCCGGCTCCCGTGCTGGTAGATGGTGGGGTCGTGGGTACGAACCCTGGTCGAGTCAAACCAATGACTTAAAAATTGATACTTGTTGCTTCCTAGCCAGACCCTCGGCATTAATAGTATAGGGCAGGGACTGGTTGACTCAGTGTCAGGATAATGTGACTGAGTGGGATATCAGGTCATGGTGCCGGCAGCCTGATTTCCCAGTGGGACAGCACTATAAAGTTGCCATCAGTGCGCAATGTCACAAGTCTGTACCTGTCCTGATATGACCTTAGATGTTGCTAGGACGTAAAACAACAAACAAACAAAACAAACAACAATCCAACCGACAAAGAAACAAGCAAGCCGTCTGTTTGTCAAGGAATTCAATATCACAGACAGCTGCCATCTCGAGGTAGGTCCATACAAGGCGCTATTTCACTGCGCCTTCTCCGAGGGTTCAGAGAGGAACCGACGGGGAGGAATTTGTTGATTAATGGGCGCCATTTTGTGTCGTAATCACCGACAACGTCGCCTGCTGCTCGTATTGGTCTCGCAACCCCAAGTTATAATTCTATGCATAATAACCGACACTCCCTTAGCGGTATGCGCATTACGTGATATGTATATATTGTATTTAATGCGAGAGAATCTGGAAGGTGTATGCAGGGGCCATCTCATAACCAAAAGGGTGTGCTGTTGCGTGTGTGGTGGTGGTATGGGTGGGGATTTCCAGGGTGGCCTCTTAACATCCCATAATATCATCCTCAATAATGGTGACTACCCTATGTGTATATTATGTGTTTTCATATCAAAATTATCAAAGCAAATTGATTGGCCTGAGGAATCAGAAATTAGGCCATATAAAATGTACTGTTTTCACGTTTGAGCTGTATAAATCTTCCTTTTCTTGTTGTATTTTAATTTATTTTAATTTTATTTTAAGAAGCACTAATATTTCCATAACGTGGAGGTTTAATTACAAAGGATGAAGAAGCCACCTCCGGACCTGCAGTAAATTACTTTCCTTCCCAGATGTTAGTATCACCCACACATAGTGGGGAGGGAGGTGTGAAGACATTTAGTTAAAGCTGCATAGTCTAATTAAAGTGTGAAATCTACAAACCCAACCAGGTAGCTACATTTGAAATAGTATCTTGAATGTTGATCCCGCTGACCTCCATAAGTAGTTATTGTTGCATAGAAGGGAATACATATTAAGTCTGTATCTCTCCCTAAATCCTTGCTGTCCACACCAGCATTAATTTTCGAGAGGCCTGAGATATACCTGACCTCTACTTCATGTATCACTTATATATATATCCTTCACGCATAACACAGCTCATACGTGCCTCGCATATAGATCATATGCATCATATAAATATATCATGTGGGCAGCATAATATATGCATCATATATACCTCATATATATTTCTTCTACACCTCACATACGCATACTGATAATACATACCTCACATGTATAACTCATCGGTTCCTCATATATAGCAGGTACATTGCACCTTATATACACCGGTCATTCTATAAAAACCCTGTACATCCCTGATATATATGGTTTTACCTTTTCTTACTACATGAAGTGCTTTATGTATGTAGCTCTATAAATCCCTCCCTCTTAATCCACGTGCAGATGTCTCTACGCACACATGTGTGTGTCTTCATATCTCGAACTCTCTCTCTATCTATGTCTCCTTGTCTCAGTCTATTCCCACACCCCTCTCTGTCTCTCGGTCTGTCTATGTCGCTATTTTTTGTAGTTTGCGTAGCTCTCTTTTTATCATATTGTCTCTGGCTTTCTTTCTCTTGACCTCCCTCTTTCTCAGTCCCTCTCTCTCTCTCTCCTTCTTACCCTCCGTCTTTCACAGTCCCTCTCTCCCCTTGTTACCCTCCCTCTCGTTCCCTCTCGTCCTCTCTTCGTCAGTCCCTCTTTCTATCTTCCTCTAGCTCTCCAGTAGTTCTACAACTCTCTTGCTATGACTCGCTTTCTCACTACCTCTTTATCTCTACCTCTCCTGCTCTGTGTGTGTCCTTGTTCCTATTCCTCTGCCATTCCCAGTTTATCAATCTCTCGGCATATCTGCATATCTACGCCCCCGTCTCTCTGTCTCTGGCCCTCAGTTCGCCGGGTGTCCCTTGTTCTTTTCCCCGGGCGACCCGGTTATGGATCCCCGGGTGTCAGTCTGCCCCATTCACTGCACACACAATAGCCGTCCCAGTCCCGCTCCAAGAAAGCGCCGACATTAACCTCCTCCATCACCGCCCCCGGAAACCCGCGCGCGCAGCACCTGCGTTCTGCCAGCTAGGCTAGGCAAAGTCACGTGATCAGAGGGTTAATTCTCCGGGCCGCCGCCGCTGCCTCCGCGCCACCACTGGCGCCACCGTCGCCACCGCTGTGGCCCCAGTTAAATGTTCGGCGGGGGTGCTGCATGTGTTAAATATCTCATCAGCGCCGGTCGTCTGTTCCGGCTAATTAGAGGCATCGCGCTAATTACACCCTGGCAGACGACTGCTCAGACTGAGTTCCAAAGCGAGGCTCCGTGCCGGGACGCTTCTGTGGCGACATCCGGCTTAATGAGCCACAATAGCGCCGTCCGATTGTTCATCGATCTGCAGCAAGTCTCAGTGGTGACGCCCGCTTTGAATGGGAAGACGCCTTACCTGGATAAGGGCCTTTTATATTTACCCACAATCAATATATGTATATGGATAGTGATAAACCCCTTTATCATGGGTAATAAGCTCTATCGTGGTTCCTCCCCCCCCCCCACCTCTCATGGGGTGGTGGGTGGGTGACCAGCATGCACCTCTCCCCCCCCCCCCCCCCCCCCCCACCACGCCCCGGGGGCTGCTTTCGCCACTCGGTCGGAAGCAATTTTGTTATATACGCACATACATATACATATACATATATAATGCATATATTTAGAGAGGTTTCATTGTACACCAACTGAGTGAGAAATTAAACAGGCTTTAACTGCCCGGATCCATTTGACATTGCATCTTGCATGGCTTAGAGGCGAATTCCAGCAGCCTGGTAGATTATTATCGTCACTGTCAGTAATGCTTTTGAGTCTGCAGGGGTGATGCTCCCCAGACTGGGAATCTGTAGGAGTATATTCTGTAAAACTCGACTAAGCCTGTATTGAGTCCACTGCATATATATGTAGGCCTACACACACGTGCATTCTTGTTGGTTCTGGTTAGATGCAGACCTTCATTGATCATACATATTTCCGATCACATCTTTAGCTACCTATCTCCTAGATAAAGGATTCACCCTGTACTTGCAGTACATGGGTGAATACCAACCCTATATACAAGCTCTCGAAAAAGCGGGGAAATGAAATGAAGAGCATAATTTCACAATCTAAGAAGCAATAATTATTCTTTTTATATGTCGTAATATTTCCCCGCTACCTTTGAGTTGAAAAATATAATAAAACATATAGTTTAATAGAATTTATCGGTGAAATCAACAGGGATCGATGGCCGCCATCTTGTCTTTTTGCATTCTCTCCCATTTCACCAACTCTGTGTCGATATAAGTAACAATTTGATACTGGAGGCAGGCATTCTTCTTCCTGTTCCATACTAAAGCTATTTTTCGCCCGTATTTAGACTACATTGTCGTTCACCCATGTACCACAAGTACAGCGTGAATTTTGTATCTACCCATCTCCTTGAATAATCTAACTGCTACTAGTTATATGGCAGCACTGAAATGCATTTAATATTTTTCTAATATTATGCACCTCATAATAAGTTGATAAATAAGGGTTGTATTTTGCTGCAACATGAACATAATGCTGTCAATAAAATGACAGGAGAACGAGTGATGGCTATATTATGTATAGTATATATATGGAGTAGAATCAGCTGTTCCTCAAAGCCACAGGCGGAGGTTTACATATGGGGCGACGCAAAGTCCACAGCGCTTCGCTGTGGACTCGGTACACATAAAGTGTGTTTACAATGTGGGGGTGGACTATGCAGACGCAGGGGAAGCGATCGACTTGCAGTTCCACACAGGCTTTTGAGCCGAACCCGACGTGGTTCAATAAAACATGTAAGTTGGATTCCACTTTGACTTCTCATTCATACTGTGAACACGAAATGCTTAGACCCATTATATATATATATATAGAATTACTCCTAGATTAATAATACAGTGACAACAATTACAGTAATGGGGACTATCAACAGCTGCCGGTGGTGGCTCTAGTATCGGGTCTTAGCTGTAGAGAGTAGATAGATAATCATATTCATAGTGCATCACACACACCTTTGGACATAACGTATGGTAGATCTGTTAAGAAGGTGCCGTAATAAATTAGGCACCATATATATAATATATGTCTATGTATATATTACAAGCACAGTGACGTCGACGTTGTGTTAATCGTCCAAGTGGATCGTCCCTACATACAGATGGCTGGGATAGCCTACTCGGTGGAGATATTGTTTAGCGTTGTGGGGAGCAATCCTACCTGATTACCATCAAAGAATTGCCGAATCAGTAGCATTACCTTGGCTAGTGACTGAAGATAGTAGGATAGCACAAAGGATGGTTTCCCGAGTGGAATGTCAGTAGTTCCTGCTGCCGGTGGCACGATATCACAGCGGGGCAGCACTCTGAAGCCGCCATGAGTGGGCCTTAGATGTTCCTAGAATGCAAAACCGCAACAATCACGAAACAACAAGACTGTTATAAAGCACGCATCTTCTATCATCGGACATGATGAGACCACACGGGATGGCCGAATGAGTTGAGCATCCGTCTCCCATATTAGTATATGATAGGATTCGAACCCATGGGTTCGAACATATTGGTGCTTCCTAGCCAGGTGATCAGCATTATTAGGATAAGGCAAGGACTGGTTGGCTCAGTGTCAGGATAATGTGACTGAGTGGGATATCAGGGCATGGTGCTGGTGGCATGGTCTCCCAGTGGGGCATCACTATACAATCACCATGAGTGTGCGCTGTCACAAGTCCGTACCCATCCTGAAATGCCCTTTGATGTTGCCAGGACCAAAAACTCCAAGGACCAATCCCGAATGTCGATCTGGACGGTACAAAACATTACCGCTAAGAACAAAATTAACCCAGTAGGAATGCTTTAATCGATCACAACACCCAGCGCGTATAGGCAAACATGGCGCGTATAGGCAAACATGGCGCGTATCGGCAAACATGGCACGTATCGGCAAACATGGCGCGTATAGGCAAACATGGCGCATATAGGCAAACATGGCGTCTATAGGCAAACATGGCGTGTATAGGCAAACATGGCGTGTATTGGCAAACATGGCGCATATCGGCAAACATGGCACGTATCGGCAAACATGGCGCGTATAGGCAAACATGGCGCATATAGGCAAACATGGTGCGTATCGGCAAACATGGCGCATATAGGCAAACATGGCGCATATCGGCAAACATGGCGCGTATAGGCAAACATGGCGCGTATCGGCAAACATGGCGCATATAGGCAAACATGGCGCGTATAGGCAAACATGGCACGTATCGGCAAACATGGCGCGTATAGGCAAACATGGCGCGAGAAGAAGTTAAACCTCGATGCAACTCTCAACCGCAAAGAGCCAGCACTTTTTGTTATAGTGAAAAGGTCACCGCTCCGCCGCCGAGGGTGCGCAGTGAGGCTGACATAGGACTTCCGGGGGGAGGGGGGGGGGGACAAATGACGTTGGCCTTTTGGTGTTTTTGTTTGTGCGTGTGTTTGTTTAGGGAAGGTGTGTTAACGACTTAGGGAGATTGAGTCGGGGCTGGTGTGGATGGTTGCAAGGCGTGTGACGTGGGAGGGAGGAGGTATGTTGGTAGATTGCAATGTCACCTCACCTCAGCAGTCACCGACGTGCAGCAGAGCCGCAGTATGTACACTGAGCAGGGTGGGTCCTATCAATCAGAGCGTCCGCTTCCCGTGTAGCAGGTCGTGAGTTCGATCCGCGGCCGAGACAAACCAAATATCGCACTCATGTCAAGGCCTTGTTGGTGATCAGTGTCGAGATGGTGAGGGTAGGTGGGACACCAGGTCATGTTCTTGGTTGTTTATAAGGGATTGTTGTACGGATGGACTGTAGCGAACGTACACTACACGATGTCTCTTGCAGCCCGGAGTCAGATCAGACCGTTCGGAACAGTACCGATGCCATCTAGAGACGGGTCCGGTTCGGTAGGCCCAGGACCAGTGAGCGGTACACTCGCCGTCCATGTCCAAAGTCCGGTGCAGTCAACACGGTGCCGGCGGAAGGGTTTCCGGTGGAAGGTACCAGTAGGATATCAGTAGAGCCCCAGGTTAAAACACTAAGCTTATCTTGTTTTGGTAAGTCATGAGCTTCGAAACCCAGATTTCGAACCCTCGTCGAGTCAAATCAATGACGTAATAGGTGATATTTGTCACTACCTAGCCTGGCGTTCGGCATTACTAGGATAGGGCAGGAAGCAGTGGAATGAGGAAGACCGAGTGGCTGAAATTGAAAATTCCCCTGCTTAATCAAGCTATGTATAATACAATGTACTTGTGCATGTCGGTGCATTTGGTAGAGGCAAGTACATATTTAGATATTAGAGTATTAAATGAGTTAGGTAAGTATTGGATATTGAAGTTACATGCACTTCCCCGACCCCTGCCTTCTCAGTTGTTTCCTAAACCTACCACAGGCCCCGGAGCATCTCCCCCCCCGTGTACCCCCCCCCCATGTTCCCGCCGCATTGGCGTGCATACCATCAGTCCTACCTACCTGTATGGTCGCTAGTTCATCATTTCATTTCTTACTCAGGGATAGGATTTATGGCATTATTTCTGTATGTTGTCTATGCATTATGTATGTCACTCTTTACGCCGATGTATCCGTGTAGGCGCAAAGAACAGCACCAGGGCATACTTCGAGGCTGGCGAACAATGCTAGGTGGTTATTGGTAGCTGCAAATTGTACAAGCACACATGGGATCTAGTCAGTACAATCACATTGCTCCTTGGGTACACCTATTTGGTAGCCAAGGGAGGTTTGTTGTGGACAAGAACAAGGGCAATAATAGCAGCAAGGCCAAAGTGATGCACTGATAAGCTAAGGTACTTATTGTGATTTTAAGTAGATAATTCTCTTTGGTCTTTTCGTTATCTGTTTACTTTATTTCGTTATGGTGTACCCCAAGATGGCGGATTCAATGGACACACAATAGCAGCAATGCTCTATTATAGAATGGATCACTGTAAATACGATACTCCGCTTGGCTTAGTCTGTTAGTGATGCTGTAGAACATATCAAGAGGATAAGTTATTAGAGTTCAATAACGGGATGGCTGTGAGTTTCTCCCAATGTTTTTTAGACAAATATATTAGCTTTACGGTTATAAATTACATTACCTTTGTCTGAATGACCTTTTATTTTATATGGCTAACTTTGTCGTTATTTGAAGCAAAACATGCAAAATCTGTATTTCCTTTTGACACCAACAAGTCCTTAATAATTGGAATAGTAGATAAGCTGGATATGGAGAATGGACTAAGTAACTGTTATTTTAATTTGTAAGGCGATGCCTTGATGGGACTTAATAGTTTATTTGATCCGCAAGACGGAACATAATTGGTTTTGTTATTACAAAGATGACATGACATAAATACCAACTGAGACACCAATATTCCTCCCATATACATTAGCATAGTTCCCGAACTGATTAATATCACCTCTAGATAAATACATATAAATATATATAAATATATATAAATATATGTAAATATATATAAATATATATAGATATATAACAAATATATACATATATATACATATATATAAATAAATATAGGTATATATAAATATGTATAGATATATATAGATATATATAAATATATATAGATATATATATAAATATGTATGAATATATATACATATATATAAATAGATATACATATATATAAATATATATAAATATATATAAATGTATATAAATATATATAAATATATATATATATATATAAATATATATAAATATATAAATATATATAAATATATATAAATACATATACATATATAAACATATATACATATTAATATATATCTACATATATATATATGATTTGACCGCTGTAGGTTTGAATTAATCGCACCTCAGTCATTGAATTAGAATATGCACAAATTGTCGGGTAGTGTATGCCCACTTTACCACCTTCATCCACTGACCCACTACCAGCATCCCGTCCCGCATCCCGTCACCTCTGAGCCGGCGATAGCAGAACAGTAATGTTGCAATTATCCTGTAATTAATTAATAACAGATCCAGCTTGTGCACAGAACTCTCCATGACTTCAAGCAGCTGAATGCCCCGGTTAGCATTCGTCTGCATGGTCTTCAAATGCAAGCCATAGGTTTAGATCCAGCGATAGCTGAATAATCACAGACTGGCTTTGTTGGCCTGCATGGTAATGGGGACCTTTCAGTTTGCATCAGTCTCTCATCAGATGGCGCACCATGCAGGTCTATGTAATGCTGTGGTTGGATAGAAGCAATTCCTTCTATTATCAAGTGTGTGTAAATAAGAGGGGGTTGAGGGGGTCTAATGGGGTTTGAGGGTGTGTCATGTTTGTGTGGTAGAGGTGTAGGGGTGTGGTGAGGATTTTGGTGTGTGGTAGGGGTGTATGTGGATTAAGGGGTGTGTAATTGGGGTGTAGGGGGGTGTGGTGAGTGGGTATGGTGTGGTTGGGGTGTAGGTGTATGGTGGGTGGGTGTTGGGGGCGTATGTTTGTGTGGTGGGTGTGTTGTGAATGTGTAGGGGTGTGGTGAGGATTTTGGTGTGTGTGGTGGGGGTGTATGGGGATTGGGGGGGGGGGGGTCTAGGGGTGTGTGGTGAGTGGCTATAGTGGGGTGGCTGTGCTGGAGTGTAGGGGTGTGGTGGGGGCTTAGGGATGTGGTGGGGGTATAGGTGTAACATATTCTGATAATGATGCATTGGTGGGGGAATGCAAATGTTCTATTTGTGAAATAGCTATACATGGCCAGGTGCATAAATGTGTTCATGTAGTTGCTGGTGGTGCTTGATTGATTAGTAAATAGGCATTGTGGTGCTAGTAAGATAGTGTGTAAGGGGCACTCAGAGCCCTACACAATACCCCCTCCCCCCTCTGCTAGTCAGGATCACCACACTCAGCTCAAGGCAGGTGGTGGCCAGGGGAGCCACACCGCTTGGTGGTGGTGGGCAGATCACTGTAACCATGGGGACGAGGAATGCTTGTTTCTCATTGGTGGAGCTAGAAATGCTTGTTTCTCATTGTAGATGGTTTGTGGTAGAGGTGTAGGGGTGTCTTGTAGAGCGGCACCTCACAATCTTTCGCATCCCCAAAGGCTAAACCCCCACCACAGACCTACACCTCCACCACATCCCTAACCTCCAGCACACACACCTATACTCCCTACACCAGATGACACACACCTATACCCCCAGTACCCATTATACCCCACCACACACCTACACCCCCACCACACCTTCAGCACCACACACTCCTACACCCTCACCACACACACACCTACACCCTCACTGGAAACACCTACACCTCAACCACACATACCTAGACCCGCACCACACACCTACACCACCACAGACATAAACCACAGACCTACACTCCCACCACACCTCAAAGCCTCCACCACATACCTACACCCCCACCACACCCCTAAACTCTCACCACACCTACACCCACACCACATCACCACCCCCGCAACACATCTACACCACCAACACACACACACCTATACCCTTCTATCTAACCATGATGGCTGACTTGCACCGGGAACGGGTGCTTCCACCAAGTGAATAGTGAGGGAAATGGCTCATGAAAAGTGCCCCTTGTATGTTTCATCATTGCATTCTAAAGTGACCAAACTTCCACATCAATTTAAATGTCGCAGTCACTTCGATAACTATCACCTTAGATGTTGCCAGGACCTAAAACTCCAATAGCCAACCATCGCTATATAGCAATTTAAAGTCGTTTTTGCGTACATAACTGCTGGTTTTCCTTTAGAATTGCAACGCATGGTGCAATAGTTCTCAAGTCCTGTTTCATTTAAGTGAAGTCGATTATAATAATGTATCTGTTTTCAGTTTGAAGTTACTATTATTTTAATGAGTTAACTTGGGAAATATTCAAAGTCAAGAAGTGGAAAAATTATATTTGGTACACAGACTCAAATGTGCACCACATAATCACCAGCAGAATCAGGTTCTAATAAATCGATGTAATATTCCTTTCTAGGCAGTAATACATGTTTAATGGGGGAATCAGTAGGTACGTTGGATACGTGGGGTCGTAGGTGGTGTTGGGAAGCAAGATGTGTCCAGACACGGACGCCGAAGAACATACGTGACTATTCTTTAGGTAAAATGTGGCTTCGAGAATGCGATATGTTCTTCGGACAATTTAGCTTTAATTGCATGGATGGGTTGGTCGCTAGGTGGGTTCGCGCAACACCTATCAATCCTGGTCAGGCCCGGCATTGTCTGTCACCAGGGGGCGTGAATAGATCCGCAGTTAATTAGGTCCATTCTGTTGTACACCGTCAGCCGTGTTAATATCGGGAGCCTACAGGGTATACCGGCTTGTCCGATAACACCCGAGACTGGCGGGTCGGTGGGGGTGGCGATGTGGGGGGGTGGGTGGATGTGGGCAGTGGGGTGAAGGGGGTGGGGGTGAACGGAGGGGGGTGGGGTGAAGGGGGAGGGGGACGCCGGCGCTGTGGATTGTGGGTTTGCGTGAGTAACTGGATTACCGGGGTCATGCTATGGGAGGGAGGGCGGGAAGGACGGGGCTAAATGGTAATGGACAGCCAAGTAGCAATCCATCCCAGCCCGTCAGCCTCACCGCCGATGTCAGCTGGGCCTAGCTAGGCCTGAGGCCTTAGGCCTCTTCGTTCCATCAGCTCCAAGCAGAAGCAGAACCAGCAGTCTGAGCCCACCCCGACCCAGGCTCAGTGGGAACCACTCACAGCGCCTGCCTCTTCTTGTCTGCCCGGCACCTTGTCATAATACCACACTCAGTCACACTGCTCTCACCAATTGCAATATATGTAGACGCACTGCCTCCTCGGTGGAGTTACATGTTGCAGCTGATAGCATGGTGTCATAATTATATGAAGGATATGGCACTACCTCTCGAACGAGCTTATAGTGTAAGCCTGAAGAAACCTTGTCACCGCATAGCACACTACTGGTGTGATTGGCCAAGAGCTCAGCCCCCCCCCCCCCACACACACACACTCAAGGTTCCTCACACCCAGCTCCCCTCTCCATCCCACTCCATCCTTGTTAGCACCTCCCTCATCCTTCTCTCCTCTACCTCCCTCCCACGTCCTGCCACCACCTCCCTCATCCTTCTCTCCTAGACCTCCCTCCCACGTCCTGCCACCACCTCCCTCATCATTCTCTCCTCTCCCTCCCTCCCACCCCTCCCACCACCTCCCTCATCTCTCTTCTGTCATCTCCTTCCGACCTTCCTTCCTCCCACCACCTCCTTAATCCTCTGCTTTTGTCCTCTCCCGTCCTGCTACCATCGCCCTCAGGTGCCCCTCACTCCCTGCCCCAAACTCAACCTCACGCTCATCCTCATTACCAACCGCCGTCCTGTCCCATCCAGTCCCTTCATGCCCCCACCCCATCCCTCCACCCTTTCACACTCACCCTAACCACCACCCCTACCTCCAACTTTTCACGTTCCGCCTCCCCCCTTCCCCCTCACCGTCATCACCCACAACTCACCTTTCCCATCCCGTCTCCTCCTGTCCACCTGTTTCCCCAGCCCTTCACAACCTGAGTCTACTCATCTCCTTCCTCCTCCGTCTCATCCGTACCGCCGTCCTTCCCCACCCACCCCGCGTTCCGTCCCCCTGTCCCCCCACCTCGTGCCCTCCCGTCCCCCTGTTCCCCCAACCCCACCTCACGTCCCCCTGTTCCCCCATCCCCGTCTCCCGTCCCCCTGTTCCCCCAACCCCACCTCCCGTCCCCCTGTCCCCCCACGTCGCCCCCTCCCGTAGCCCTGTTCCCCCACCCCTGCCTCCCGTACCCCTGTCCCCCCACGTCGCCCCCTCCCGTACCCCTGTTCCCCCACCCCTGCCTCCCGTACCCCTGTCCCCCCACGCCGCCCCCTCCCGTACCCCTGTCCCCCCACGTCGCCCCCTCCCGTACCCCTGTTCCCCCACCCCTGCCTCCCGTACCCATGTCCCCCACGCCGCCCCCTCCCATCCCCCTGTCCCGCTGACCCCCCACGCCGTCCCCTCCCGCCCCCCTGACCCCCCCCCTGACCCCATCCCGTCCCCCCGCCGTCCCCTCGCGCCCCCCTGACCCCCCCCCCCCCCCCCCCGCCACCTCCCGTCCCCCGCGCCGTCCCCTCCCGCCCCCCTGACACCCCCCCCCCGCCCCTCCCGTCCCCCCCGCCGTCCCCTCCCGCCCCCCTGACCCCCCACGCCGCCCCCTCCCGCCCCTCCCCGCCGTCCCCTCCCGCCCCCCTGTCCCCCCCACGCGCGTCCCCTCCCGTCCCCCCGTTCCCCTATTCCTTCACCCTCCGACTTCGCCTCATCACCTACTGCCGTCCCCTCACCCCTCTCCATCCCCGGGAGTTGAGCGGGGCCCCGTGCGGCTCTGAGGGGGTCCTGATGCGGCCATTACTCGGTTGCTCCGACCCTGGATGGCCCTTCCAGCGGTGCTAATACAATTATTTTGTCCTACGACCTCTGCCGTTCAGCCGCTAAATCAATGTCGCACATGCTGCTTTGACAGCGAAACCACGCGAAACTTAACTTCCGGAGCTCTGTGCGCGTGAGTCAACTGACAGACAGTGCGCTTAAATCTATTTGAAAGAACTTTGGGCATGTTGGTTCAGTTTTAAAGATCGGTTCAGATGGTTGTACCATATATTCCTTACCTTAATATTGTATATATCTGAACAAAATATTAACATTTCAGAAAGGTCAATTAAATTGCATTTATACTAGTTTATTTTAGAGAACCCTGTAGGTACAGAATGAGCTACACAACACCATTAGACTGAATACCCTGAACGCTAGCCCTCTTAGGTGTGTGTTGTCAAACCATGAAGAAAAAGACGTGCACTTATTAAACATTTGTCAGCACATAGAAGGCAATTTAATAGAAGATGTTAATACAGTAGCCTATGGTGTCAGATCTACTTGCACACCACTACATCACACAACAATGTCTCACAGTGACTGCTGGTAGAAACACCAGACATACAGGCGCACCAGTTCTAAAAGAAACCATAAGCACTAATAAAATACATGAGAGATGTGTGTTAGTCATGTCCATGCAAGCCTGGAACAAACAACCACCTCCAGTGAGAGCAATCAAGGAGCTATATAGAGAATTCCTAAAAAAGAACAAATAAAAACCATACACCATCATATGAGCACCAAATACCACCTGACCGGCAAACTGTGAAAGAGCACGCATGCCAAGGACAGGCCACGGAAGAGGTTGCACATCAAACCTATAAATACACAGCCATCTGTAGTACTGGAAGGATCGGAAGAAATGAGGCCACCTTGGTATGTGTTATTGCACAAATCACAAAAGATACGGACAAACCAACCATGCTCACCGAACCCAACCTTTAATACACAATGGCATGAGAAAATACCACAACCTACCGCCCGGTCACAATCCCGAAGGGTATGGGTGTGTTCTGGCACACCCGGGTACCAACTCGGGACAGGGCACAGGTGAAAGGAAGGTGGTAAAACCAAAAGTCAGGGACAATGCCTTTAGAACTAAGGTTAACAATTTAACACCACAGCCGACTGACCTGGTCACAGTCCAGAAGAGTACGGATGTGTTCTGGCACATCTAAGGCACTAACTAGGGACAGGGCACAAGTGATCGGAAAGCTGGAAACAAAACAAACAAACAAATTCTGGGAACACATCCTCATCCACAAGCCTATTACCATCTCACTAGATGTACATACTAGGCTAAGATATTAGTTATATGATAGGAAGTTATACCCCCAAAAAACAAAAAAAACTAACATAGATACTAACTACTTAAATAAATGATGTTGGATGTCCTGGATACCAACCCGGAACCGGAACCAGGGCCTACACCATAACATTCATCACAGCTGTCCATCATTGAAATCAAGCACCTTCGTGGGAGCTTACACTCTATGGGCAGAATAAATACTGTAGCAATAAAAAATTATAATTTTTTTTAAATGGTTGCTAAAATTAATGTTGCCTAGCTGCACTTGAAAAATTATCTCAAAAGGTTGCAATTTAAAATAAAAATTATTTAAACCTAAAGTAAGGTATAATGATCAACCAAATATAGTTAGTTATCTCAGAAAATGAGAGAAACTCAAAACCATCGGAGTATGCAACTTTATCTTAGGATAAAAGCCTGATACTACCGCATATGCTGCTAGGATATAAAGCCTCAACAAATATACCCATTAGAAAGGCAAATAGCTGGCCCGGTCTTCGGCCACACCATTTTTCTCCAATATAATATAAGGACCGTTGCGATACACCTACTTTAGGGCTAGCGGTTTTCAAACTTAACACTGTGATCCCCTTCCAAATAATGTTGCGATTGCCAATATTAGAGGCAGAGCTTAAGTTTCCAACATCGTGAATGGCCAATTAAATGAATACTAAATTACATCGAACTTCAGTTGCTACAAACAATACTGGAGTAAGCGATCAGGAATAGCGTTACTGACACGGCCATTATCCCCAAATTGTATTAACCTGTGTGGATTTCATGAAAGTATGGTGAAAGTCCTTACCAGCAATCCATTCTATATATATATATTGTACGATGTGAGTGTTTCTAACGAGCCTCATGCCAGCAGCCGTGCAGTGAGTGTTTCTATCATGCTGCATGCCAGCACCCGTGCAGTGAGTTTGTCTAACACGCTGCATGCCAGCACCCGTGCAGTGAGTTTTTCTAACACGCTGCATGCCAGCAACCCGTGCAGTGAGTGTTTCTATCACGCTGCATGCCAGCAACCTGTGCAGTTAGTATTTCTAACACATTGCAGGCCAGCAACCCATGCAGTGAGTGTTTCTAACACGCTGCATGCCAGCAACCCGTGCAGTGAGTGTTTCTAATACACTGCATGCCAGCAACCCCTGCAGTGAGTGATTCTAACATGCTGCATGCCAGTACCCGTGCAGTGAGTGTTTCTAGCACGCTGCATGCCAGCACCCATGCAGTGAGTGTTTCTAACACGCTGCATGCCAGCAACCCATGCAGTGAGTGTTTCTAACCCATTGCATGCCAGCAACCCATGCAGTGAGTGTTTCTATCACGCTGCATGCGAGCAACCCGTGCAGTGAGTGTTTCTATCATGCTGCATGCCAGCAACCCATGCAGTGAGTGTTTCTAACATGCTGCATGCCAGCATCCGTGCAGTGAGTGTTTCTAACACACTGCATGCCAGCAAACCATGCAGTGAGTGTTTCTAACACGCTGCATGCCAGCAATCCATGCAGTGAGTGTTTCTAACACATTGCATGCCAGCAACCCATGCAGTGAGTGTTTCTAACATGCTGCATGCCAGCATCCGTGCAGTGAGTGTTTCTAACACACTGCATGCCAGCAAACGTGCAGTGAGTGTTTCTAACATGCTGCATGCCAGCAACCCATGCAGTGAGTGTTTCGAATGCGCTGCATGCCAGCACCCGTGCAGTGAGTGTTTCTATCACATTGCATGCCAGCAACCCATGCAGTGAGTGTTTCTGTCAAACGCTGCATGCCAGCAATCCATGCAGTGAGTGTTTCTAACACACTGCATTCCAGCAACCCGTGCAGTGAGTGTTTCTAACATGCTGCATGCCAGCAACCCGTGCAGTGAGTGTTTGTAACACGCTGCATGCCAGCAACCTGTACAGTGAGTGTTTGTAACACGGTGCATGCCAGCAACCCGTGCAATGCGACTTATTATAGTCACATAAGGGCAGGGTATTGTTGGTTTGGATATTTAATCGTAACAAGAAATGTGGTTAATATCAACATGGGTACCGACTTGTGGCAGTATTGTAACTTTATAGTGCTGCTCGTCGGGAAGAACAGACCACATGCACCATGACCCAATCTCCTATTGACTTACATTATACTGAGACAGAGCAAGTCGTCCCTTGCCCTATGCTATTAACGCTGAGTAGCAGGCTAGATAGCAACAAATATACATTTTTATAGTCATTGTTTTGACTCGGGCAGTGTCCGAACTAAACGTCAATCCAGAAATTAAACCCCAAACGAGTCAAACAAATGATTCACAATGTTGATATTCATCCCACACTAACTTGAAACCCAGCAGTAATAAGATTGGTTACCTCACTATCAGGATTATGAGACAATGGGGCAGCAGTGATACCGGGACAGCAGGCATTTGTTCCAGGGGGGGCAGCCCTATAAAGTAGCCATGAGTGCATACTGTCACAACACGGTACCTGTCTTGATATTACCTAAAGGCCCGGTTATACTTTTGATGGCGTGTGATGGCGCTAGACGACACTAGATGGCGGTAGACGGCGCTAAACGGTGCAAGCCAATGCTCCCATTCAGACTTTATGTTGACACTTAACAGCGTTATGGCCCTGTCACACTACGACGTGACTACGTCAGCGTAGGCAGAACGTGAAAATAATTATATTACGTTGACGTTATGGGCGTAATATGCAAATTGTGGACGTGAGCGTAACGTGAAAGTAACGTGGGTGTACGTCGTCACCTTAGCTGTAACGTGACAACGTTAGGGGGGAGGGGTAATTGGCGACGTGACCGGGCGTTAGTGTAACGTGAGCGTAACATCGCCGTAACGGGTGCGGCGTCGACGTAACGTGACCGTAACGCCACCGTAACGCCACCGTAACGTGACCGTAACGTGACCGTAACGTGACCGTAACGTGACCGTAACGTGACCATAACGTGACCGTAACCGTGACCGTAACGTGACCGTAACGTGACCGTAACATGACCGTAACATGACCGTAACGTGCAAAACGCTGCCCACACGTTGCTCCCACCCGGGCCGTCGGTCTGACGTGACATAACGTGACTCTAACGTCATTTACGTTGCTATAACGATCGCGGAACGTCTACCTAACGTCATTGTCACGTCATCCCGACGTAACGTCTTCACGTTGAGATACGTCGAAAGTTTTGAACAGGTTCAAAACCTCGACGCGTGCCGACGTAACACGACGTAACATGACGTAGCTCGACGTCACTCTAACGTCATTATGACGTCATCATAACGTAACGCAACGTACGGCAACGTAATGATGAAAAATCATCACGTTAGGCTCACGTTGGCTCGTTACGTCGTAGTGTGACAGGGGTATTAGATGGTGCAAGCGTTGGCCAGAGTTCATGTTGAACTTTCAAGGTCAGTGCTTCCATACGTAGGCAGTTCTGGTCTGCATTAAAACATTGACCATTAGTGATATCGTCTGATACATATACAGATACAGTCACATACCGGCTACCAGTTCCCATTAAAGCAAGATAATATGATTTCGTGGTCAGCATTGCTATCACAGTTGGGTAATATATTACCGATATGGTCCATGGGGTAACCATCATGACCAGATGACCCAAACTGATTTGTTCAGCATGGTGTCATGTATTACATGTAGAGTATATGACCATATCATGTTTAGGTCTGGACTGGTCGGACTCAATGCGCATCTTACCACGCTATTCCTATTAAGCGTGCGCTGAACACGTCATCAAGAGGAAAACAAAGCATTGAGTTTGCCGATACGCGTAGTGCAAAACGTCGAATTTATTCAAAATTAATAGAAATACAGAACAATTTGGCATAAACATGGATGCATGAATGCAATATAATAATATAATTAATATAGTTAAGACACAACTATGCATATGGAAAACATGGACAACATAGTTCGACCTTGGTGACCGTGTGCATCAAAGCATTCAGACTTTCACGGCCACGTTCCACTCACAGCACTCGCCACCCTTTTGCGCCATCATGCGGCGCCAACTTGCGTAAAGTTGACGGTGTCAGACGTCGTCAAAAGTATAAAGGGGCTTTTAGATGTCCTTATGACGCTACCCGCAATGCGCACCAAAACACAACAGATAAGTGTCGGTAAACCGCCCCCTCCCGCCATCACCTTCTATATATACCCTGTGTGAAATCAGTGAAATGTTTGTAAAACGTCCCCGACAGAACCCCATTCTATTTATAGCACACCGGGAGAAAGGATGTTCAAAACATTACCACGTTCAAAACACTACGGTAGTGTTTTGAACCGAAGTTCAAAACACTATTGTTAAGTTCAAAACATTACCCCTATGTACGTTCAAAACATTACCCAAGTTCAAAACACTCATGACAAGCTGACCCTGCTGCGGCGTTTGAAGCATGTATTAGTACTGATAGAGCTGCGATGTGTGCACCTCGTATTAGTATTCGCTGATGGTGCTCCGGCGTTTGAAGCATGTGTTAGTAGTATGAGCCGATAGCACTGTGGTGTTTGCACAATGTATTAGTATACGCTAATGGTGGTACGGCATTCGAAGCATGTGTTAGTTATTTTTCTATCTGATTGATTGCTTGGTGGTTGCTTTACGCCGTGTCGACAGCATAGGCCATATTCATGGCGAGAAATTTTGTTTTTTGTTCAAACCATCGCTTTTACATGTAAAAGCAGACAATCAATTATGTGCCAATAGACACTCATTCAATTAGAAAGCTCACAATCATGTATTTGTGGTCAAGGGAAACAAATTCGCATAGAAAAATAAAAGTCTTATTAATAATTGATAGAATCTATTTAGTAAACTATATGAGGTGGTACAGTCCAGCTGCCCTCAAAAAGGCTCAAATGTTTTCCTGTTTTACCTTAGTAAAAAGGTCATGCATACTGCCTGCAGTGTAGAACTGTTGGCGCAGGGCCAAAAAATCAACGCAACTTAGTAAAATCTGTTTGAGTGTCAGCGGGGAATGACACCCAATACATTCAGGGGGAGGTTCCCCCTTGAGCAGAAAAGCATGTGTAAGCCACGAGTGGCCAATACGGCAGCGGCCAAGGACCACTTGGTCCCGCCGACCTCCCGCATGAGTCTGTGGTGGCTTTTGCACAGATGGTTCAATTTCTTTAAGTTTATTAATGTTTTCATCCCACTCATGTTGCCATTTGGATTTTATTTGGGTGGCTATTAGTGGTTTCAGATCAGAGTGAGGGATCAGACACAGTTCAAGATCACAGTTCAGGGCCTTCTTTGCAGCCCGATCAGATCGTTCATTTCCTTGTATGCCGGCATGGCCAGGCACCCAGCATAGATGGATGTCTTACCCATCCGTTGTCAGTTGTTTCATTTTATAAATGACCATTGCTAGAATAGGGTGATTCGTTTTCAGTCCAGCAACAACCGGGAGGCAAGAAAACGAATCACTGCATATAACGTAGTTAGTGTGGTTGGATACCTCGATACACTCCAACGCAAGAAGGAGTGTTTGGGCTTCTGCAGTGAAAATCGACCTCTGATCGGGCAAACGTACACCAAATATTTCCCGTCGGCAGACTGTTGCAGCAGCTACCCGGCGTTGGTCTTTCGAACCATCAGTGTATATGGAGAGGTGGTCTGCAAACTGGCCTTGAATCTCTGCATGCAGTCCTTGGTACTCGAGTGGATGTGACCCAGACTTCCTCAGTTCCGTGAGTCGGAGGATAACCGATGGTTTTCTCAATGACCACGGGGGATGTTCTGGGACTTTGGCATCCTCCAACACATCCAAATCCACACCCAAGGCCTCTAAATGAGGTTTCATTCGGAGCCTCAGTGGCTGGATGTAATTCGGCCTGGCTTCATACCTGGATTCGTCATGTTGCTCGAATAGACAATTGTCTGCAGTATTCAATGCATTAGTTTTTATCTTGACTATTGCATGGCCAGTTTGATTCTCCTGTTGTTAAGTGATGGTTCATTGGCTTCGACGTAAAGGCTCTGAACCGGTGAGGTGCGGAAGGCCCCAAGGGCCAGGCGCAATCCCTGGTGGTGGATCGTGTCTAGCAGCCCAATATATGATTTCCTTGCGGAACCATATACTATGATGCCATAATCCACTCGTGACCGAACCAAGGTTCTGTACATGGAGAGCAGAACATCTCTGTCCGCTCCCCACGCTGAGCTGGACAGTGCCCTCAGAATATCTAGCGCTTTCAGGCATCTTGTTTTCAGATACTTGATATGTGGCACAAAAGACAGTTTTGTGTCGAGAATGAGGCCCAGGAATTTGGTTTTCTCAACAACTTTAATGGGATCCCCATCCAGGGTCAGCTCCGGTTCCGCATGCATTCTAGGCCGCAAGCAGAAGTGCATGCAGATTGTTTTGGTCTTGGAAAAGTTTAAACCGCTCAGAACTGACCATCGATGGATCCCATTTATGCTTGGTTGTAGCTGTCTCTCTATGACATTCATGTTAGCACAGCTGTAATATAAAACAAAGTCATCCACGAAAAGCCTACAGGAGACCCCCCGCTTTACAGCAGCAGCAATACCATTGACCTTGACCCCAAAAAGGTGGTGTCCTGACTCCAGTAGCCAGACGAGGCAGTCGTTTACCATGTGCTCCATGGTTTTACAGATGTAGCTTGTGAGGGCTATGGGACGATAGTTGTTGGCTTCACTCTGATCTTTACCAGGTTTGGGAATTGGTATTACTGTCGCCTCCCGCCAAGAGGCGTAGACGACACCCAACTCCCAGATGTTGTTGAAGAGTTGAAGGAACAGTCTCAGTGCATGTTCAGGGAGATGTTTCAAAAATTGATAATGAATTCCATCAGGTCCAACTGCAGTGTCATGCAAGCTTTCCAAAGAACGCCTCAACTCACCCATACTGAATGGTGAGTTGTAGTGCTCCTCACCATCGGAGGAAAAGTCCAAGAGCTTTCGCTCTTGGCATTCCTTGACGGCCTGAAAGCCCGGGAGGCAGTTTGCCAAAGATGAGTTTCCAGCAAAGGTGCGAGCCAATTCTTCACTTATTTCGTCGAGTGATGTGAGAATGGTGCCATTGTGTTTCAAGTGCTGGACTACAGAAGAATCACCTCCCCTTCGTTTGATTCTCCTGATCATTGTCCCCACTTTGCCCAACGGCGTGTGCATGTTGATGCTAGAATTAGAAACAAATTGTCTCCAACACTGCCTCCGCGCTTCTTTGATTGTTCTGCAAGCACGAGCGCGCAGAATTCTAAAGAGCACCAGATTTTCAGTAGTCGGTCTCCTGTGGAATTTATGCTGAACTTTCTTTTGTTCCTTAATAGCCCTCCTACAGCCCTCATCTAACCATGGAGGCGGCAAATGCTTGGGAGTTGCCGAGGTCTTCAGGACAGTTTTTGCTGCGATCCATCTCAGCATCTCAGTGAAGGCATCGATGTCACTGATGTCTGGAGTGAACTACTCGCGACATAGGGTCTGGAAGGTGTGCCAGTCGGCTGTACAAACCTGCCAGCTCCTCTTTCACTCTACGAGAGATGCCCCTCCGCAATTAAGAATAATTGGGAAGTAGTCGCTCCCGCAGAGGTCATCCCAGACCCTCCTCGAAAAGTCCAGCACCAGTTCTGGTTCTACAATGCTGAGATCGATGGCAGAGTATGTACCGTAGCCGGGATGCAAATATGTGTATGAACCATCATTCAATACACACAGAGCATGACCGGCCACAAGGTCCTCAATTCTCCTGCCTTTAGTGTTCCTATTGTCCCCCCCCCCCCATAATGGGTTGTGGCCGTTAAAGTCACCCATAAGTAAATATGGGGATGGTAACTGGTCCACAAGGGCGTCCAGTTCTTGTAAAGTGAGAACTGAGCTCGGAGGGATGTAAATGGAACAGAGAGTTACAGTATTATGCAGTGTCAGACAAACAGCTACAGCCTGTAGTGTTGTGTCTAACGCCACTGGTGTACATACCACATCACGTCTGACCAAGATGGAGGAGCCGCCAGCGGCTCGGTCTCCATCTTCGATGTTGCTCCTAAAACCTTGGCAGTTCCATTGAATAAGAGATGCACCTGTCACTGTCATTTTGGAGCAGTAACAGGTGTTATCCCCCTCGCCTTTAGATTGAGGGAGAGACTTCGACTGAGGGTTTCCACGGTCTCAGGCATCTCAATATCAGCCAGGGCCCGATATCTATTTGACGTTAAGTTTTTAGAGATCGATGACCCCATGGTCGTTTTGTCCGTAGGGGTCAAAGATCCCTTCGGAACTCGGTCCGACAAATTGTTCTTCTTCTCTTTGGGCATTGCCGGCTCGGCCAACGTCTGCACCGCAATACTCCCGTGTTAGTAGTTTACGCTAATAGCGCTGCGGTGTGTGCACCACGTATTACGCTATATGCTGCACACTGCCATACCCTACTGCAAACTGGCCCACCTTACTGCCTGTAATGTATGTGCATGTGTAAGCCACTGCACCCACCGGGCGCAGTGGCCTAATCGGTAGAGCATGGGCCTCGCATGCAGAAGGTCAGGAGTTTGGTTCCCGGTCGAGTCAAACCAATGACTTTAAAATTGATACTTATCACTTCCTAGCCAGGCACTTGGCATTAATAATATTACAGGGCAAGAACTGGTTAGCTCAGTGTCAGGATAATGTGACTGAGTGGGATATCGGGTCATTGTGCTGTCGGCCTAGTTTCCCAGTGGGGCAGCACTATAAAGCCACGATGAGTGTGCAGTCACAAGTCGGTACCCGTCCTGATATGACCTTCAATATTGCTAGGACATAAAACAGCAACCAACAACAACAACCCTTACTGGCCCACCTTACTACATACTGCCACACCCTACTACATACATCCCCACCCTACTGCAAGCTGCCCCACCTTACTGCATACTGCCCCACCCTACTGCATACTGCCTCACCCTACTGTACACTGCCCCATGTTACTGCATTCTGCCCCACACTACTACATACTGCCCCACCCTACTGCATACTGCCTCACCATACTACAAATGAAAATGAATATGCAGTAATTATACACCAATATTTACAGTAGTGTTTTGAACTTAAAGGTAGTGTTTTGAACATAAGGATAGTGTTTTCAGCATGGCCACAGTAGTGTTTTGAACCTACCTTAAACTAGGTTGAACACACTATGGTAGTGTTTTGAACCTAGGTTGAAAACACTACCGTAGTGTTTTTGTAGGGTAGCTTTTTGAACTTACTACACCGGCCCCAGTTAAGTGACTTAATTGAACCTCATGCAGGCCGACTCTCTGAGAACCCAACCCCATCTCCAAATGCCAATGAAGCAATTGGTTAGCCATTGAACTCGCCTGTTTGTTGGATGGCAGTTTGTTATTCATGGCCTTTGGTTAATTTTAGACCACTTCTGCCTCAGTGTGTCGCGGTACGCGTGTGTCGTAACTGTGAAATAGGACGCCCCCTGGTGTGGCGTTGTGCGAACATGGGCCTGGGGTGTATGGCATATTAATGCGCAATAACGATATGGAAGGCAGTATGCATCATATTTGTTATGTATTATACGGCCTGACGTTGAGCGAGTTGCTTGCTTATGTAAAAGTCTGCACTGACGTATCAGCCCAGACTTTACATATCGGTGGGTGTGGATAGCTTGATCGCATCAGTGCACCCAAATAGTGTAATGAGTAGGACGCTAGACCCGGATCACCAGCAAGGTTTGGTATCAATTCCGCTCTAGGCACAATGCTCTTTGTATTAGTAAACTGGCACTGATCATTAACGATAGGCAAGGACTAGTTTGTACAGTATGAGGGTAATGTGACCGTGTCATCGGGTCATGGTGTCAGTGATCCTGGTCTCCCAATGGGCAAGCCCTATGAAGTCACCATGAGTGTGCAGTTACACAAGTCGCTACCCGTCCTGATATGACCATAGATGTTGCTAGGATGTAAAACAACAACAACCAAAACAAAATCAGCCTAGTATATCTAGGTTATGCCTCTTTAACCCATCCTTGCAGACGTCAGTAACGCCTAGCATGGCATACTTCAGTAACGCCTATAGTCGGGCCCGAACCCTACTGCTTGTATTGTATGGTTTGGGCTTCATATTACATGAAACAATAAAAACGTACTTGGAGGTATTACACTTTCTGTAATTTGGCATTTTCTTTAATCCGCAACAGTCAGGTCCCAAGGTTGCCGGATTAAATATGTACAACGTGTACTAGGAGGATAAAAGGCTCCTGACATAACTTATCAGTTAAACTTCTGTATAATATGTATAGTAGAAAGTGACAGTTAAAGGCATCAAAGAAAAAACCACTAAAATACCAACGATGATGCCACACCTACCAACCTGGTAGACAGGGCAGCAATCGGGCATTACAATGGATGGCACCCTAAACACGATGTTACCAACTCATTTAATGAGATATGTATAATAATGCTATAACAATATCCACAAATGCCAAGGTAGTAGTGTAAAATTCTCCGATTAAGTATATATTGAGTATCAAGATGGCTAAATAAGAAACAGTACTCCCTTTATAATGCTCACTCCGGGGGAGGAAAGCAGTACCCCTTTAAGCAGAATCCCTCCCCCTTATCTTGCCCAGCCACACTGTATCTGTCATGTTAGGTAATACCATGATAGCTAGGTGGTGGCCAGAGCTGGGTAGGAGTGGGCTGAGTCCTTAAAGCAGCCAATGGTGAACTATGTTATGGGGCTGTCACACTACGACGCTTCTCCCGGCGACCCGTCAGCGGTAAAAATAAAATCTTGCGCCTCGAGAAACGTTAAAGATAGTGGAAATATGGTGAAATTGGATGTTAGCGCAGCATGTGAGTACCGTGTTATTAGCGCCCGGGCAACGTGGGGTATCGTATATCGGCGCATTCTCTCTGTGTCTCTGTATGTGTCTGTGTCTCTGTCTGTGTCTCTGTCTGTGTCTCTCTCTGTGTCTCTGTATGTGTCTCTGAATGTGTCTCTGTATGTGTTTGTGTCTCTGTCTGTGTCTCTGTCTGTGTATCTGTCTGTGTCTCTCTCTGTCTCTGTCTGTGTCTCTGTATGTGTCTCTCTCTGTGTCTCTCTGTCTGTGTCTCTGTATGTGTCTCTCTCTGTGTCTCTGTATGTGTCTGTGTCTCTGTCTGTGTCTTTGTATGTGTCTCTCTCTGTGTCTCTGTCTGTGTCTCTCTCTCTGTCTCTGTATGTGTCTGTATCTCTGTCTGTGTCTGTCTCTGTGTCTCTGTCTGTGTCTGTGTCTCTGTCTCTGTCTCTGTCTGTCTGTGTATGTGTCTGTGCCTCTGTCTCTATCTCTGAGACGCAGAGACACACACACAGAGACACACACAGAGACACATAGACACACACACAGATACACAGAGACACACACAGGGACACAACTACACACACATACACAGAGACACACACAGAGACACAGATACACACACAGACACACAGACACAGAAACAAACACAGATACACAGACAGAGACACATACAGAGACAGACACATAGACACAGACAGAGATACAGACAGAGACACATACAGAGACAGACACAGAGACACAGAGAGAGACACAGACAGAGACACAGACAGAGACACATACAGAGATACATACAGAGACACAGACACAGAAACACAGACAGACACATACAGAGACAGACACAGAGACACAGACAGAGACACAGACACAGAGACACAGACAGAGACACACACAGAGACACAGACAGAGACACATACAGAGACAGAGACACAGACAGACACATACAGAGACAGACACAGCGACAGAGACACAGACACAGAGACACACACAGAGACACACACAGAGACACACACAGAGACACAGACAGAGACACAGACAGAGACACATACAGAGACACATACAGAGACAGACACAGATACACAGACAGAGACACAGACAGAGACACAGACAGAGATACAGACAGAGACACAGACACAGACAAACACAGAGACACAGACAGAGACACAGACACAGACACAGAGACACACACAGAGACACAGACACACACATAGAGACAGAGACACACACAGAGACACAGACAGAGAGACACACACAGCAACATGTGAGCAACGACCCTCCCGCGCACGCGCCGTCTGCCTAGCGTTCCCATAACGTTATTCCGGCGCGTCGAACGGAACTCGACGTCAGCCTAACGACCTTACCTATATATTTGCGCATGCTGGCGGTCGTTGGTTTTTTTTGACACGCTTAAAACCTTGGGCGACAGGGAACGCGCGCCGTCGTTTTGCGCCGATCGTCAACGTCAAAGATAATGTACCGACGTGTACCGACACGTGCATAACGCGCCCCCAGCGTGTCTCGATATTTCACCCATTTTCGCCCAAAAACACCACAGGTCGCCGGCGAGAAGCGTCGTAGTGTGACAGCCCCATAAGGGAGAGATCATGCGGGAGAGGAATGACTGGTGTGCATGAGTGTAATAGCCAATGAGAAGATATCTTACATCCACTGTTGTATGTATCTGAAAACAATATATAAGTGAATAAAACTAAGCAATCAGCCTCTTATCTATCTACACTTCTGCTGGTGCTGAACTCGGATCGCGTGTTGTGTCGTGTTCCATATGTACTATTGGGTAAGCTCTAGCATGTAATTGATCTAATACAGATATGAAAAGGCGGAACTTTGAATCGTACACCTTCTGCAGGTATTATGCCTTATGCAGGATAGTATGCCATATGCCAGATATTAGGGCAGTCTAGCCTTGTTGAGCAGTATAACTAATAACATGAGTGAACATAATGAAAGTAACCATAACCTACGTGTACCACATTTAAATGCCCGCATATATAGAATGCGAGGACCCGCAAATACGGGATTTCATAGTAGCACCAAACATCACATTTATGATGCAATTGCAGGGATTGTCGAACCAGTAGATCACTTGATTCACATCCAGTGGGTCCTGAGTTCAAACCCTGCCTGACAGTTGTGCCTGGTACTTATCCACAGGTAGTGACTAAAGTATATCAGCTTATCTTCATTCCATAGGAGACAGTAGAGTAACACTTCTGTAAGCCTTAGACATATTTTCTCGGTGGATATCATGGAATCTGAAGGACACCAACAAAATTGCACTCTACGCCTTCAACTCGGTGGCATGTGCCCTTCACAACCTCCTTCACTACTATCGGAATGTTCTTTTTGATGACGGTGCTGCTGCAAGTTTAATGCTGCGTTCAATAACCCAGGGAGTTGTCGTCATTGCTGTTCAGCTCGAGGCAGGGCGTTGAATATACAATCCAACCGATTCAGGCCCATCCAGTAGATAAGGACAACTTTATCTTCAGCAATGAAGTGGAGCTGTTCTAATTCTCGCCACACCGGACGTGGTAGCCGAATCGATAGAGCTCGGGTCTCGAGTGCGGGAGATCGAGAGTTTGGTTCCCGGTCAAGTCAAACCAATGACTTATAAAATTGATACTTGTTGCTTCTTAGCTCGGTGCTCGGCATTAATAGGATAGGGCAAGGACTGGTTAGTTCAGTGTCAGGATAATATCACTGAGTGGGTTATCAGGTCATGGTGCTGGTGGCATGATTTTCCAGTGGGGCAGCACTATTAAGTTACCATGAGTGTGCACTGTCACAAGTCAGTACAAGTGCTGATATGACATTAGATGTTGCCAGGACGTAAAACTCCAACAACCAACCAACCAACCATTAGAACCACACAGCCGACCCATTGGCATAGTTGTAGACTCTGGTCGGGAGCTTTACGTTATTGCGCAGGCACAGTTTGCAAAACCGCTAAGGACATGTGTATCTACAGCTCGGAGAGAGGACTGAATGAGGCCAGAGTGACAATGCATTGGGAATATTCAATGGGCCAGTTTGGGTGCTTTGAGAAGGAGGCTGGTGACCTAGTTACCCGGTCATGGTATGCTGACCTGGACTCAGCCCCCTGGCTTCCTGACTTGGACGCAGTTCGGCGATGCTTTACCCACGCTTACAACTTGTACAAGGTGAAGAGCTGTTTTTAATATTATGTCCCTTTTCAGTTAGTGTATAGTTACATAGTCCGATGGTTTTCAGTTTCTCACATTTTCTGAGATAAATACATTAGGGTGTCTGCTACCACATACCTTACGTTAGCTTGAAGTCACTTTTATTTTATTTCGCTAACTTTTGAGACATTTGAAGTGCAACCACGCCAAATTAACTTTAGCTTGCATGGCAAAAGTGTGCCACCATAGCATACTGCACCACAGTTTCTATTCAGGGGCCTCAGTATTCCCTTCTATGTGGCGACAAATGTTTAATAAGTACACCAGTATGTAGGTTAGATATGTAGATTCAAAGTTAGGTAGTTGGTTTAGTTTTAACATGTTTATATTTTCAGCGGATTGTGCAGCTTTAAGATGCGTTCCTGTCACTGCCTTGTTGTTCTTGATTCACCCGTGTGTTTTGATCTTCTCAAGACGTCCAGTGTTTGTGTTCACACATCACCACTTGTCATGGTCGCTGTCCTCAGCATTCCTCAGTGTGCTGGAGTTTTACGTCCGGACAACATATGAGGTCATATCAGGACGGGCACCAACTTGTGACAGTACACACTCATGGCACCTTCGTAGTGCTGCACCACTGGGAGACCAGGCCTGCAGCACCAAGACCTGATATCCCACTCAGTCATCTTATCATAACATTGAGCCAACCAGTCATTGCCCTATCCTAATAATACCGAACGCTTAGGTAGGAAGTGACAAGTATCTATTATTAAGTCATTGGTTTGACTGACAAGGGTTTGAACTCGTGGGTTCGAATCCCAAGATCTACCAAAACGGGAGATGGACGGTCAGCTCATTAGACGACCCCGTCTGGTCATTAATTACAAGGAGCCTGCCTGTCCCACAATACAATCATGACCTACTGCGCAGGTCACAGACCTGTTCGCGTATTAGATGTCATGATTTAACTCGGGTGTTTTGTTTGTGTTCAGCCAAATGCTCCAATTAGTCTAAGTTCTTGGACGGTTTTAAGATTTGCAGAAATAAAGAGAGATGTGTGAGTTTGCAGCCCTCAAGATCTAACCTACATATATAGTATTCCCTATCGAGATTATCAATAAGCACACACACATCTATATATATATATATATATATATATATATATATATATATATATATATATACACACATGTTTGTGTTGTGTGGAAGTTTACTAGTAAATGGAATACGACACCTAGAGCAGGACTTGAACCTTTAATTCTGTCGTTCATGGGATGGTGAGCTAACCACTGGACCATCTAACTTCCCTATTGAAACGAATGTTATATTTTGCGTTGAATCTAGGTCAGTACTACGGTTCAGACAATGTAATGTTTCCATCAGATTATGGCGCTTTAAACAGGGACACATTTGAATATTCATCACATAGTGATCTTTTCGATCCGTCGCGTCAGCTTAGAATTATTTATTCCCAATTAAGGTACGTCAATTCCCATTCGCTTGCATGGCTGCACTTCTATGGGCGATGACATATTTTCCTTCCATTCATATTTTCATTACACCTACCCGGCGTGACAAATCCTTGAAACTCAGTATTGCTTAATCTTCCATTTAAAGAAGTTAAATTAAACTAGTATACTTCTCCGGCACCAATATCTGAATGGTAAATTAACGGGGTTTATATATATCTATATATATAACACCAAGCAGATGTCTAATGGTGAATAATCTATAATGGTGAAAACAATACTATCCCAGACTTATCCATCATAGGCAGTTTAAATCTTCAAGGAAATACAAAATCCCTTACCACATGTTGATTAGATATTTGGTAAAGGCTGAGAAATCTTGAATATCCATATATCTAGATGAACTGTGTATGAAGGGTATTGAATAATGACCGCCTTTTGGGACTAATGACAAACTGAAGCATGCCTTTAGAGTCTTGAAGATAACGTCGGTTTATTTCTTCTAGGGTTCCACAGATCATATCTGGCTAACTGTCGCCATGGTTACCTGGCACTGAGACCGTGAAAGGCAGCTTGTAAACAGTGTCCCTACATCTCTGCCTCCGTGTGGTTGTACACAGGCCTCCCTCAAAGTTTGTATTCACTTGGCTGACACAGCTGACCACGAAGTGAGGCGGGGGAGCAGGGTTGGGGAAATGGAAAGAAACCGAACAAAGTCCGTTGATATCTGGCAAAGTCCGGTTTGTGTCCGTTGCATATCCATTGATATCCATTGATATCCAGCCCGATCTGTTACAAGTTTTGAACATGCACAAAACTTGGAATGGATGCCGCTGGATTGATGTCTATGGTTCTTGTCTGGCTTGAGTTTGTTTAGCCTGCTTATCATCTGTTGGCTACTGTTCATGCCTGTTTCATGTCCGTTTCATGTCTGTTTCATGTCCATTCGTCTGTCGGCCTGTGACCTGATATCGCAACATTTTGACACTTTGATACTTATCATGCCCGATCACCACCGGACTAGTCAATTCTGTCCGTTGCTCAATCCGGCATAGTGTGACGGGCACTTTACAGTTACAGTCAGTGATAATAGCAGAAGTTTTAATCGGGGAAATGTGGTCTTCCTTCCTCATTCGACTGATCCTTGCCCGACCCTAGTGAGGTCGTGTGCTGGGCTAGGTGGCCATAAATATCATATTTTACTGAACTGGTTTGACTCAGTCTGGTTTCGAACCTGGGTTTCAAATCTCATAATCTGCGTGATGGTAAGCAGACGCCCAACTCAATCGGTCACGTGATCCGTCTTGATTTGACATCACTGTAAAGTTAACCCTATACAGCAGCAGAATATGTATATGGTACAAGACATAGCATAGCGTAATTGTGCAGTATTCACGCATATAGAGTGGAATTAACCATCTAGTCAAATCACGCAGTATGAGTCAGCCGTTACACCATGTTGGAGCGTCCTTCGTACTGCCGGGTTGAGAAAAAAAGCATCTCATTCACGAAAGAAGTATTGTATGCGCATAAATGTCATTTATCAGCCCCGTAAGACTGTTCTGCCGGCCCTGAGTGTACGGTTATTTACACACGGTTTGTGTTTGTTTTACAGCGTACTTCTAATACCCATAATACATCAAGTACCAGCAGGTCAGTTACAGTAGTTACAATCACATGTCTTCATATGTGAGGACAGGCAACGGGGTGCACTTCTGGGTTCGCTTCTTCCCCTGGCTCCCCTCCCCTCTCCCTGGGTCCCCCTTGCCTGTATCCCTGGTCGCCCTTGTATTGCACTCATACCCCGCCCCTCACCAACAACTACCACTTTATAAATACTCCTCACTTCCGATTGATATCGCAATATAATTAGATAACTGAAAGATGACTAATCCCAAATGAAGCCAGCAGCAATGCTATGATGTAATTACCATTCGTTTCCTGGTCTGATAGTGGTGGGTATCTGTCATATATTTGAGATATATATTAGATTGAACGTCCTAATCGACCTTCCTTTACTGAGGCGTATCTTTAATTATAAATAGCTTCTTTCTTTGTGGGTGTTTCGAACTGAAAACATGCCAAATTAATGTAGTCATGCATGTCGAAATGTTTGAGACTATAGTAAAGGCTTCAACAGTATCAGGTTATATTAGGTTATCCATTCATTTATAATTTGCTTCTATAGACCACCAGTTTTTCAAGCTTGATATTTAAGATCAAATTTAGGTGACGGTTGCGGTTTTGAAAAGGTTCTCATCGGAATCTGCAGGTTTAATATTAGTCATCCATATAGAATGATAGTAGATATTGGCAATCAGCTGAAATCACTGTAACTGCAATGTGCTGACAATGGCAATTAGTACATTATATATTTGTTAAAATAAAAATGAGTCCCTCTAATCCCTTCATGGAGCTGGATCTATTTCTTCGGTAATACTTGAATTGCAACTGAACAAATGTATGAACGAACTGTAGGATATTGTCGCTTTGCTATTCGTGTCGGCCTGGGCGATAAGGATGTCGGCATTTTCCCTGTGACGATTACCCTGCTTTTGATGCATATACAGAAGAGTGGCATCAGCAACATTGTTGCTAAGAGCACAACTAAATAAAAACACAGTCATCCAATAATAACTAAGCTGGCTTCATTCATCACTCACTGCAGTCCCCAAACATAACTGGTGATTTAGCCTTCAGGGAAAATTGTGTCTTGGTAACGCCTTATTTTAAAATATATGAGATGACTTGTTCTTGTTGTTATTCTAAACCAAATGCATTCTTGATGTATCCATATATATCCAAATATTCTGTCGATTATGAGAATGTTGTGCACAATTTTCCCAGTCTAAGGCAAAGTACAACGAAGGGTTAAGGGGACCACAAGAATACAGTAGACAGAGGGTTAACACCTACATATAAGGATATCCCCAGCAGGCACACAGGCCATGTTACGCAGGTGGGTTGAGGACTGGGGGATGTCTCTCCCACCTAATGCTTGTGATATCTCTCCCACTACTATGTTTGGGCTGTCAATTAACCACGTGTGGAGCTCTAGTCAATAGGAGCACAGCCAACCAGGACAGCTATACTCTCCTCTCCAAGCAGATATTTCTTGTAACAGTATATATTGCCAAACTAGTGATAAGTGAGTGACTCTCTACCATGCTGTGTTCTCAGGTGTGTGTTGTGTTCTACTGGACTGTCACTATCATTCATAGAGGAGGTGGGGGGTCATAGCCATACACCTTTTACATTACTGAGAATAACCATAACTAACTTGTCACTGGAACCAAGCAAGGTTATCTGCGATATTCCGATGTAGTTGACTAAAATCACAGGAAAGGCGGTAAAGTAATATTACCAAATTTCATAGTTGGTTACATTCGTGAAGTTTTACAAAACCGGTTAGTGTATTGCAGGCATTGCTGACTTGGTAGACGAGGCCACAGCGGCGAGGTTACGCATAAATCCGTTCTGGAAGGAGAGGTGTGTGGCGGTGGGGTGGGTGGATGGTGGGGTTCTTGTGGAGGGTGGGATGAGGTGGGAAGGTGGGATGAGGTGGGGGTAGCAATGGAGGTGAATCGTGAATAATGTTGGAGGGTGGATGGGCGGGGAAAAGAGAGTGATAGGAGAGTCAGTGAAAAGATCGGCGCGGTGGAGGGTGCGTTGAGTGGGTAAGTGATGTCTTACCACCTTTATTACTGCCATTTGTCACGGTAGAATACGGCCAGGGCTGCACTGATTGGAAACCCTTGTTCGCCTCACGAAAACCAGCAGGTCTTCTGGCACATTTTGTTGGATTTAGTGGCAATAATCGACTCATGAATTTGTACAGTCCCTGAATATCTAGTATATGCTATAATTTTTGATCGGTTGATTTTTTGTTTAGTTTTGCGCCGTCTCGTCAGCAAAGGTCGCCATATTTCTTAGATAATTATATATTAGCGCGATGGTTATAACCTACCTTGCATTAGTTTGTCATAACTTCTAGTGTAAATGGCTAACTCCGGGGATATTTGAAGTGAAAATATACAATATTACTTTTCTATAACCTTCACTTTGTATTTCCTTCTACACATCACCAACACTGCATGAAATGGTCGAGTCACTGGGAGCCGACGCTGGCTTCCTGTGCGGGAGGTCGTGCGTTTGAAAGCCGACAGAATGAAACAAACACTTGCACAATTCATACTGTTTTGGTTTGGAAAAGTTGATTTCACCGGACTATGCAGCCTTAAGTTACCATTGTTCGCAGTGGGTTTGAAGTGTGGGGACCATTATATTAGCATGAACTGAAGTCAATGCACGTTCTCAGATTGTAGAATCCTCAAAGGTTTCAAACCCCGACATTAGGCTGATGCAGTGCATAGTAAATGAAGTTATCTTTCAAACTTCAGTAATTTTGTGTAGTGGAATTGGAAATATATGTAGATTTGAACAAATAACGATAATACCATGAAGAAGCCAGTCTAATATCAGTTTGATCAAATGAGGAGGGACATAAGACATGTGGGTTCGAGTCCCGCTGTAGGTGTGATATGAGCTTTGTTAGAGTATATGCGTGAATAGGGTTAAACAGAGCCGAATGTGTGACTTAGATTGTGTCATTAAAACTATTTCGTATTTTGTTGTCGTATTTGCTAACTGAGTTGTCTGGTATAGTCGGATATTCAATTCCATTTGTGAAAGGACCTGACCGTTAGAGGTTATGGCATTACTTCGCTGAGAATGGAAGACTGACAGCTCCACCCACCACTCCTACCCAAGGTCTGCATGTATACACCGAATTATTAACTGTATCATTGAATATAGTATTATATGTAGTATTAAATGTAGTATTGACTGTATGATAGTGTATCATTAACCTATTATCAATTGTTTTAACAGTATTTATTACTTCTTACCTTGATCATTAATTATATATTACTAAGTACCTTAATAACTAATATGTTAACTGTATTATTGATGATATTAGAAACTGTATTATCAACTAATTGTATTAACCACCTTATTAAATGTTTCGTTCTTGTATTATTAAGTGCCTTATTAAATGTCATTAACGATACAAGTAACTGCACTATTAATTTGTGTTTTTAACAATTGTTTTAATTGTATTAACTGTATTATTGGACGTGTTATCGGCTGTATTATTGAATGAATTATTAACTATATTACTAATTATAGTATTAACGTACATGACTGATTGAGTTGGGGTTTTCCTTCATTGCAATATACTTAATATCATCATGGTCATGTTCTGTGCACTCGTGGACGTTTTTCAGTGCTGCCCAAATAGCTGAACCATAGCATTATATTTTACTCAGTCATATTATCCTGACACTGAGCGAATCAATCCTTACTCGATAGTTGTAAGGACAATGTGCTAGGAGTGCAGGCAGCCACAAATACAACACTGACAATCCTAATATGAGGTTTCTCAGAACATACATACCAGTGGCAGTTTGAATGGATCACATCATAGAGAAGGACGGACTAGCCAAATTACTTGAGGGTCCACACCCAGTGAGGCAGGCCGTGCGAAACAAACTGCACACATCCCAGCTGATACAAACCGAATCGGTAGAGCACAGGCCAGGGGTGCGGAAGATCGGGAGTTCGGTTCCCGATCGAGTCAAACCAATGACTTAAAAATTGATATTTGTCGCTTCCTAGCCTGGTCCTCGGCATTATTAGGATAGGGCAAGGGCTGGTTAGCTCAGTGTCTGGATAATGAGACTGAGTGGGATATTGGGTCAAGCTGCCGGCAGCCTGATTTCCCAGTGAGGCAGCACTATAAAATCGCCATGAGTGCGTACTGTCACAAGTCGGTACCCGTCTTGATATGACCTTAGATATTGCTAGGACATAAAACAACAAACAAACAAATAGACCAATGCCTATAAATGCTATCTGTCACAACCTAGCCTGGCACTTGGCATCAGTAGTATAGGACAAGCAGCAGTGGAATGAAGAAGACAAATTGCTGGGATTTAAATGTGTCCTGTTTAATCAAGGAGTATTATAATATGTACTAGACTATGACAATCAGTAAAGATGGACAATCAGTGTTTGGCTGCATCCTAAATAATATTTGCAAACAAGATATACTCAGGTATTAAAACTAAAATGCACACTATGTAGCCATTTAGTAATATTTGGGCATTTGGTAATAGACCTCATTTCAAACAACAGACCATATCTACTGGTAAGAAGTTTAGCTATAATCAGCAAAACAAAGCCGACTTCCCACATGTCCTCCGCCCCAAATGACCCAGCAGTATTCTAGTAGCTCCTTTTTCCGATGTAATGTTGCATGCTGTATGCGCGTATTCTTAATGGAGCTTCCTTGTATGGACCCGCAGGGTGGTGGGCGGGGGGATGTTGAGGGGGTCAGGGAGCCGGATGAACAACAGCAGTAAATGTAATTTGCTGTTTTTTTTGTCATGCCCGTGGGGGATAAATGCATATGAACTGAACACAAGGCCCCTTGCTTCATTTCCCCCCGTTTAAAGTGGTAAGAGTGCCATACTTAATATTAAAGCTGCATATTCCGGCATTCTCTGTGGGAAAAGGTCCTGTAGAGGATTTCCACAACCAATTCAGCCTCTTCTGTCAGTAGAAGAACTAACCTCTTCCCTCTAGGCTCACTATTCAACTGGGCATGAAAATGCCACCTGGAGGACTTCCACAAGCAATCCACCCTATTATAGTATTTCTGGGGTTACTCGGCCGCATGAGCCCCTAGATAATACCATAAAACTCTCCCCTTCATATCACCGGTCTATCAACTCATTAAGCAATACTAAGGAAGAATGAAGACAAGTCACACAGATAAACTGTGGAGAAGTTGTGCTTTAATAACACCAACTCCTGTCCACCTACCAGTGACCTAGCATCCACCCCCCTTACCTTCTAGCCACACAAAATCTCATTACTACTTTAGCCTGTATAGAAAGCAGTGCCTACAGCCCATGGGACAGGAGTCCTATGGCTGTGTAAACACTCAATTGGAATAAATGAAATTTGATAGCATCAGACAGAGTGTCCGGGGTTCCTGCTCTAGAGTAGGTGTGCCTCAATCCAGAGCCAGGAGTAGAGTGATCTCTCTTCAGTGTGTCTGAAGCAGAGTCTAGAATAATTATCTCAAAGTGAGGCTAGTGTGGTCAGAGGGCCAATGGGGTGCAGGTGACTGGGCAGTCCATAGCCAGCCAATCAGGCACCTCCACAGTCTGGGTGGGTGGCACCCCTCACCCCCAGTAGGGCTGGCTGTCACTCAATCCAGCTGCAGGTGGTGTCCTGTGTGTATATGCGAATTAGGCTGGTGTGCCCACCCAGTAGTCATGTAGGGACAGGTAGCTGCATACAGTTACAATAGATCTCTATTAAAATGGTATTTTCTCCAATTGCACTCTTTATGGATGCATAGAGAAACATTTCAACAATCCTGTACTGAATCTTATAAAGGAACATTTCTTCATTAATCTCAGGCATAATATATGCACATATATTTCACACAGCTTATATCATGTCATAATGGGAGTGGGATATTATTACTTTTAGTTTAGATAACATTGTCCCCACTCCGTCGCCCAAGAATAATAATGCTCTCTGCCAATATATAATTCCGAACCGAAAATCTGTATATTTTTACACTATGATGGAAGAAATGATGCTCATTATGCAGCACATGCTGAATAAAGGGTCTGATAAAGGATTTCCACCACACCATATTCTCTACTGGCAGTGGCCAGAACACATGGTGTGGGTAGCAGTTCAATGTGCGGCATGATCTGTGGAAAATGTTCTATACATAATTTCCACCACCAAACCAACCCGTAGTGATTACATTACCAAGAACTAAGAACTAAGATGGTGGTCTGCAGCTCATTGCGCATGCCCACACAGCAAGTTGTTTTATCAGTATGTATGATATATCCCGATAATTTAATAGTTGTTTTATCAGTATTTATGCTATATCCCCATGATTTAGATAGTTGTTTGATCAGTATTTATGCTAAATCCCGATGATTTAGATAGTTGTTTGATCAGTATTTATGGTATATCCCCATGATTTAGATAGTTGTTTGATCAGTATTTATGCTAAATCCCGATGATTTAGATAGTTGTTTGATCAGTATTCATGGTATATCCCCATGATTTAGATATTTGTTTTAGCAGTATTTATGCTATATCCCCATGATTTAGACAGTTGTTTTAGCAGTATGTATGCTATATGTTAGATAATTCTTTGATACGGGTAGGTTGATATGGGATAGGGAAAGGTAATTAGCGATAGGGAGATTGGTGATAGCAAGATAGGGACATGAGGGATATGCGGATAGGTGGACATGGATTGAGCCCTAGTGGCGTATCCTGTAAGGGTAATGACATTTAGTTTGTTTGTTTGTTGTTGTTTTACGTCTTAGCAACATCTAAGGTCATATCAGGACGGGGTAAAATAGAAGAGGAGAATATGAGGAGTGTGTGTAGGGGAATAGTGGAGATAGTGATAGGGATAGGAGAATTGTGGGATAAAGGATACGGAATAGGGGAATAATGGATATGTGATATGGGATACAGAATAAGGTTTAGGGGATATGGATAGCGGATGTAGGCTCACATGTAGACCACATACAGACCCAATGTATACCATCTGGGCCACTATGAGTTGCTTCGTGACGGTATGGACGAGCCGCATGGTGTCCATTCTAAGGCAGGAGGCATCGTGAGATGGCCTGAACAGTCAACCATCCATCAGCAGCGCAGCCTCACTCCTCGCTCTGCCCCGGAGGACCACAACAGGAGCGAACCCTAGTCGTGGCCTAATTGAATCTCATATAGAACGCCCCTCGGGAACTGAACCCAACGTCTCCTCGCCAATGAGGCAATGCGCTGCCCATTGAGCCTGTCTCTCTGTTGTGTGGCAGTTATGATGGATGCCCATTGGTTAATTTAGACCGGCACGGCCAGTGTCGGGCTCGCCAAGTGGCGTCCAGGGGGTCCCGGGCAGTTTGAGAGGGGGAGGGGGGTGATGGGGGAGGGGGGACGGTTGTGGACGTGCTGGGTATATAGACGTATGGGCTAACGGATAGGTTCCCATGGAAGGCTGAATGTGTGATAACTTGCTGTTGTGTATGCAATATTATAGCACAACAGTATAATACGATAGTTGGGTGATATTTGAAAGTATATCCTAGCTAGGATTATTAGCCATAAATGGGTATATAAGCTCTACACCTGGTTTGAGTTAGATCGATGAATATATATATATATATATATATATATATACATACATGTGAATATATATATATATATATATATATATATGTATATACACATTATAAACACCAGAAATGGCTTATCCAATATGGAATTAAATGAGAAAAATAAATTATTGTAATAGTCCGTTCTGTTTGAGATTTTAAGGGATACACACAACACAAGTTTACAATAGGTATAGAGGGAATAATATCACTGGAGGATGTCTTGTTAGCAGCATTCTCCCACGAAAGGGAAAAGCTGCATGAGAATCCCCGAGGACAAGTAGGCCTACATCTGACAGTCTCTTCGCAGGCACCGGAAGCAGTGAATGCGGAAATGGTGCGCAGAGACGTGATTGTGCAGGGTGAGGGTCGTATCCCAGCAGCGTGCGTTGACAATGTGGGATTGAGTCAGACTGAGTAAGTTCACTCTGCCCGTTAGAGGTGCAGAGTCGCACAGCTAAAGTCAACGTCGTCCCTCTCCCAGTAATCAGTGTCTCTATTTACATTAGAGGAGATCTTGGAGAGGTGCTACTGCCAGCTTACGTTTGCTGTTTAATTCACGTGCAGGAGAGGTTGTATTTGAAAAGGAAGTCAGCTGCTTAGCCAACCACTATTTGGAGTTTCTCACTGGATTTGCATAAAGATTTTCAACCTGCATCCAGTCAGAATGTGTGAGGAGCCCAGTGTAGTAGGCCGTAACAGGCCCCAATCCCACATGGTGGCAGTCGGGACTGCGCCGACGCGTAAAGGTAAGAAGTATCAGCAGGTGGCAGCACGCTAGTAGGAATGGTTCCAGCCATGCCAGAGCGACGTGCTCGAGGATGCGGGTTACCTATGACCCTGCTCGGCATTGACAGGTCAGAGCAATGTGCTCGAGGACGCAGGTTACCTATGACCCTGCTCGGCAGTGACAGGCCAGAGCGACCTGCTCGCAGACGTGGGTTACCTAGGACCCTGCTCGGCAGTGACAGGTCAGATCGACGTGCTCGAGGACGTGAGTTACCTATGCCCCTGTTCAGCAGTGACAGGTCAGATCGACATGCTCGAGGACGCGGGTTACCTATGACCCTGCTTGGCAGTGACAGGTCAGAGCGATGTGCTCGAGGACACGGGTTACCTATGACCCTGCTCGGCAGTGACAGGTCAGAGCGATGTGCTCGAGGACACGGGTTACCTATGACCCTGCTCGGCAGTGACAGGTCAGAGCGATGTGCTCGAGGACACGGGTTACCTATGACCCTGCTCGGCAGTGACAGGCCAGAGCGATGTGCTCGAGGATGTGGGTTACCTATTACCCTGCTTGGTAGTGACAGGTCAGAGCGATGTGCTTGAGGATGCGGGTTACCTATTACCCTGCTTGGCAGTGACAGGTGACTTGGCAGTGACAGGTCAGAGCGACGTGTTAGAGGACGCGGGTTACCTATGACCCTGCCCGGCAGTGACAGGTCACCCTTATTCTGACCTTGGCATAATACACCTGGGTAGAGCCCAAGGTGTGAAGGAAATGCGGAGTCACTTCTATGCAATAGTCGTGCATGTGGTTGTATACACAGATGCAGCACCTGGACCAGCGGGTGGCGCCCCCTGGTGTAGAACAAACAGCGAGATACCATCTGTTTGCCAGATCCAGGTGAGCGCTCACATAACTAACCAGACAACCACCACAGAGTTGGTAATAATAGTGGCATAGTAGAGTTTACAAGACGAAATTATTATGTATTCTGAACGCATACACAAAACCCTACTCACCTAGTGACTATATGATGACCAATGAGAAGTAAATTGTAAACTCACCTGGAAATAAATGTGGAGAAGATAGTGTTAATTAGTCATGTTAACACACAGACAGGAACCAATATTTGTTTGCTTGGAGTCTATGAACTGATGTTCTGTGCAGCATGCACATTGAGCTGCCAGTCAATAGATTATCTCATATGTGGTGGTGAACATTCTTTGAAATAACATCCTGTAGAGCTTGCTGCACACTGAGCTATTCTCCACGACACTAACTATTGCGACTGCCAACAAGCATTATTTTGGTATTGGAAACCATGTAAAAGAGATTCTATACAGAGCACGCTGCACAGTGCTACCTGATACATTTGCCAATGTCAATACCATCAGACCGGGGTTGGTGGTGGAATTCCTGTTTCATGGTGCAGTCACACTACAACGTTTCTTCCGGCGCCAACACGCTAAATATTTTCAACGCGTCGAGAAATGTCAAACTTTTCGGTGTGTTTTGAGAAAACTTGAGGCAGCACAGCATGTTGGCAGCATGTTGGCAGCGTGTTGCTGGAGTGTTATTGGCACACCGCCAACACGTTGCGATGTGCGGCGGAACAACATGTCAACGTCCCGCCAGCAGGTTCCCAGCATGCTATCGGCCTGTTGTCGGTGTGTTGACGGCGTGGGGGTGGCGCATTGCTGGCATGTTATTGGCGTGCCTCCAACCCAACACGTTGACGACACGTCCACAGAACGCTGGCGGACCGTCGCCAATGTGCCAGCAACATGTTCACATGTGCCAGCAACACGTCCAAATGCGGCAGCAACATGTCCACATGCGCCAGCAACACGTCCACACATGCCAGCAGCACGTTCAACCCATCGAGAACTGCTGGAGCAACGCCAATAACGCACCACAAACCCGTTGATGGAACGTTACCGACACGTTGACAGGCCGGTCGCAGGTGGGGGAGAATTCCATGATGTTGATGAACCCTTCTCAACGCGCTGTCGACGTCCTGCAAATGCGCCCGTCACGCACTACGCAACCAATCGGCGCGCGTCGGCCAGAGTCGAAAGTTTTGTGCAAGCACAAAACTTTTGACGCTGCCCGACGCGCGCCGACGTGTTGGTTCAGACTCAATGTGTACCGACGTGTACCGATGCATCGGTAACGCGTTTGTAATGTGCCAGTAACGCGTCCCGACGCGTCCCAAAATTGCGCCCAATAACCCAACACGTTGGCACGCGTTGTCCAACGTTGGTGCAACACGTCGTAGTGTGACTGCACCATAATTTAGCATTACGCACAATGCTACTATACTACACAATGAGGTAGCTCTAGCTACTGCTGTTATACAAAAAAACAGTTGGTGGTAGAAATCATATATTTCCAGAATAGGTGCATCAAATTGCATTCATCCGAAGTGCACTATCTATCAAACTGTATCTGCAGATAGGTTGCTAAATGTTGTTCTGAATACATTGTGCTTTGAACACAAAGGCGTCCCGCCCATTTGAATGAAGTCAGCTCAATACCCTATTAAATATGCAGATACCGATAAGACCAGCCTGCTGTGATGGGGTGTGTAATACTGTGATAGGCAAATGCCAAACACTGGATCATTATCTGATGGGCATCTCACCAACAAATGAACTCTGAAACAGGCATACATAAACTAGTCAGCTTTCTCAAATTACAATTAACAAATAATCAAATAGTGTAGATCTCTTTGACGTGATCAGATTAATATATTTATATATTGTGTTTGTTTCTTATTGTTTTACATCCTAGCAACATCTAAGGTCATATCAGGACGGGTACCGACTTGTGATAGTGCATATATATATATATATATATACATATATATATGTTTATGTCATCGTTATACATCGAGCAACGTTGTTGTTTCAACACTGGGGCACTGGTTTTCCAAAAATGTGCATAATTTAGATTTCCTGATGTATATATCAGGGAATGGTGCAGCAAGAACTGTCGGAAATATGGATAGACATGATAGCTTGCAATACAGTTATATATCTTTAACCTGATTATGCACACAGCTAATGAGTGCCCAGTGGAAGAGTGTCTGTGGGAAAAGTGGGTGCTATCTGTTATGATGAAAATTAACAAGTAATTGTTAGTGAATTATCTCCTGGTGGTATTACCATGATCGATAGACTGGGGCGTCGGCAGGAGGGGGGTGGAGGAAAATATCACATATGCATTATTCACCTTGTGTCTGAAATTTATTATTAAAGGGTAGCGATTAAAGTGATGGTGACATTATCCCCACACAGAGTCTGGTTAATTGAAATAGCAGCGTTGAGTTCCATTGATCTTGAATGCATAAAAGATGCAACATGCCAATTGCCTATGGAATATATATGTATACATATGTGATGTAGCTCTGTGCAACAATTATCCTGTCATCAAATGGTACTTTTACTAGAGTCCTCCATTTAAGGTTGTAATGGTACACTGTGTTAATGGTACGTGGGATTGCCAAATGAGTTTGAGTGTCCACCTCCTTTGTACCAGGTCATCGCGTCAACACCCTGGGTTCAAACAATGGCCAGTAAAAGCACTTACTTAAATATTGATACTTGTTGCTACTTAGTTTGTGCTTGAGATTAATATGACAAGACAAGAAAGACTGGAATTCACTAAGGGGAGGCACGACTGGTATAATGTGGCTTTATTGGCACCTTAAGGATAAGAAAAGTCAATTCAGGATAACGAGTCATGGTTAAGATGCATGGGGTGTAGTACGTAGTATCATAGCAGTGTGGTTTACATCAAATCAATCAGGGGGGGGGGGGGGTAGAAGGGTTCATGCGGGTTCAGTTGGTGGTGGGTGGGATCAGAGGATAATAGTCAATTGGAGGTCACATGGGGTCAGTGACGTTCCATCAGTTCAGTTGTGTTTACATATCGAGGTCAACTGTGTCTGTTTACATGTTTTGGGGTCAGTTCCCATTTAGGTAAAGTATGAGTCAGTTCCGTTTGATGATTTATGGCCCCCACCCCCACCTCTAGGAGTCACATCCCCACCACCCGGTTGGACCACGTTCCAAGCGGCCGGACTCAAACCGTACATGTGTACTCCGCTCGGCTGGTGAGTCCGTTGTGAGCAAGGCATGAGCCGCGGTCACTTGGTGGGTTTTGGGATGAGTGAGTCGTTACGTCATCCGATTGCTGATTAAGGTTTGTTGTATTCGGGAGGTGGCGCCACTGTAGCATGGTCCCTTGGGCAGTGCTGTAGGTATGGGGTGGTGGTTCAGTCGTTTGAGTGCAGGTGGCGGGCCGGGTCGGTGGTTTCTTATGACTGTAGGGTGCCAAGCCGCTGCACCTCCACTGCGAATTACCCATGTTAGACATAACATGGACAATGAGGAAAGTAAATGTGCAGCTTTTGAAATTGCCACCGCTTAATCAATGAATACAACAAATATAATAAAAAAGGGGTATATATTATATGTGTACGCCTTTAAAAAAATAAATATATGCAATTATATATATTATTTTATTTGGGGTGAGTCACACACAGCTCCCTAGGTGAAATCCAACAAACACAGATAGAAGTGGGTAGGGTGATTGCATCATTTAAATTATATACTAATGGTTATGAGGTATGTGGGATCAAATCCCGATATAGGCAGTATGTACCCTTTGTTGCAGCACCTCCCATATCATCGGTCCCGTGACCAGGATGTTGTAATGTTGAGTGCATGGTATTGAACCTGCCCTGTGAATGTGATTGAAATTCACTACCTGGATATTTGTAATCGTAAGTATGACAATTATAATTACAGGTGTGTAGTGAGTTACACCTTCCCAAGTGGGCATGGGTAGGGAGCCGAGATAGTCTAACTGGTAGCGCACTCGCCTCCTCACTGTATAAGAGTGGGTTCGAGTGTGGCTCTGGGTATGGTGTTCTTCTCATTGGCGTCATCTACCACGACACTTGTAAGTGTAAGGTAGTTAGTGACTGATTGAACCTGATAGCCACGGCATCGGTAACATTCCAACAATCTGCCAACACGACCTTCCGCACAGGAAGTCTGCACTCTACATATGTGGTGACTCGGTGCGGTGTATCATGTTGGTGTACAATAACTGCATGCTTATGGACATAACCACACGGCCGTATCCATGCGCATACTTGTATTGCACGTTAAATGAACGTTACATTCTTACGGAATTGTCATCCTCTAACACACAACTTAAGCACCATTGACTTGAATTTACATATAAACATGAGCTTACAACATTATTATTCCTAAATTATCCATAAGCAACAGCTTCCGAAAAGCCTTCGGTATTAGGGCTATCTAGGCAAGTTACCCATCGCAGTGTGTCTGCATAGACCGTGAAATTAATGGTGCCAGGCCGCCTTTAGCTCCCGGTTCATGTGTCACATGACTCTCAGCCAATCATGCTGCCAGACGCCGCTACATTACAGGCAGGCACATAAGAACACTTAATGGACTATCTCAACACCGCATAACTAGCCTGCCTCTGCATATTTCACCAATAACAGTAAAGAAGGACCCAGTTGAATTATTCAGCTTTTGCGGAGGTTGTCTCACCATTGCTTATACAGCATGCCCTGTGTGACAGACGCCCGATAGAATCAAGCTGCACTATGACGTCATCACTCAATGTGTAGTAGTATAAGAACATTCCAAGTAGGTCACACAATACACACCCTGCACCTTCCAGCAGCAGAACCAGATAACCTTTAGGATTCAATAGTTGTTTGTTTGGGCCTTACATCCTGGCTGCTGGACTCTAAATTTTCTTTCTACATGAACCGGGACCTAAATGCGCCGGGGCACCATTAATTGTACGGTTATCACAAATAATAAAAACATGAATAAAATGAGAAAATTGTGAGCAACAAAATACCTCATATTCCATAATCTAAATCTAAATGTAAACTTGTCTGCATATACATGCAGATGTTAAATATATTGAGAGTAACTTTATTCACAGTGATACATTTATTAAAGTGACACTGGGTAAAAACTCCACCTTCAAATATGTGCTATTCCAATTGGTGTTGTTATTCTATTTTCCTGTAGGTTTCCTGCTGGTTACTCTGGTTTTGTGAACCATCAAATACAGTAGTTCAGTGTTCTGAGAAAAAAGAAAGCTAGTTCATGCCACTGGCAGCAGATGGCGGGTCGGTGGCTGGAAAACACCTATTGCTACTTACTATCTTAGGTAGATCAACATCCGTATGTTCATAAAGCACAAGGACCCAGATCCTATTGGAATGATGTGTGACTGGGGTTTCGGGAATTCGCCCTGGGAAGACAGGTGTGGGTCAGGTGGGTGAGGGGAAAGTGACAATGCGGCTCAGGGATGGATGCGGGCGTTCTACTCCGCGCCCCTTCCCTTCCAACTCTACCTCACCCCACCCCACCGCCAATCCTACCCCACCCTCATGCCACCCACAGTAATATCCCACCCAAACCCCACTCTACCCCACAGCTACCCCCACTCCTACCCCACCCCCACACCACCCACAGTAATATCCCACCCATACCCCACTCCACCCCACAGCTACAACCACTCCTACCCCACCCCCACGCCACCCACAGTAATAACTCAACCATACCCGACTCCGCCCAACAACTACCCCCACTCCTACCCCACCCCCGGGCCACCCACCGCAATATCCCACCCGTACCCCACTCCACCCCACAGCTACAACCACTCCTACCCCACCCCCACACCACCTGCAGTAATATCCCACCCATACCCCACTCCACCCAACAGCTACAACCACTCCTACCCCACCCCCACACCACCCGCAGTAATATCCCACCCATACCCCACTCCACCCAACAGCTACAACCACTCCTACCCCACCCCCACACCACCCACAGTAATATCCCACCCATACCCCACTCCACCCCACAGCTACCCCCACTCCTACCCCACCCCCACACCACCCGCAGTAATATCCCACCCATACCCCACTCCACCCCACAGCTACCACCCACCACCTTCCTACCCCACACCCCCACACCACCCACAGTAATATCCCACCCATACCCCACTCCACCCCACAGCTACCCCCACTCCTACCCCACCCCCACACCACCCACAGTAATATCCCACCCATACCCCACTCCACCCCACAGCTACCACCACTCCTACCCCACCCCCACACCACCCACAGTAATATCCCACCCATACCCCACTCCACCCACAGCTACCACCCACTCCTACCCCACCCCCACACCACCCACAGTAATATCCCACCCATACCCCCACTCCACCCCACAGCTACCAACCACTCCTACCCCCCCCACACCACCCACAGTAATATCCCACCCATACCCCACTCCACCCCACAGCTACCCCCACTCCTACCCCACCCCCACACCACCCACAGTAATATCCCACCCATACCCCACTCCACCCCACAGCTACCACCACTCCTACACCACCCCCACACCACCCACTGTAATAACTCACCATACCCCACTCCACCCACAGCTACCCCCACTCCTACCCCACCCCCACACCACCCACAGTAATATCCCACCCATACCCCACTCCACCCCACAGCTACCACCACTCCTACCCCACCCCCACACCACCCACAGTAATATACCACCCATACCCCACTCCACCCCACAGCTACCACCACTCCTACACCACCCCACACCACCCACAGTAATATCCCACCCATACCCCACTCCACCCCACAGCTACCACCACTCCTACCCCACCCCCACACCACCCACAGTAATATCCCACCCATACCCCACTCCACCCCACAGCTACCACCACTCCTACCCCACCCCCACACCACCCACAGTAATATCCCACCCATACCCCACTCCACCCCACAGCTACCACCACTCCTACCCCACCCCCACACCACCCACAGTAATATCCCACCCATACCCCACTCCACCCCACAGCTACCCCCACTCCTACCCCACCCCCACACCACCCACAGTAATATCCCACCCATACCCCACTCCACCCCACAGCTACCACCACTCCTACCCCACCCCCACACCACCCACAGTAATATCCCACCCATACCCCACTCCACCCCACAGCTACCACCACTCCTACCCCACCCTCACACCACCCACAGTAATATCCCACCCATACCCCACTCCACCCCACAGCTACCCCCACTCCTACCCCACCCCCACACCACCACAGTAATATCCCACCCATACCCCACTCCACCCCACAGCTACCACCACTCCTACCCACCCCCACACCACCCACAGTAATATCCCACCCATACCCCACTCCACCCCACAGCTACCACCACTCCTACCCCACCCCCACACCACCCACAGTAATATCCCACCCATACCCCACTCCACCCCACAGCTACCACCCACTCCTACCCCACCCCCACACCACCCACAGTAATATCCCACCCATACCCCACTCCACCCCACAGCTACCCCACTCCTACCCCACCCCGCACCACCCACAGTAATATCCCACCCATACCCCACTCCACCCCACAGCTACCACCACTCCTACCCCACCCCCATCACCACCCACAGTAATATCCCACCCATACCCCACTCCACCCCACAGCTACCCCCACTCCTACCCCACCCCCACACCACCCACAGTAATATCCCACCCATACCCCACTCCACCCCACAGCTACCACCACTCCTACCCCACCCCCACACCACCCACAGTAATATCCCACCCATACCCCACTCCACCCCACAGCTACCACCCACTCCTACCCCACCCCCACACCACCCACAGTAATATCCCACCCATACCCCACTCCACCCCACAGCTACCACCACTCCTACCCCACCCCCCACACCACCCACAGTAATATCCCACCCATACCCCACTCCACCCCACAGCTACCCCACTCCTACCCCACCCCACACCACCCACAGTAATATCCCACCCATACCCCACTCCACCCCACAGCTACCCCACTCCTACCCCACCCCCACACCACCCACAGTAATATCCCACCCATACCCCACTCCACCCCACAGCTACCCCCACTCCTACCCCACCCCCACACCACCCACAGTAATATCCCACCCATACCCCACTCCACCCCACAGCTACCACCACTCCTACCCCACCCCCACACCACCCACAGTAATATCCCACCCATACCCCACTCCACCCCACAGCTACCCCCACTCCTACCCCACCCCCACACCACCCACAGTAATATCCCACCCATACCCCACTCCACCCCACAGCTACCCCCACTCCTACCCCACCCCCACACCACCCACAGTAATATCCCCACCCATACCACCACTCCACCACCCCACAGCTACCCCCACTCCTACCCCACCCCCCACACCACCCACAGTAATATCCCACCCATACCCCACTCCACCCCACAGCTACCACCACTCCTACCCCACCCCCACACCACCCACAGTAATATCCCACCCATACCCCACTCCACCCCACAGCTACCACCACTCCTACCCCACCCCCACACCACCCACAGTAATATCCCACCCATACCCCACTCCAACCCACAGCTACCCCCACTCCTACCCCACCCCCACACCACCCACAGTAATATCCCACCCATACCCCACTCCACCCCACAGCTACCACCACTCCTACCCCACCCCCACACCACCCACAGTAATATCCCACCCATACCCCACTCCACCCCACAGCTACCACCACTCCTACCCCACCCCCACACCACCCACAGTAATATCCCACCCATACCCCACTCCACCCCACGCTACCCCCACTCCTACCCCACCCCCACACCACCCACAGTAATATCCCACCCATACCCCACTCCACCCCACAGCTACCACCACTCCTACCCCACCCCCACACCACCCACAGTAATATCCCACCCATACCCCACTCCACCCCACAGCTACCCCCACTCCTACCCCACCCCCACACCACCCACAGTAATATCCCACCCATACCCCACTCCACCCCACAGCTACCCCCACTCCTACCCCACCCCCACACCACCCACAGTAATATCCCACCCATACCCCACTCCACCCCACAGCTACCCCCACTCCTACCCCACCCCCACACCACCCACAGTAATATCCCACCCATACCCCACTCCACCCCACAGCTACCCCCACTCCTACCCCACCCCCACACCACCCACAGTAATATCCCACCCATACCCCACTCCACCCCACAGCTACCCCCACTCCTACCCCACCCCCACACCACCCACAGTAATATCCCACCCATACCCCACTCCACCCCACAGCTACCCCCACTCCTACCCCACCCCCACACCACCCACAGTAATATCCCACCCATACCCCACTCCACCCCACAGCTACCCCACTCCTACCCCACCCCCACACCACCCACAGTAATATCCCACCCATACCCCACTCCACCCCACAGCTACCACCACTCCTACCCCACCCCCACACCACCCACAGTAATATCCCACCCATACCCCACTCCACCCCACAGCTACCACCACTCCTACCCCACCCCCACACCACCCACAGTAATATCCCACCCATACCCCACTCCACCCCACAGCTACCCCCACTCCTACCCCACCCCCACACCACCCACAGTAATATCCCACCCATACCCCACTCCACCCCACAGCTACCCCCACTCCTACCCCACCCCCGGGCCACCCACAGTAATATCCCACCCATACCCCACTCCACCCCACAGCTACCCCCACTCCTACCCCACCCCCACACCACCCACAGTAATATCCCACCCATACCCCACTCCACACCACAGCTACCACCACTCCTACCCCACCCCCACACCACCCACAGTAATATCCCACCCATACCCGACTCCACCCCACAGCTACCACCACTCCTACCCCACCCCTGCACCACCCACAGTACTATCCCACCCATACCCCACTCCACCCCACAGCTACCCCCACTCCTACCCCACCCCCACACCACCCACAGTAATATCCCACCCATACCCCACTCCACCCCACAGCTACCCCCACTCCTACCCCACCCCCACACCACCCACAGTAATATCCCACCCATACCCCACTCCACCCCGCAGCTACCACCACTCCTACCCCACCCCCACACCACCCACAGTAATATCCCACCCATACCCCACTCCACCCCACAGCTACCCCCACTCCTACCCCACCCCCACACCACCCACAGTAATATCCCACCCATACCCGACTCCACCCCACAGCTACCACCACTCCTACCCCACCCCCACACCACCCACAGTAATATCCCACCCATACCCCACTCCACCCCACAGCTACCACCACTCCTACCCCACCCCCACACCACCCACAGTAATATCCCACCCATACCCCACTCCACCCCACAGCTACCCCCACTCCTACCCCACCCCCACACCACCCACAGTAATATCCCACCCATACCCGACTCCACCCCACAGCTACCACCACTCCTACCCCACCCCCACACCACCCACAGTAATATCCCACCCATACCCGACTCCACCCCACAGCTACCACCACTCCTACCCCACCCCCGCGCCACCCACAGTACTATCCCACCCATACCCCACTCCACCCCACAGCTACCCCCACTCCTACCCCACCCCCACACCACCCACAGTAATATCCCACCCATACCCCACTCCACCCCACAGCTACTCCCACTCCTACTCCACCCGCACACCACCCACAGTAATATCCCACCCATACCCCACTCCACCCCACAGCTACCCCCACTCCTACCCCACCCCGGGCCACCCACAGTAATATCCCACCCATACCCCACTCCACCCCCAGCTACCCCCACTCCTACCCCACCCCCACACCACCCACAGTAATATCCCACCCATACCCGACTCCACCCCACAGCTACCACCACTCCTACCCCACCCCCACACCACCCACAGTAATATCCCACCCATACCCCACTCCACCCCACAGCTACAACCACTCCTACCCCACCCCCACACCACCCACAGTAATATCCCACCCATACCCCACTCCCTCCACAGCTACCCCCACTCCTACCCCACCCCCACACCACCCACAGTAATATCCCACCCATACTCCACTCCACCCCACACCTACCACCACTCCTACCCCACCCCCACACCACCCACAGTAATATCCCACCCATACCCCACTCCACCCCACAGCTACCCCCACTCCTACACCACCCCCACACCACCCACAGTAATATCCCACCCATACCCAACTCCACCCCACAGCTACCCCCACTCCTACACCACCCCACACCACCCACAGTAATAACTCAACCATACCCCACTCCACCCCACAGCTACAACCACTCCTACCCCACCCCAGCACCACCCACAGTAATATCCCACCCATACCCCACTCCACCCTACAGCTACCCCCACACCTACCCCACATCCACACCACCCACAGTAATATCCCACCCATACCCCACCCCACCCCACAGCTACCCCCACTCCTACCCCACCCCCACACCACCCACAGTAATATCCCACCCATACCCCACTCCAACCCACAGCTACCCCCACTCCTACCCCACCCCCACACCACCCACAGTAATATCCCACCGATACCCCACTTCACCCCACAGCTACCCCCACTCCTACCCCACCCCCGGGCCACCCACAGTAATATCCCACCCATACTCCACTCCACCCCACAGCTACCACCACTCCTACCCCACCCCCACACCACCCACAGTAATATCCCACCCATACCCCACTCCACCCCACAGCTACCCCCACTCCTACCCCACCCCCATACCACCCACAGTAATATCCCACCCATACCCCACTCCACCCCACAGCTACCCCCACTCCTACCCCACCCCCACACCACCCACAGTAATATCCCACCCATACCCCACTCCACCCCACAGCTAGCACCACTCCTACCCCACCCCCACACCACCCACAGTAATATCCCACCCATACCCCACTCCAACCCACAGCTACCACCACTCCTACCCCACCCCCACACCACCCACAGTCATATCCCACCCATACCCGACTCCACCCCACAGCTACCACCACTCCTACCCCACCCCCACACCACCCACAGTAATATCCCACCCATACCCCACTCCACCCCACAGCTACCACCACTCCTACCCCACCCCCACACCACCCACATTAATATCCCACCCATACCCGACTCCACCCCACAGCTACCCCCACTCCTACCCCACCTCCACACCCCGACTATGGCATTTCTAGCAGGCGATCATCAAAATTCAACGTCACCAAATGCATGTTTTGAAATAAATGCTTCTGTCATTTCAGTTGACTTGAACTAGTTGCTGATGGCATTATCCTAATGTATATGCACACATATATTATAAATATCTGTATCGTCACAACGCAGGAAGCTCAGTGCCACGAAGCGGACAAAGGCCTTTATTCAATAAAAGAAATACATTTACAAAGGAAAGCAGTGACGTATTTGATATGTGAGTTGGACTTTAAATTGTCTGGTCTAATCATTTTCTTTTTCTTCCCTATATATTGGATACATACTTAGGTATCATCATCATATTCTATTTTGCTGTGGTATTCAAGTAAAGGGATAACTATGCTGAGATATATTCTACTTTGCTGTAGTTTGCGAGTAAAAGGATACATATGCTGAGATATAATCTACTTTGCTGGAGTTTGCCACTAAAAGGATAACTATGCTGAGGAGGTACTTACTCATTTGCTGGTTTTGGTAGGGTTTATTTTGTTGACCGGGTCACAGGTGAAATCAATGCCAGGCAGCCAATACATTTTTATGTTAAGCCTCAAGCTCAGAACGTGTGTCATCTGATGGGCATCAATGTGATATATAGCCACGATATAGGATGATATCCGAAACGGCTACACAGACAATGCAGCTTTATATGATAAGTATCGCACATCATGCTACAATATGACATATAGCACTGTATCATAGCACCATTAGCTGCGTAGTCATTATATAATGGCCGCTGTTCATGTCAATATTTCTCATAAGAGAACATAACCATCTTTGCTCCCCATGAATATACCATGTGAAATATTCTGCTGAGACTGGCAGGGGCAGTAAGTCACACAGTGACGGGGCCAAAAGTCATATATTGAAAAGATATAGCAATGAGGTACATCTAGTTTTATTCATACTCGTATAATGCTTGTACATCACATATAGTTCACCATTGGAGAGCCCAGTCGACACAGCCCACGACCCGCGGGGTGTTGGTAAAACCGAGATTTGCCGTGGGCCCCGGATCAACCGAAGGGAAAGGACACTTGACATGTTTTATATTGACTGCGAATGAGTGCCGGGTGTGCTGGGTGTGCTGGGAATTGGTCTCGTCCTGGACTTGGGGTGGTATCTCCAGGCACCTCCCTTATGGGCATTCTGTCTTGATAATAGCACCCATGCTCGTTCCATAAAGAATAAGAAAGAAAAAGAGAACTAGTAGCATTTCATGCCTTTTGCATTGATGATGTATACAACAGTCGTCTACAACTAGCATTTTATACCAATGCACAATATCCATTAATCCAATAGTTTTAGACAATTGTTCTTCCATTTTCCTCATTCCTTGTCCTCTCCCGGCAATGCCAAGTGCCAGGCTCTTAGAGTAATAGCATGTATCAATTTTTAATTAATTGATTTGGGTCGGCCAGGGTTTGAATCCCATGACTTGTCAAAATTGTGAACAGCACTCAACCCATTCAGGTGTTCCTATGATTGCTCTGTTTTTCCTTATTTGAGTATTTTTGTTGGTGCATTAGTTGAGTAAACAGGGGCAATTTCAATGAGGGACAATTGATTTTCCTCAGTCTACTGTTTCTTGCCCTGTCTTGGTCATGTTGAGCACCAGGGTAGATAGCGACAAGTGTCTAGTTCTAAGTTATTTGTTTGACCAAAAAGTGAGACAGATGTCCACTCATTCAGCCATCCCAAGTAGTGCATGGAGAGGAGTGTGCATCATAAGGATTATTCAACATCGGCTCGTGGGAAAGAGACGACGAGTCCTTCAAGGTGCAGAGCAAAGTGCCTCGAGTGAAAGGTAGCAGTTGTTTAAAGCAGAATGAGGTGAGGTGCGCATGTGTGGGCAGTGATGTGAGTTGCTCGGTCAATGAGGTGCTGTGGGGAGAGGGGTGGTCTGAGAGTCACGCACGATGGGACAAGGTGGTGACACAGGCGAGAAAGGCTCACGGCTTCACCGGGGCCTCCTCCCGGTAACGCCTGCCAAGAAGTGCAAGCACTCATCCAACGCCACCCAATGTAAGATGGCACACATAAAAGGGACACATTACTATTGGTGTTCACTATTTCATTCGGGTCATAGAGCCAGTCATAATCAAGTATTTTAACCTGTATTCGTCTGTGAAGAATATCATAAGTGATGATACTTTAGCGTGCGGTCTACCAGGACTTCAATCCCACCTCTAATCCTAAAAGGGTAGGGCTAGGATTAGGCATAAAGTCCCCTTTAGAGTTAGGGATATGGGTAGGGACGTTTAGCATTGTGCATGTTATATTTAACATGGGTAATTCGGACACGAGACTGGACAGCCGATAAATATCACCAATAAGACACTGTGCCGCCACCTACCGGCTCCAGCCCGAACTAACTGCGACTCCCAGATCAAATTTCCCGACATTCCGGTCACGTGACCCAATGGCAGTTTGAAACCCACGCACAACCGTCCCAGCCACCGCCATCTCCGCACCATCCAGCTATCTTCTACCAGGATAATGCCTGCCGCAAGAAATCCACAAAGAAATCTGCAAAGGGAAAGCAGAACAAAACCCCAAAGCAGACAGGGAGACCCAAAGTTATGAAGGAAGACGCCGAAACAACCGAGGACGAGATGCAAACACTCTCGACATGGGCAAAAACGCCGGTGCGCGACCGGGCGCCTGTACCGGCAACCACGTCGGCACCACCGGCAGCCACGAGCGGCGACGGCACACTCAAGGCCATACAGGCAGAGATGATGAGTTTCCAAGCCACCTTGCTCAATAGGATGGACGCACTGGAGACCACTAAACGGAGGAAACCACCGATAGTGGAGGAGGAAGAGAGAACGGAGTGTGACAGTGACATTGACAGTGATACAGGTGGGGCACAAGCAGTGACAGTGAGTCGGGTGGTCGCACGCAACACGCTCCCCATGCCAAAATACCGGCCCACACCATCATGGAGGAGGACACAACACATACCTACTCATGCGAGACAACAATGTACGCATGAAGAGTATCATTACTGGGATTTATACCTTGATACCGAGGCACAACCAACAACGGCGGGACGCCCGCAGTCAGCCCGCCTGAGCTGGGACACCTGCAGCAACGACCAAGCCGATGCCATTAATGAAATCCTCGCCGCTGCCGGAACCGCCATCGGGAAGAAGAGAGGTAAATCAGCCCTTCTGCCTCACCTATTTGTTTTACGCGAGATTAAAAGGGAAAAAGTAGCAGTCGGAGAAGCTACGTGGTCAGAATATATGTCAGCGTTGCGTACTATGATGAAGGTGGTGGAGGTGCCTGCCTCCTGGAAAGAGCCCCTGCTAGAACACTTACCTCAGCTCTTAAAAATGGCCTGCGAATGGGAATGGCAAACCTGCTGATCATGGTCCGAACAACTGTTTGCCATGATCGACGACGGCCAGCTCCCACAAGGTTGGAACGAGATGTACCCACCCCATCAAGGATGCCCAGCGCGACGCCTATGCTGTTGGAGTACGACTGAACAGCCGTGCCCAACAGCGAACGACAAACAGTAACAAAAACTACACAACCAGGGGGCAGAATGCCTCCCAGTCTGATGCCAATATGAACGCATGCACTGACAATAGACCCGAGTTCAACCGGGAGACGGACGGGAAGCCATGCAACCCCTGGAACTGTGGAAATGAGTGGGGCTTCAGTGCAACGCATGGCGAACACCCGGACAAGAAGGTGGATGTTTGCGCCTGGTGTGCGAACAAGTATCACTGAGCAAACATGCACCGCAAAAAAGATTGCATGAACAAAAAGTGGTACACCGAGAAAAAGGCCAGCCAAAACTCTACGTCAGCCAACAAGCAGAACCAGGGTTTCTGAACACCGGCTCCACGACTGATACCGATGATACCGATGTGGAGCCTGAGAATGGATACAACCAACGCAACAATAACAAGGTATGTGACAGTGATGATGATATTATGTCACCGAGAGCTGGTGCCGTGTTAGTGAACTATTACACACCCGCGCACGTGACAGCATGTGCATGTGAAATCACAAGGTGAGCGGCCATCCAGGCTCGTGAGAGCAGTGAAAACACCAGTGTTAAAAATCATGTCATTAAAATTTGCCATGTGACTCCTGCCTCCAGCAATGGTAGTACCGACAGTTTAACACAAGGTGGCGCCACCATCGATCATGAAACAAGATGGCCACCACGACGAGCCAGCAGCCCAGCTCATGCATCATCATATTCAGTGCTTTACGGAGCGACCCAACCAGCCACGGTGCGACCCAACTAGCCACGGTTGAACTCGTTTGAGCTCGTTTAAACTTGTTTCCTGTACAAAGGCTAGGGGACCAGGTGGGAAACTGAGCGATAATAGATGAAAACTCCTATGCCTCTGCCTGAGCAAATGGATGCCAGGGGACCAGGCTAGACCTCCACAGAGCTAGCTAGCATTGTAGTCAAATATTATTTGACTACAAACAACAAACAACAACATAGTTTATTGTTCAGACATTACACATATTTATGTATCTTTTGCACAGATTAAATTGTTTGACGTATATTTGAAATTGATCTACATTGATTTCTGTTTAAATCACACAATATCACTACTGAGGTCGACCACGAAACGACATGGCCCTCCTCTCACGCCCATTGCCTACAGGCCGATACTGGACCGCTTCTGGCCACGCCCATGCAAACGTGTATGGGAACAGCACTTGGACTACATGGCCACATACAACATCGTAAGGCAGACAGCACTCCCCAACTACATGAGAGCGAAGATCCCCATCCACTCCGACCTTAGCATCAGTGCCTGGAGAAGGATGCTAGTCGGCTACCACGACCGGCAGATAGTTGAATTCCTGGAATTTGGCTGGCCAGTCAACTACACAGCTGACACTCCCCCCACCACAACCACCAAGAATCACAACGAGGACCCCGGCAATACCACCTACATCAAGAACTATGTTGAGACGGAGCTCACCCATGGAGCACTGATCGGCCCCTTCAAGGAGCCACCCTTCCACCCCTGGTCACAAACCAGCCCGATGATGACGAGCCCGAAGAAGAACACCACCGATAGGCGTGTCATCGTCGACCTCAGCTGGCCACGCACTGCCAGTTTTAATGACGGCATACGCCATGGGTAGTACCAAGGATGAGTCAGCACATACTGCCTCCCCAATGTGATGGACGCCGCCGATGAGGTCATGAGGCTCGACAGTGGATGCTACCCATGGTGCGCCTATAGGCAACTCAGGACATGTCCACTCTCCACCCCCTGGTCAGCATCACCCTCAGCAGAGAGTTCTACACCGACCTCGCCCCGCCCTTCTGCTGCAGCACCTCATCCATGGCATGCGCAAGAACCACAAATGCCGTGGTCTACTTGCTCCACAAGAAAGTCCATTTTGTGCACTGCTACCTGCACGATTTTGTGGGCGTGGCAGCCGACAGGTGGAGTGCCGAGGTGGGTTATGATGACCTCATCGAACTTGCCACCTAGCTTGGACTGGCACTCTCCCCCAAAAGGTGCCACACACCCAACAAGCAAATCGAGTGGCTCAGATTCATGGTATCCGCCGAAAACATGACCGTCACAATACCACACGAGAAGATGGGTGACATCCTCGATGAGTGCTTAGTGTGGATGGACAAGAAGACTGTGACAAGGAAAGAACTCCAGAGGCTGGTCGGTAGGCCCCAGCACGAGGCGAAATGTGTTGGGCCGGCTAGGCGTTTCATGTCCAGAATATTTTAATGTCTCCGCGATGCACCATACACCGGGAAGCACGCCGTCACCACAGAACTGAAGAGTGACATCCGCTGGTTCCTGCAGTTCGCTGCAGAATCAAATGGGATAATCCTCTTAAAAACAGAGGACAAGCGGGCCTGGACCATAGAGTGTGACTCGTCAATGAAGGCAGGGGGAGCCTTCTCCAAATCGCACTTCTACTCTGAACCCTACCCAGCTGACATGGCAGCCCGCCACACAAACATCACCCACCTTGAAGCGATCAACCTCATAGTAGCACTCAAGTCCCTGACGCCAGACTGCCCTCAAGAATATACTATAGTAGTGAACACAGACAATTCGGCCAGTCAGCAGGTACTGGCATCATGTGTGGGCCGCAATCGAGTACTAACAGCATGTGCACGCGAGCTATGGCTGTATTCAGCCACCCACAACTGTCAGGTGGAAGTGATCCACAAACCAGGTAAAGAGCTGGTGCTCGCAGATGCACTGAGCAGGCAGGCACTTGACCCATCAGCAGACCACAAAGCCACACAAATTACCCATGGCCCAAGCTTAACAGAGATCAAAGCGAAATTCGATGACGTATTCACATTAGACTTGTAGTAACCTGGGGACATCCTACTTAACTGGCACTCTGTCCCCAGGCTACTCCAACAAATTACACAACCGAATCCTGGAGGTCTACCTCGCTGGGCTGGCAATTGGCAGGTGGAAGAATAAAGCCGTACAAACAAAGAAGTATCTACGCTTCGCAGCCTCCCACAATGTCAACCCCCTCGCCCCCTCGCAGTACGACCTCCTGGCATACACGCTACATCTCAAAGACACCCTCACGACATCCGGAGCGGTAATGAACTATCTAAGCGGGACCAGAACCTGGGTCCTTCTCCTCGGCGGAGACCCCTCCGGCTTTGACACCTACCCGCTGGCGCTGATGAAGAAGGGAGAAGCCTCTCCCAACACAACACTAGACACGGTCCGCCACTCACGCCAGACAACAATGCCAAGATAACTAAATACCTTGCGGCAGCTGACCTTAATGTTGCAGTACTCAGCAGCGCCATATTGATGGGATACTCCACTCTCCTAAGACAAGGAAACCTCTTCCAGAGCAACTCACCAAGTGACCCAGGACATGCACTCCAAGCAGCCGACGCTACCATCACCGACACCAGCCTAACTGTCCTGGTCAACTCTACAAAGACACGATGGCATCAGGACCAGAGGTATATCATCACAATACCACCCTCAACCGGTACTGCCCCATGCATCGTCACCGCATGGACCCGATACGTAAAACTGCACCAACCACACCCAACCGGCCCGGCATTCATGCTTCCCACTGGGACCCAACTCCAGCCCCATACCCTACTAGCTGCAAGCCGCCTGGCATTGATGGCCGCCGGTGTCCCCACACCCCAAGCCTATACCCTACACAGCCTGCATAGGGGCGGGACCCAGGCACTAGCCATGGCTGGCGGGTCCCTGCAAGAGATTATGAATCCGGGACTACATCGGCTGTACACGCGTACGTCCCTAGGGACCTGGTCACTGCGGGCCCTCGATCCCTCCCTATAATTGGTTGAGGGTTTGAGTCCCACCCGATTCAAACCAACAGCATGGCCCACGAATAAGAAGCAGATCAGCGGCGGTTCCTGGTTCAGTGACACTTATGTATTGCTCTCATGAATTACTCAAATACACTGTACTGATGATATACCATATATGTGAATTAAACCCCATTGTACCTAATGCTATCTTGTGTCATGAATTAGCATTAGGATATGGGCTAAATTCCTTATAGGGTTTATGGCTAAAGTCCCGGTGGACCACATGCTAAAGCCCAAGTCACACCCACCCGGACTCGCCTTGGATTTTTAGCCGGACAACTTCCGGACCATTCCCCCAGTCGCTATTTTGGTAATTTTTTGGCTTGCTGTCACACATACCCGGACCAGCCACGGTCTAGCCATGGACCAGAGGCCGGATCACCCTGGATTGAGCCAGACCACCCCCAGACTACCTGGTGTATCCACGGAGTAGTCATGGATCAGTCCCAGACAACTCCGGACAACCCCGGACAACCCCGGCCAACCCCAGACAGCCCTGGACAACCCCGTACAACCCTGGACAACCCCGCATCGAACCCGCATCGACCCGGACCACCCCCGGAGTCCCCGGTGTATCCATGGATTAGCCCCGGACTGCACCAGAGACCTCCGGACAACAGCGGACGAACCCCGGACCATCCTCGGACAACCCAGATAATCCCCAGTACACCCCCGGATCACCCCGGACTGCCCGAACCACCCTCGGACTACTCCCAGATAGCCCGGAGTGTAAAACACGGTGCTGCGCTGGATGATACATTTCCAAATCCAGCATCACCGAAGACACATCACATCATGACCAAACCAACTTTGAACGGAGTAGCGTCGAAGAGACTCCTAGCCAATGCTGAAACTGCCATCTTGTAGAGATTTGCTCAGCAATACCTCCTCTCCATTGCGGTTCTGTAGTTGGAGCCTGGATAACCTCTTCGGCATACTCTGTAATTATAGCTTCACATAAATCATGAACGGCGAGCAAGATGGTGTTGTGAGGAACTCGGAAACTGTACATGAGTGAATGATAGCTGTAACCCTCGTCTGATCTGCAGTGTGAATGACAGTTTCAATCCAGGTGTTAATGCCTTTCTGTAGAAAGTGTCCTGCTTCGTAATTCTGGGAAGGATGCAATGGAAAACCTCCTCAAACATAGCAGGATCCATGCAGAGAATGTTTCTGTAGGCACGAACATCTTCGATTCGTAACTCTTGCATTACACTTGTGAACTGGCCAAATTGAATACTTCTCTCCAACCATGGATGCACCCACACACTTCTTCTCTGTCTTCTCTTAGGTCTTCTGTGGATTTGCAGAACTTCGAGCATAATCATGCTGTTACCATTCTGTGACATGAACCCTCAATGAGTCAAGATACAAGGTATGAATGAAGTGGACTTGCTCCTGCTATCTATATACAAAAACGGGGCTCATCCTGGGCTGATCCATGGTAAACTGGGCTATCCGTGGTGATACGTGGTTAATCCATGGTCATCCGGCTTGTCCGGCTCTTATCTGAGCAGTCCGGGAGTGGTCCGTGGCTCTGTCGGGGCTAGTCCGGGCTAGTCCGGGGCTAGTCTGGATTGAACCTTCGCTAAGACATGGCTCTTCCGGTTTCAGAAACCCTCTGACTGCCCCGGACTGCCCCGGACTGGGCACGGACTACCTCTGGACAACACCCGGACTACCCGAATGAGTCACAGATTACAGCCGATGATGCCGGATCACCATGGACCAGCCACGGATCACCACTGACCACCAAGGACCAGCCACAGATGAGCCACGGATGACGTCAGATCACCACGGGCCATGCTGGATCTCGGGTCGGGGCTCGTCCGGCCCCTGATCTGGGTAGGTGTGACCTAAGCTTAATGTACCACCAGATATCTTGTGTCCCGGAATATTGAATGGTTTTGTGGCATTGTACAAAATAGTGCTCGGAATGGCGGGATCTGATAGATTGGTTCAAAAACAGGAGATGGAACATGTCATTTCCACCACCAACCCGCCCTGTTGTCAATAGTCCAGGTGGCATCAGGAGGTTAAATATTGTCTATAGTCCAGCTGGCATCAGGATATGAAATCCTGTATTTGCCATAACAATTAATCCTGACATCATATATATTCACCTCCACTATACCTTTTGTCATCAATAAGTGCCCGGACAGTGAGCGCAATCCAATTCCTGCTTCCCACCTCTCACTCACTGCTCCTAATTTTATGAACCGCTGCCAACTAGCGATTATTATCATTGAACGTGCCTCTCCCATATCCACCAATGTGGTCAGTATCGCGCCATTAATCGCAACATTCACCGTTGGACTGTGGTTGGTCGCCGCCTCTAGTTTCCTGACAGAGGACTGTACTGGCTGTTCATCACCTGGCCATTCCTCTGCCACTCCGGCGGCTGGGCCTGTTGCATCCCCCGCTGTCCTGCATTTTGACAGACCCGTTGGATATGGGGCATGCCACATATCCAGCATCTCAGGGGTGGCCTGCTTTCGTTGTATCTCTTGTTTCTGTTGATCTCCCTCCCCGGTTCTCTTCTGTGTGGGGCTGATGCCTGTACCTGCAGCCTGGGGTTGTATGGCGCCGCCTCTACGTTTCTTTCTTGTGGGACTATCAAACACTCCACCATTTTCCACAGTGCCTTCACCTCTCCCTGTAGAGTTTTCCTGTCATTCTCCGACACGCTCCTTCCATTCGCTGCAGTCTGCTGGTTGGGGCTCTGTGGGGGTTGCTTGGTTTGGGCGGATTCTCCCGGAGTGCGTTCTCCCAGAGTGCCACCTGCACCTTTCCCTCCCTCTCTACTGCTTTCTTCTCTCCCCTCTTCCAGGCGCAGCCTTGCGCGATGGCTGTTTCGAAAGCCTCCTCCAGGGTTGCGGGCCATCGGAAGTTACTGCGGTGAACACAGCCTCATTTCTCAGCGAGTCTGTGAACAAACCTAGCAGTATCCCCACTGAGTCCGACTCTGGTTTGGCATCTGCGAGGTCCCAGCCCCTCTCTACCGCCAGCCGGAAACCTTGGTAATATGATGCTTCTGTTTCCCCCCATTCCTGCTTCATCTTACTCACGACATTCTACAGATGGTCACACTCATCTTGCGACAGGAGTGTCTTGGTGACCGCCTGGGTGACCGCCTGGGTCTCCCTCTCTATCCTCCCAGAAGACACCATAAATAATATCTTGTAGCATGCCGCTCACATTAGGAGGTAAATGTGGTCTATGGTCCAGCTGGCATCAGGAGGCTAAATGTTGTGTATGGTCCAGCCGACATTAGGAGGCTAAATGTTGTTTATGGTCCAGTTGGCATTAGGAGGCTAAATGTTGTGTATGGTTCAGCTCGCATCAGGAGGCTAAATGTTATCTATAGTCCAGCTGGCATCAGGAGGCTAAATGTTATGTATGGTCCAGCTGGCATCAGGAGGATAAATGTTGTGTATGGTCCCGCTGGCATTAGGAGGCTAAATTTTGTATATAGTCCATCTGGCATTATGAGGCTATATGTTCTATATAGTCCAACTGGCATTAGGAAGCTGAATGATGTGCATAGTCCAGCCGGCATTAGGAGGCTAAATGTAGTCTATGGTCCATCTGGCATCAGGAGGGTTAATGTTGTATATAATCCAGCTGGCATGAGGAGGCTAAATGTTGACTATAGTCCAGCTGGCATCAGGAGGCTGCCGAGCAGTGATTGGCTCACTGTGTGGTGAGTGTCACATGGAGCGCATACATAACCTAATACGGGGCTACAGTCTGCTGGAATTATGGCATGCTGTTTGAACGTGTGATTAGGCTAGGGATTAGCAGATTAGACAGCAAAACAAGCTGAGGGCAAACAGTGAAACAAGATTCCAAAAGGCAATCAACCCTGTGACATCGAACAGTAAGCCACCACATGTTTATGTGGGATTAAAATCAAGCAATTTCCTCTGAATTGTCTTTTGTCAGCACCTCAGAACTATTATATCAGTATGAATTGTCAGGACAATATCATTTGTATTTGCATGTCAGATGTAAATAATGAGATTTGGCATTATATAATATATATAGCACGCTAATGACTTTACGGCATATGTATGCCCTTTTCTGAGTGGTTATTATTCCTTTATGGTGATGGCTAGGTGTATTATATGTCGTAAGCAGGGGCTACGTATCAGAGGATAGGTAGTTGTTCATGTAATTTAAGAGTAATTTTGGGTCATACCGGTATCTGCTTTAGCTATAATGGTAAATAACATCACCACTTCCCAAATATTACTTATTACTCGTAAATACTAGTTTTCTTTTGTTAATTTGCAATCTAAAGTGCGTGTCGATTGCTGAGTGGAAACCTCCTGGGGAGAGATCTCCACTAATAACACAATAGAACAAAACGCCACACAAATTCACATGCGCTTCCAGAACTTGGATTTCGTTGCAAGTGGACCGTTTTTGTCTTTGCATCCTGGAGCTCATGTACTACATAATTAATGGTTTGCGATTACCTATCTGGTTTGTACAAAGAGTAAGTAGAGTTGAGAAAGCAAGTCTAAAGCGCAGCTGTCATTAAGGGTTAGCCTCAGCAATCACACTATATAAAGAGCCCATGGCAGTAGACTGACCTTCTGCAGTCAGCGTCCAAACACACCTGAGCCCTGCCACATCTCCCAATGTATATGGCATTACCTTACAACTACCTGGTTCTTCATCCTCAGATTAGCTGCATGCTTTTCTTATCATTCAGTACCTACAGATGCTTAGAAATAGCATGTTGCGTCCTGGCTGTAAACCCTGCTTGTACACAATTTCAATTCAAATAGCCAAAAACCTGGAGAGCTAGTGATCAACAGGTCAATTACCACAGCAACTGTTCCCTCAGTGGTTGTAGGTAGCCTGCACATGGCCAGACGCCACATAGCACCACATAGCACCACATATCTACACATAGCTACACATAGCTACACATGGCACAACATAACACCACATAGCATCACATAGCACCACATAGCACCACATAGCACCAAATCACAACACTTCACAAGTGGCCTGTATGTTGGGTACAGCAGAGGGCCATCAGCATCAACACTTGACGCCGCACTGTATGACCTCCTGAAATAGGACACCTGATGCGAATAAGGGTGTGCGGGGGCCAAGGTCTTACTGATAACCCTTCTGTTGAGCGTCTATGCCTCACCGAGTGTGTCCTTACTATGCAGATGAAGCGGCAGATAACTGGAAGGCCAAGGTCAAGGTCAAGGTCAAGTGTATACAGGTAATACATGAAAGCAATTCTGCGAACTGCAACAGGGTCATTACTTGTTTACTCACTTACCGAGCAACCACCCTTCAGAAATACACCGGGGGATTCTCGGGTCTGTTTCTTTTCAAATTTAAGGTTATATTTCCCGAAAATCACCTTGAAAGTTCTTAATTTCAAACTTTTGAGATTACAGCTGGCTGAGCGGCTCACTTTGCTACCTGCTATAAAGATGTCAGTGGTAAACAGACCGGAATATCTGTGCAATCTTCTATCCCGCAAACAGTCACATCAAACTGTCAGATCATCTACTCAGATATTATTACGCATCCCTGCGTCTAGCTTCAAATCATATGGCAATAGTGGCTCTGTCTGGCATGGTAGGTCCCACTTTATGGAAGAGCTTGCCATAAGATGTAAGATCATCTACTCAGATATTATTACGCATCCCTGCCTCTAGATTCAATTCATGTGGCAATAGCAGCTTCTGTCTGGCATGGTAGGTCCCGCCTCATGGAATAGCTTGCCAAAGGATTAAGAAAAGCAGCATCGCTTAACAACATGTGTCTGTTCAGATGACTCAGCTGTTTAAGGTTACTGCTGCTGGTAAATGATATGTCTCTAGTTTCAACCATTTTAACTAAGCTGTAAATATGCCATATCTTAGTTTTATTATCCAGTACATTGGAATGGCAACCAGAGGCCCTGTATTAAAATGACATTATTATTTATAAATATTATCGTTCGTACATTTTACAGTTCCTCCAAATTGGGAGGGGCTATTCAAAGCTGTATAGTCTGATGAAAAGCATCAAATTTATTCAAAAAAAGCCACGTCTCTAGATTTGAATCTACAGGATTATCCAACTGTGATACTGATGCCCTTATTAAGAATGTGTTACTGCATACAAGGGTACGCTAAGTCAATTTAATAGAACTTATTATCGCTGAAGTATGGTGTAAGAGTTGATGGGCGTGTCAACATTCATTTCACATGCTTGTATTTCAAATATATCCAAAGTTAACCTTCAAAATGAAAATTACTTCTAACTTACGTAAGGTAGGTTATAATGATCAACCTAATATATTTACGTCAAAAACTCACATGAACTCAAAACATTGTCATTATATGCAACTTTAATTCATGGTAATGTGGACGAGTAAACAGGGGTCAGGGAATAAAGTTCTGTTTAAAATACCCGTTAATTAGGCATTACTTTTAGGTGGGAGTCAGGAATTGTGTTCTCAGGTTACATTCATAGAAAAGAAGAATCTAATACATTTAGGGATGATGTAAATGAGATCGTAACAACGTAATCATCAACCTAGATATTTGCTATGATCAGGTGCACTGACTTCCCCATGTGAAGCACCACAAATAGAAGCAGGCATGGGTAGCTTGATTTCATCGGGGAGCAGAGTTAACCTACTGGTTAGCACGCTAACCTATGAATAGCAGAATTGTTGGTTTGAATCCTGCCCTGGGCAGGATGGTTCCTTTCATTTGGTGGCATGATGAAGGTTGAGTATTATCGTGCATGCCTGGTATCTGGATAATTGTGTACTCTGCCATCGATCTCAGCATTGTAGAACCAGAACTGGCGCTGGACTTTTTGTGGAGGGTCTGGGACGACCTCTGCAGGGGGCATCTCCCATAGAGCGAGAGAGGAGCTGGCGGCTTCATAAAGCCAACTGGCCCACCTTCCAGACCCTATGTTGTGAGGAGTTCACTCCAGACATTAGTGACATCGATGCCTTCACTGAGATGCTGAGATGGATCGCAGAGAAAACTGTTCCGAAGACCTTGTTAATTCCCAAGCATTTCACGCCTCCATGGTTAGATGACGGCTGTAGGAGGGCTATTAAGGAACGAAAGAAAGCTCAGCGTAAATTCCACAGGAGACCTAATTCTGAAAATCTGGTGCTCTTTAGAATTCTGGGCGCTCACTCTTGCAGAACAATCAAAGAAGCGTGGAGGCAGTGTTGGAGACAATTTGTTTCTAGCATCACCATGCACATGCAGTGGGGCAAAGTGTGGACAATGATCAGGAGAATCAAATGAAGGGGAGGTGATTCTTCTGTAGACCAGCACTTGAAACACAATGGCACCATTCTCACATCGCTTGACGAAATAAGTGAAGAATTGGCTTGCACCTTTGCTGGAAAATCGTCTTTGGCAAACTGCCTCCCAGGCTTTCGTGCCGTCAAGGAACACCAAGAGTGAAAGCTCTTGGACATTTCCTCCGATGGCGAGGAGCACTAAAACTCCCCATTCAGTATGGGTGAGTTGAGGTGTTCTTTGGAAAGCTTGCATGACACAGCAGTTGGACCTGATGGCATTCATTATCAATTTTTGAAACATCTCCCTGAACATGCACTGAGGCTGTTGCTTCAACTCTTCAACAACATATGGGAGACTGGCATTGTCCCCACCTCTTGGCGGGAGGCGACAGTAATACTGATTCCCAAACCTGGTAAAGACCAGAGTGAAGCCAACAACTATTGTCCCATAGCCCTAACAAGCTGCATCTGTAAAAACATGGAGTGCATGGTAAACAACCACCTCGTCTGGCTACTGGAGTCAGGACACCACCTGTCCAACCTACAATGTGGCTTCAGATGGGGCCGCAGCACCCTCGACCATTTGGTGAGCATGGAGTCCTTCATAAGAGATGCTTTCCTTAAGAAGGAGCACATTGTGGTTGGCTTTTTCGACCTTGAAAAAGCCTATGATACAACTTGGCAGCATGGCATCATGGAGGATCTTCATGTGATTGGCCTTCGTGGCCACCTGCTAATTTTCATCAGGAACTTTCTAGCCTTCAGGCATTTCCACGTCTGTGTGAAGACTACCTATTCCAGCCTACACTCACAGCCTACACCTCAAGGCAGCATACTGGCTGTGACCCTTTTCGGGGTCAAGGTCAATGGTATTGTTGCTGCTGTAAAGTGGGGGGGGTCTCCTGTAGTCTTTTCATGGATGACTTTGTTTTATATTACAGCGGTGCTAACATGAATGTCATAGAGAGACAGCTACAACCAAGCATAAATAGGATCCATCGATGGTCAGTTCTGAACGGTTACAAATTTTCCAAGACCAAACCAGTCTGCATATACTTCTGCCTGCTGCGTAGAATGCATGCGGAACCGGAGCTGACCCAGGATGAGGATCCCATTAAAGTTGTTGAGAAAACCAAATTTCTGGGCCTCATTCTTGATGCAAAACTGTCTTTCGTACCACATATAAACTACCTGAAAATAAGATGCCTGAAAGCGCTAGGTATTCTGAGGGTGCTGTCCAGCTCAGAGTGGGGAGCGGACAGAGATGTTCTGCTCTCTGTGTACAAAACCTTGGTTCGGTCACAAGTGGATTACGGCAGCATAGTATACGGTTCTGCAAGGAAATCATATATTGGGCGGTTCAGAGCCTCTACGTCAAAGCCAATGAACCATCACTTAACAACAGGAGAATCAAACTGGCCATGCAATATGTAGTCAAGATGAAAACTAATGCATTGAATCCTGCGCACAATTGTCTATTCGAGCAACATGACAAATCCAGGTATGAAGCCAGGCCGAATTACATCCAGCCACTGAGGCTCCAAATGAAACCTCCTTTGGAGGCCTTGGGCGTGGATTTTGACATGTTGGAGGATGCCAAAGTCCCAGAACATCCCCTGTGGTCGTTGAGGAAGCCATCGGTTATCCTCTGACTCACGGATCTGAGTACCAAGGACTGCATGCTAAGCTACAGAGGATCCAAAACCGGGCGTTAAGAACAATTTATTGGGGCAAAACACTAAGTGTACAGGAAATGCATGACAAAGCAAACCTAGATTACCTAATGGTTAGAAGAGATTCACATCTCCTATCATTTATGTACAGAAGAGCCAGAGATACCCAATATATAGAAAACACAAAAAGCAATACTAGACGGGCTGATTCCACTCTACTCAAAGTCCCCAAGCCTTCCACAAACAAACTAATTAAAGCACCAATTTACAAAGGCAGCATGATGTGGAACAACCTACCAACCAGAACCAGGGCAGCGTCCTCTTACCTAGAATTTAAAAACTCACTAAGAGTACATCAGATTGGGCAGGCCCTTATGCAGTTGCAGTAAAGTATGTTCCATGGCGTCACCATACAGTAAGTGGCAGACCACCAAACCCTCAGCCTCGGTTTCTCCCCCCTGCCCCCGCCCCCACTTTTTTAATTTGTTGCTGTTCCTCTGTTATCTCCAGTCAACCATATACGATGACAGAGACAGTCCAGGTAAAAATGTAAAATTTAAGACCTAAATGCACTGGGATTGGTCCCACTGCTTCACTGGTCACAGATGGTCCAGTGTATTATTAACAACCCCACCGCAACAACATAATTCATAAACTCACATAACTAGCTACATTAGAGTTACACTAGAATTTTCCTAACAAACCAACATTTATATACCGCTTGCCTAACTGCAACTGAACATTAAAACTTACTACAAGTTTACCAACTGAATACAGAAGATAACTTCTGCTTACATTCTAAATACTATGTAAATACTCACATTGATCTGACTAATATTGATCTAGTTATATGACACTACTGTACCATATTGTTATGGAACTTTTGGGTTTCAGAATTTCATTGTGTTACATGGTGCAAATTGTCTATTCAACAGGTATTGTACACCTTATTCTATATACCTTTTGTGCAAATAACACTGAATTGAAAAATGGCTGGAAGACCAGTGCTTCGGCACTGACAAAAGACTGATTCAGCAGAATAAACATATTTACCAAAATAAATAAATAAATAAATACACGAATGGTTTGAAAGACCAAAGCCGGGTAGCTGCTGCGGCAGTCTGCCGACGGGAAACATTTGACGTATGCTTGCCCGATCAGAGCTCGATTTTCACTGCAGAAGCCCGAGCACTCCTTCTCGCGTTGGAGTGTATCGAGGTATCCAACCACACTAACTATGTTATATACAGTGATTCATTCTCTTGCCTCCTGGCTGTTACTGGACTGAAAACGAATCACCCTATTCTAGCAATGGTCATTTATAAAAATGAACCAACTGGCAACGGATGGGAATGACCTCCACCTGTGCTGGGTGCCTGGCCATGCCTGCATACAAGGAAACGAACGAGCTGATCGGGCTGCGAAGAAGGCCCTGAACTGTGATCTTGAACCGTGTCTGATCCCTCACTCTGATCTGAAACTACTAATATCCACCCACATACAATCCAAATGGCAACATGAGTGGGATGAAAACATTAATACACTTAAAGAAATTGAACCATCTGTGGGAAAACCACCACAGACTCATGTGGGAGGTCGGCAGGACCAAGTGTTCCTTAGCCGCTGCCGTATTGGCCACTCGTGGCTTACACATGCTTTTCTGCTCAAGGGGGAACCTCACCCTGAATGTATTGGGTGTCAGTCCCCGCTAACACTCAAACACATTTGACTAAGTTGCATTGATTTGTTGGCCCTGCGCCAACAGTTCTACACTGCAGACAGTATGCGCAACCTTTTCATTGAGGTAAAACAGGAAAACATATTAGCCCTTTTGAGGGCAGCTACACTGTACCACCTCATATAGTTTACTAAATAGATTCTATCAATTATTAATAAAACTTTTCTTTTTCTACGGGAATTTGTTTCCCTTGACCGCAAATATATGATTGTGAGCTTTCTAATTTTATGCGTGTCTATTGGCACATAATTGATTGTTTGCTTTTACATGTAAATGCAATGGTTTGAACAAAAAACAAACATTTCTCACCGTGAATATGGCCTATGCTGCAACCACCAATCAATCAATCAATTGGATAATTGTAATCGTGAAGAAAAGTCCTGCTCTAGGCAAAAATGCTTCTCTTAAAGTTGCATAGTCCAATGGTTTTGAGTTTCTGTTATTTTCTGAGATAAATATATTAGGATGTCGTTATGATCTACCTTACTTTCGTTTGAAGTAACTTGTATTTTAAATGGCTAATTTTGTAGATAATTGAAGTGCAAGCATGCAGAATTAAGCATGCCAAAACTCTTACACCATAGGTTTCTGCGGTGACAGGTCCTATTTAATTGCCTTAGTATTCCCTTTCTATAACGGTGACAAATGCTTAATAAGTGCACCAGTATCTAAGTTAGATACATCGGATCAAATCTATGCAATTGTTTTGTTTTTGAAAATTTGATGATTTCATCGGACTATGCAGCTTTAATTGGCATTGCTATGTTGCGACGACACTGCTTTGGTTTAGAAATGATCATGCTTTCATTGATGTATGCAACTTCCATCAATAGAAATAGCTCCAACAAGTTGGGGTGTGGTTGGAGGGAGATGCAGGGTGCGGCGAGCAGGTGTTGCAGAAGAGGGAAGGCGTGGCCGTGGGCTGTCTATATAAAGGTAAAGGAGCGGTAGTCAGACGGCAAATGAGGAGGAGTTGACGCATGCGCGCAAACTGTGGATGTGGAGTGTCAGGGGTGGCGTGGCGGCTCAGGTGGGTAAATAATAGCTGAGGGGGGTGGGGTGGGGGGTGACGGTCAGGTGAGTGATAAGGGGTTGTGTGTGGCAATTGGATGGGGAGCAATCGATGCAGGCTGGCCTTTATTGTTGGCATTTGTCAGCCTGGCATTGTGTGTGATGTGTATGTAGCCACGGCAATCCGCTGGTCGCAGCTCAATACCGAGCCGAGCTCTCCGCAACCGGTCCGTTATAACTGGTGCAGACAGTCGTGTAATTATGCTCTTATATACAGACAAAAATGGTTATTTATATACATTGTGCGTACTTGAAATATATATTATTCATATTATTGTGTCAAGGTCTACAATATCATTCATAATTAGCTGTGCATCTCGAAATTCTCTGGCTACACTCACGAAGAGGCCTACCGATCTTTTATTAATGTCAGTTTTTGTGGGGGGTTTGTGGGGTTTTTTGGGGGAGGGAGTGGTGGAGCCAGTGGCAGATAGCGCTGTTGTGTGCGGTCATGCTGTGGAAGAGAATTGACGTGAGGGTGTGCATGAATAGAGGATCAGGGTACTTAGAAGTACCACAGACAAGTTTAACGGATAGGTAGTGAACTGCCAACATATACAACACTTCAGTTGACATGAAATGATATAGAATTGCAACGCTGAATCCTAAATAAAATTGGCATAGTGAATAACAGTACATATATATATATATTTCAGATATAATTCATTATCTGGATATAGTGGGAAGAAACAATGTCTAGGCAGCAGTGCAACGCCACCAGATCTGAGTGCGCGTAAAAACATCTAGCGGGGAAAGTGTCTTCAACTGTGTAAGTGCGTCACAGTGGCAACACAGCTAATGATTCGATGACAGCCTATATAAAGGTTTGAGTAGAGAACAATGACAATGCACTCGAAAAACATTAAGTTTATTCGCTGAATTGAGTCTTTGTTGAATATGTATTCTATATATTCACATGTTTAATATATATATATTGTAGCCTGCATGCTTCATTCGGATATTGTTGTTAAATACATAAATATATATATATGCATATATATATATATATATATATGCATATATATATGTGGCATGGAATGCAAGATGAGGCACAAGAACTGACTACAACATGGTGGTCAGCTGACATTGTTATGTGCCCACATTTGGCCTACGTTCGGTGCAAGTGTTACTGGTTCCTGGCCTCCCTGGTAGGTGTCACTAGCCAAGCTGCGATAGCCCATAGGTTGAATCCCATTTGGTTATTTCTTCTCAAATGAGCTGGAAACTGAAAATCTCACTATAATGACAGAGTGAATATTTGCTCTTCCTCTATCCGCTTCTCCCACATCGAGGTCATCCCAGTAGATCTATTGCAGCTGGTATGGTCAGACGTGTTTAGATTGCCTAGTCTTAGAAGGCAGCATATTTGTGAGGTTCACAATTTGAACATCGAACATTAAACATGGAACATTGCTACAGATGGCATAGTACATCCATAGAGGTAGTACAGGTTCCCCATTATAGTTATCAATAAATGGTGTTTCCACAGAAGCCAGTTGATTGTGCAATGAGGCCATATTTGTTAGCTGTCATTCACCGAGGTTAAATCCATAAGGCGTCAGCCATGGTTGAATGTGTGCGTTTGTCTTTGTATGCGTTCTATTTCAAAAGTCCATTGAGAGATGAGCTATCTGTGAGTATGCAGAGTGATACTACTGAACCCCTGGCGGTCGTTAACCTGCCAGCAGCACCCACAACGCACCGCAGTGCATTCTGGGTACATCAGCCAGTTTCATCTCATTGTATTTGATTCATGCAGGAGAAAACAGGTGGTAAATGGACATGTCGCAATAAGAGTGTTTTTGTTTGTAATAAAATCGCTCCTCAGTTATGAGGCTTTACTTATATGGTTGCTTCGTCAGTTATTATATATTTCTGACAGCAAGTGTCGATGGCAGCAAGCTTGCGTACACTTGGACAGTTATTATGAACCAGTTTGTTGTTCTTCTTAAAGTCGTTTTTTAGGACGAGTAAATTAAAATTGCAAGGGACTGGTCTTTCTCAGGCCACTGTTCGACGTGTATGATAGTCATGCCGTGTGTCAGGCTGGAATAAGGTTGGTAAGGCCTCGACTCGGCCAGGGATCGAACTTACGACCTGCCACACCGGAGCAGGAACTCAACTCATTCGGCCATCCGGTCCGAGTATTGACAGAGAGATGGGTAGACAGCCAGAGAAAAAAACGACAGAGAGTTAAGGCCCGGTCACATGAACGTAGTTGAACGTAGTGGAGGCTAACGTAGTTGAACGTAGTTGAACGTAGTTGAACGTAGTTGAACGTAGTTGAACGTAGTTGAACGTAGTTGAACGTAGTTGAACGTACCGGCATTCATACTTCTCCGTGATGAGAACGTGATAAGAATGTGTGTGGGCTGTGAGTTCCGATTTAAGCTTTGGACATGTTCAAAAGAGAGATACGTTTTAGGCTGACGTAGCCTCTGTGATGATAATGTACTCTAGTGTACTCTAGTGTACTCTAGTGTATTCTAGCATACTCTAGTGTACTCTAGCATACTCTAGCCTACCCTAGCGTACTCTAGCATGCTCTAGCATACGTCTTCCTGTAATCTATTTACTCTAGCACGCTCTAGTATACTTTGACCCGCACAAAACCTTGGTCGTTCTGCCATGGTCACATTGCCATTAGTGGATGAAGTTGAACGTACTTGAACGTAGTGGAGGGTAACGTAGGTGAACGTAGTTGAACGTAGTTGAATGTAGTTGGACGTACCGGGATATGTACTGTAACGTACCGGGATCCGTACCATAACGTATTTATCCATAATATTACTATTAGCTGGGTGATCAACCAAAACCTGCTGTACGTTAACATAGTTTAACGTAGTGATAACACATTTCACCCACGTTAATCTATCCTACGTTCAACTACGTTCACTACCATGTGTGTGACCAGGGTTTTATGGCCCTGTCACACTACGACGTGACGATGTCAGCATAGGGAGAACGTGAAAAACGTTGAACTTCTCGGCGTAGTATGCAAATTTGGGCACAAGTTGAACCTGGATGCAGCGTAGTGGACGAGAGCGTAACATCGGTAAAGCATAGTGATACCATCATTCAACGAGAGAGGACAACGTCATTACGCTAACGAAACGTTATGAATGTTATTCCATCGCCAGAAGAACGTTACGTGATGTTACTTACGTCATGAAATGGTGGCAAAATGGTAAACGTACATTGGACGTCCGTTAGGCATCCGTTATCCTGACGTTTTCACTATGCGGACTGCACGTTCCCACCACCTTTAATGTGGGTCAACATAATGCAACGTAGTGCAACATAGTGCAATGTAGTGCAATGTAGTGACAAGCATTTGACTAACGTCCGTTTAACGTCATTGACGTTCGCCGAACATGTCCAGAATGTACGGCGAACGTAAACCCTTACGTTCTAGTTACGTCGAAAGTTTTGAACATGTTCAAAACTTTGATGCGCGCCGACGTAACACGACGTAACGTGACATAGCTCAACGTCAGTCTGACATCATTCTGACGTCAGAATAACGTAACCCAACATACGTCAACGTAATGACAAAATGTGATCACGTCAGGCTTACGTTTGCTTGTTACTTCGTAGTGTGACAGGGGTATTAGACAGAGAGATAAAGGAAGGAAACAGTTGATTGTATTATAATACCAATTGTATTATAATACTTTGTATTCTAGTCTGAATTGGTTTATATTGTGGCGTACTTCTTGTATGTTGTTGCCAAAGTTGCCTCATGAGTTAATCTTATCCACCCCGTGCATTTTGCAGAACTAGTTAATTTTCTTCATGGATTTTTAGCATACAATATACTATCCAAGATTAAGTATTTATATTGAAGCGGAATAGGCACTTCCTTAATGCAGGTATAGGCCTAATATTCATTTATATTCTACAATTGTATTCTAAAAGTATATACTATCACTAATAGATATAAGGACAAACAAACAAATGTATAGTACCCAATTATAATGTAATATATGCGTGAACATAACACGGGGTGGTCGAGTGAGGTGAGTGTCCGACTATAATTATAACATATGACTATAATTAACATATGACTATGTGCAATTATAATGCCCAATTAAATATACAAGTGTAGTCTTCAGGATAGGGTACAAGTATAGTACCCAAACATCTCACCGTGCGTTCGGCATACAGCTGGGTATGCAGTGCAGTGTGTGAGAAGAGTTTGGTTATGGTAGGGAGATTGTGTCTCGCTGGGCTGCTATCATTGCGGCTTCAGATCGATACTGTATGGAGATGGCGACATAATGGGGCGTATTATACGCAATCATTTCCCTCCTTCACCCTTCACGTCAACGGCATGCGCATATTTGGCTGATCTTGCGAACGCCTGTAATATTAAGCAGTTATTGCCAGATGTGGAGCTTGAGACCCCGACTCACTCACATGAACGAAGCTGAGATCATGGCCTTCTTACCAAAACTAGTTTGATGCTGTTTCCAGTGGCAATTATTTTTGTAAATAATTGTCAGTGTTAATCAAATAAAACCATGACAGGTCCCGACCCAAAGAACGGACACATATCCCTTATATAATGCACTACCCAATATATAATTGATAGACTTTAACTGGAAAGCACAACAAAGTCCATACTACAGAAAGCAGTTGAAATGGGTGTGTCGGTTTTTGCTTCTGAACCCTTCAAATTGCAATGTTGCATCTGGCGACGCAGCCGCCCGTTCTTTAGGAGTGTCATGTCGCCATGCCGCACCTCCACAGTCGAGCAGCCATACATGGTTGGTTGTTGGAGTTTTACGTCCTGGCAACATCTAGGGTCATATCATCACGTGTACTGACTTGTGATACTGCACACTCATGGCGACTTTATAGTGCTGTCCCACTGGAAGTCCTGGCCACAACCACCACGACCTGATATCCCACTCAGTCACATTATCCTGATACTCAGCCAACCAGTCCTTGCCATATTCTAATGCAGTACAACCCCATTAAACCAAGCTCGGTTAAACCAAACGATCGGATAATCCAAACTTTTTTCGGGGGCCCGGCAGAATACTGTGAAGCGCCTGCCCAGGACGGGACAAGTATCAATTTTTAAGTTATTTGTTCAACTCGACAAGGGTTCAAACCAGTGGGTTCAAATTTACGAAGACTGGACTCAGACGCTCAACTGATTTCAGCCATCCTGTCTGGTCAGCAGCCGTAGAAGTTCTCTTAAAGTTGCAAAGTCCGATGGTTTTGAGTTTATGTCATTTTCTGAGATAAATATATTATGTTGTCCATTATAATCTACCTTACTTTACTCAAAAGCCAGCAGCACTTCAACACTTTCGCAGGGAGCTTTCATGAAATGTGAGCAGAAGAGACCAAGCCCACCAGAGAGTGTTGCAGACCAGGAACACTAGATCCACCACTGCAGCATACAAAATGCCTGCAGATTGCTACAAAGATGCACCCATGCATTGAAGTCAGACTGGTGGGAAATGAATGCAGAGGAGCTGCAGAGAGCTGCAGAGAGAAACAACATAAAGGGCTTCTACAGCGGACTGAAGAAAGTGTGGGGACCCATGGAGAAGGGACCTGTTCAGCTGAAATCAACAGATGGAATGGAGACCTTTTCTGACAGCAAGAGAATTGTGGCAAGATGGAGTGAACACTTCCAGAAGCTACTCAACGTCCCTGGTGACATAGATCACAAAGCTTTGGACAACATCCAGCAGCGCATTACCAAAACATGCCTCGATGAGATTCCAACCATGGATGAGATGGCTAGAGCAATCGCCAGCCTGAAAGATGGCAAAGCACCTGGGGGTGATGGAATTCCTGCTGAAGTATGGAAGCACGGAGGAGACAATCTGTTCAACAGACTGCACCAACTAATCACAAATGCCTGGGAGGAGGGTTCTGTACCCCAAGCATGGAAGGATGCCAGCATTGTAACCATCTACAAGAAAGGTGATCGAACAGACTGTGGGAACTATAGAGGAATCTCTCTCGGAGGTGCTGTACCAATCTAACTCTACAAGAACCCAAGAGGAGGAGATCATGGTTGACGGAAACAAGCTGAACTCTGTTCCGGAATTCGCCTACCTCGGAAGCACTATATCAAGTGATGGACCCATTGATGCTGAAATACAGAGGAGGATGGCCAAGGCTAGCGCATCTTTCGGCCGACTGTGCCAGAGACTCTGGAACAACCACCATGTGTCCATTCGGGTTAAAGGCAAGATCTACCGTGCAATCGTTCTAACCACCCTACTATATGGAGCCGAGGCCTGGACAGTGTACAGACGACAGGTGAAAAAGCTGCATGCCTTCATAATGTGACATCTGCGTTCAATCATGAGGCTAACCTTGAGTACCCATGAGGCTAACAGAGTGACAAATAAGTGAAATACTCGAACGGACAGGTCTGCCCTCTATGGAAGATCTTCTGATCAAAAAGAATCTCCGGTGGACTGGACACCTCATGAGGATGTCATCAGACAGGCTACCAAAGCAGATCCTCTATTCTCAACTGTCTTCTGGTTACAGAAAGAGAGGGTGCCCTCGTCTCCGGTTCAAGGATACAATCAAGAGAAACCTGAAGCTGAGAGACATTAAGACCGACTCATGGACATAACTCTCACAGCAGAGCGCTAAATGGAGGGCCCCAGTCAAGTAATGAAAGCAGTCTTTGTCGCGTCGCGACCGACAGCATAATGATGATGATGATGATGACTTTAGTTTGAAGTCACTTTTATTTTAAATCGCTAACTTTTGAGATATTTGAAATGGAAACATGCTAAATATATTTTGGCAAGCTTGCCAAAACTCTAACACCATAGACTTCTGCAGTAACATGTTCTATTAATTGACTCAGTATTCCCTATTGGGCAGGACATGACCGTCACTTACTATGGCAACACTTATAGGCGCGTTTGCTAACAAATAAACCATACAGACTCCAGTGTACAGAGTGAACCAGCATAGTACAAATTATTATTTCGGATTTTATCCCGCTGATACATTAAATTTGTGGTGAATGAAACTTGTTTCCGACATACTAAGCTGTTCACGGTTATATGTTCACACTTGTTTAATAACTACAGTACAATGCACACAACGGTTCTAATTCAACTTCTGGCCCACCAATCAGAGAGGCCAGCCTACAGCTGACGACGCGACCCATGAGAGTGGTGTGTGTACTAGGAATGCCTGAGCGGGGTGTGCGTCGCTTACTTGGGTCATTGTCCATGTACACACCACTCTCCGTAAACACGCCTACACAAGCAGACATCCTGCTCTAGAAGGTCCACAATCACCCATCGCGTGCGGGCAGCACACTCCCATCGCTTACAATGGCGACACTTAGCGGCTGGTTTGCCAACAAATCAACTGCACAGACATCGGTGTGATGTACTGCTAATGTTAGTGTTAGGAAGCATCTCTAAGGATTCCCCCACGGGACAGGCCCTCGGACAGATAGCATATGAGATCCGCAATACCCTTCACGCCCTGCCCCGTTCACCCCCTGCCTCCTTCACCCTGTGCCCCCTGCCCCTGCTCCTTGCCTCTGCGCCTCTGTCGTGCTGGCAGGAAATGCCATATTTACTGTCATATTCCATGAAAACAAGTATCAATCCTGTCCAGTATTAATACCTTCTGGTAAAGTATCGTATACAACCAACCTATATATATATATATATATGTGACGTATAACGTATTTTACAAGTATAAATACTAAGGGAACAGATATACTTTGCTACTTCCTCTACTGGCGCATTGGGGGAGTGCCCCCTCCCCGCTGTTGGAAGCTGTGTACCGGTGGCCCCCCTCACGCCACACACGCTGGAGGAATATATATATACGAATATATATATATATATGAATATATATATATATATATATATATGGATGAGAGGGTAGCGTGCAGTCTCCCGTGAGGACGGATAACGGGCGTGACCCGCAAATGGAAGAGCAATTCGGCGAGTTAATGAGGGAGGGTGTGGGAAGAGACGCTATAGACTCTCTAATTATTAGTTTGTCAAATATCACCATATCCGGTGAAATATGATAGAAAATAAGACAGATGTGCTCTCTTTAAATACTGAAAACCACAGATAATGTATATTAGGATGTATGAGGCGAGCCGCCACTGGTGGGGTGTTGTAGTGTCTTCCTTATAGTCCTTGCTTAAGCAGAGGAAGGGGCGATGGTGGGGACCAGTGTCGGCGTAGACGGCAGAAGTGTGTTGTTACTATTAGGTTCCAGCCGATGTGCTACACGATAATACAGGATAATAATTGATCTCACATGTTATTTATATTCGCATAATTAGTATAAAGAAAATCTGAAGGGCTAATGCACAAACACCAACAGACGACATGACTACCGTATTTGAGCTGAAGCTGCCATCATTCCAATAATCAAATTCAGTTTTGACAGAAGCTTCCACATCTCGTATATAATGGCATACTCAAAATGAAATTCATAAACATTAAGTGGAAAGCACAACAGTAAATGTTATTTTACAGAAAACAATTCAAATGGATTTGGCGAATTTTGCGCCTGAGCCCTTCATATATATACATGTGTAAATACCAATGCCGAGCACCAGGATAGGTTGCGACAAGTATCAATTGCATCAGGTGTTTGCTTTAACTCGGCCCGGCTTCCAATCCACAAACTGCCACACGGGGATTGAGACAGCTCTCTTTCTAACTGGCCGTCCTGTTCCGTCACGTTGGGTGTGAAGGAGAGGAGATGGCGAAGTGGTGTGGCTAATTGTTGGTGTAGCAGGCCCTGTGCGGTGGGTGTGAAGGAGAGCAGATGGCGGAGTGGTGTGGCTAATTGTTGGTATAACAGGCCCTGTGCGGTGGGTGTCGGGGGTCTGGCTCTAATCGGACTGTGCCGATCTACGCCGAGTGACGGATCAGTTGCTGCTCTCCGCATGTTTGCCCCAGTTCAATGCAACCACCAGATTGGTTCAGCCGTAATGCGCCCAGACGGTCCTCAGCCAGAGTGGGCATCAGGGTGCACGCACATGTATGAACATAAACTCAACACCCGCCAGTATGTTTAGCATATAATATATACACTAACCAGTTGGTGGTATGCTCACCTATTACAGGAATGGCTGCCAGTATGGCTAACAAGGTCAATAACTGCTTGGTGGTATGCTGAAGAATTATATGAATGTCCATCCACACACATATATATGATATTGATAATGAACTCCTTGCCGGCCTGGGCATTTAATATATATATTTATATATACCAACAGATTCAATATTTGGTAATATGCTAAGAAGATTACATAAATGTTCACCCACAAATATATATGTATATATACTAAATTCAATAGCGGGCAGTATATTTAATATATATAATACTAATAGTAACTTCCAAACTTTGTAATATGTTCAACAATTACATAAACTTACATGTACACACATATATTAATAACAGCACATGGACATCATATCTAATATGTATATATACTAAACAGGTTCTACAGTTTTTAATGTGCTTACCAATTACATAAACGTAAATCTACACACATATGGCCATTCATTTGACATTGGGGGCATTCGACTGGGCCTCTCTATCCGAATATCAAAATATTTCCGAACAAATTCCTATTCGACTGGGACCGGAAGTGGGTTCATATACTGACGATTTGGATGTGTGTATGTGGCTCCATCCGTTCCATCCGTAAAGTTGTGGATAGAAAGGGCCCAGTCGAATGCCCCCATTGTCTAGTATATTTGTATGTAATATATATATATATATATATATATGTTCTAGAAAGTCCCAGACTTGGTGATACTTGCAACAATTACATTAATCTATATCTAAATGTCTATATCGATCCTGTGCACACAAAGGTTTGTGCTATTTAACACCAGGAAGGAGCCCCACGTTCACCCTACAACTGTATATGCAATATATATGCTACATAAAAGTATGTACTATATGTATACTATATGTTGTATATATCACTGCTTATACTTATAGTATTACTATATACAACTACATTAATGTTGCCTGCTGAAATAAACCAAACCTCTATGCTACTCACATCCTGTAAAGGTATCCGTTGACCAACAAATGAAACAGCAAGTTCTACGCTGACCAGAGCTTCCTGTCTTAACTCTTAGTCTTATACTCAATCGAACGCCGCCTCTCTCTTTGTCCGAACTTTCAGTGGCGTCATAACAGTGTGTTATGTGGAGAACTTCCGTCAGAGCAGACCACATTTAGTGCGGGCCGACGACAACCTTTACGATGAGCTAGTACTCGTAGTGAATGCCCTTTGCCTGACGGTAGTGGAACACTCCCCGATTATCGCCCCCGTCCCGACGGTGTCTGTCCGGGTGGCTGCCAGTTGGCGTGGCGGGCGTTCTTTATGTCGGTTGATAGGGTGCGGGGGCGGGGGGTAGGTGGGGGGAGGATGGGAGGGGGCGCCCATTGATCTACCCAGCCCCCCTACATCATAAATAAGAGGATACGAGGCGTCCCGGGGCTGCTTAGGTTTACGTGACACGCCAATATACATCTGAAGCCACTCGGCCGGTGTAGGACGTTCAAAACACTACCCCGTTCAAAACACTACAGGTTCAAAACACTATGGTAGTGTTTGGAATTTAAGTTCAAAACACTACTGTTAAGTTCAAAACACTACCTCTACATACGTTCAAAACACTACCCAAGTTCAAAACACTATCATGACATGGCAGCACAACATATATACACCACATGTATGCGCTGATACTTGTGATAGTGCTGCAGCATCTGCACCATGTATTAGTATAAATTGATAGTCTGTTTGTTGTTGTTTTACATCCTAGCAACATCTAAGGTCATATCAGGACGGGTACCGACTTCTGACAGCGCACACTCATGGCGACTTTTATAGTGCTGGCCCACTGTGAAATCAAGCTACCAGCACCATGACCTGACCTTAGTATACCCTGATAGTGCTGTGGTGTTTAACAAAATATTAGTATACACTGATAGTGTTGCGCGGTGGTTTAAATGGTAGAGCACGAGCATCGCATGCAGAACATCAGGAATTTGGTTCCCTGCCGAGTCAAACCAAGGACTTTAAAATTGATACTTGTCACTTTCCTGTCATGATGTTCGGCATTAGTAGGATAGGGCAAGGACTGGTTAGCTCAGTGTCAGGATACTATGACTGAGTGGGATACCGGGTCATGGTACTGGCGGCCTGATTTCCCAGCAGGGCAGTACTATAAATTTGCCATGAGTGTGCACAGTCACAAGTCGGTACCCATCCTGATATGACCTTCAATGTTGCTAGGACATAAAACAACACCCAATAACAACAACCCCTAATGGCCCTCCTGACTACATACTGCTCCACCCAACTGCCTACTTCAACCACCCTGCTGCATTCTTCCCCACCCGACTGCACACTGACCTACCCTACTGCATACTTCTCCACCCTACTGCATACTTCTCCGCCCTCCTGCATTCTTCCCCAGCTCACTGCAAACAGCCCCACCCTACTGCATACTGCTCCACCTTACTGCATACTGCCCCAACCTACTGCATACTGCCTCACCCTACTACAAATGAAAATGAATATGCAGCAATTATAACATGTTTTTTAGAGTAGTGTTTTGAACTTAAATGTAGTGTTTTGAACTTAAGGATAGTGTTTTGAGCGTGGCCACAGTAATGTTTTGAACCTACCTTCAATTAGGTTGAAAACACTACCGTAGTGTTTTGAACCTAGGTTGAAAACACTACCGTAGTGTTTTTGTGGGGTAGTGTTTTGAACTTACTACACCGGCAGCGCCGAGTGTGGCCGGGTGTCTTAAGGACGCCGGGGTGGGAGGGCAGGGGGCGCGGGAGTGCCGGTGTGCACGTGTGGGGGTCGGGGGCCACAGTTCGGGGGGGGGGGGGCTGCAGGGTAGAGGGTAGTGGGAAAAGTGGTTGTGTGTGGCGCGTGGGGGTGGATGGAATGGGCTGTGGGGTGACGGTGGGGCGGAGTGTATGAGTGATTGCCTAGGTGTGTGGGAGGTGTGTTTTCGAGGGGTGAGGGCTGGGCTTATCAGTGGAAGGGTCTGAGGGGTGGTCGGATGGAGGCTGGGGTCTCGGTGGGAGGGGTTGAGGGGTTGAGTTTCTGGCGAGTTCCCTCTGTGTGTGTGGTGTGAGTTAGCGGGGTGCGATCTCGGTGGAAGGGGTTGAGGGGTTGAGTTTGTGATATGTTTTCCTTTGTTTGTTGCGGCTTTACATCCTAGTAACAGATATGGTCATATCAGGATGGATTCCGAATTGTGACAGTGATCCCTCATGGTGACTTTATAGTGTTGCCCCGCCCCCACCTGGGAGATCAAGGTGCCAACATAAGACCTGACACCCTCACATTATCCTTATACTGAGCAAACCAGTCCTTGTCCTAACCTAATAATGCCGAGCACTGGGCTAGGTAGTGACAAGTATCAATGTTGTACGTCATTGCTTTGACTCGGGTAGGAATCAAACTTTCGACCTCCCGAACGGGGAAGTCTGTGCTCTACCGATTAGGCAACCGCGTCCATTGGCTGGTTTGTGACTAGGTAGCCTGTGTGTGTTCTGGTGATATTACATACATTACAATGAGTATGTGTGCCATATGCCTGTCAGAACAGGTTTTGGTTAAATCTCATTACTGTAAAGTGTTTTATTTGAGGAGCCTGGAGTATGGTAACAATACAGCATTGACTGCAGCCAACCCACGGAAGGCTCTATAAAAGGTCGCCACTGGTGTGTACTGTAAGAAGTCGGTGTCTATCCTGATTCAACCAGATATATTTCTAGGGCGTAAAAACCCAACACATACAAGTAAACTAGCACGGTGGTTGATGCAGGTACACTTGGTATTGTTCCTTAGGTCCTTCAATACTGCTATGGAATCAGGGGTGGGTGGCGTGTGTGGGCGGGGGGCTGGGGGGGAGAGAATTCCAGGGGTGACACACATGTAGCCACAGTGTCAGATATTTACAACCTGGTTTTTAACAAGATGTTGAGGTAAGCAGAAATTGTCACTTGCCAGAAGAAAAAGCCGGCCTTCAATTAACATGGGGGCGGAAGACTGTGTTGGATCTGGATGCGGTGAGTAGGTGGGGCTTGATTGGGGACATTGATTGATTGATTGGTGGTTGCTTTACGCCGTGTCGGCAGCATAGGCTATATTGATGCCGAGAAATGTTTGTTTGTTGTTTGTTTTGGTTACATGTAAAAGCATACAATCAATTTTGTGTCAATAGACACTCACTAAATTAAAAAGCTCACAATTATATATTTGTGGCCAAGGGGAATAGATTCCTGTAAAAGAAATTAAAGGTTTTATCATAATTGATAGAATTTATTTAGTAATCTATATGAGGTGGTACAGACCTGCTGCCCTCAAAAAGGCTCAAACGTTTTCTTGTCTTACTTTAGTTAAAAGGTTGTGCATACTGTATGCCATGTAAAATTATTGGCGCAGGACCAAAAAATCAACACAACGTAGTCAAATATTTGTTAGTGTCTGTGGGGACTGACACCCAATACATTCAGGGGGAGGTTCCCCCATGAGCAGAAAAGCATGTGTAAGCCATGAGTGACCAATATGGCAGCGGGTAAGGACCACTTGGCCATGCCGACCTCCTGCATGCGTCTGTGGTGGTTTTTCCACAGATGGTTCAATTTCTTGAAGTTTATTAATGTTTTCATCCCACTCATGTTGCCATTTGGATTTTATGTGAGTGGCTATTAGTGGTTTCAGATCGGAGTGAGGGATCAGACATGGTTCAAGATCACACTTCAGGGCCTTCTTCGCAGCCCGATCAGCCTGTTAATTTCCTTGTATGCCGGCAGGGCCAGGCACCCAGCAGAGGTGGATGTCATATCCATCTGTTGCCAGTTGGTTCATTTTATAAATAACCATTGCTAGAATAGGGTGGTCCGTTTTCAGTCCAGCAACAGCCAGGAGGCAGTAGAATGAATCACAGTACATAACATAGTTAGTGTGGTTGGAAACTCGATGCACTCCAAAGCGAGAAGGAGTGCTCAGGTTTACGCTGTGAAAATTGAGCTGTGAATGGGCAAGCGTATGCCAGATTTTTCCGTCTGCGGACTGCGCCAGCAGCTATCCGGCTTTGTTCTTTCGAACCATCAGTGTATATGGAGAGCTGGTCTGCAAACTGGCCTTGAATCTCTGCATGCAGTCCTTGGTATTCGAGTGGATGTGTCCCAGACTTCCTCAGTTCCGTGAGTCTGAGGATAACCAATGGCTTCCTCAATGACCACGGGGGATGTTCTGGGACTTTAGCATCCTCCAGCACATCCAAATCCACCAGTAAGGCCTCCAAATGAGGTTTCATTCAGATCCTCAGTGGCTGGATGTAATTCGGCCTGGCTTCATATCTGGATTTCTCATCTGGCTCGAATAGACAATTGTGTGCAGGATTCAATGCATTTTTATCTTGACTACATATTGCATGGCCAGTTTGATTCTCCTGTTGTTAAATGATGGTTTGTTGGCTTTGACATAGAGGCTCTGAACTGGTGAGATGCGGAAGTCCCCAAGGGCCAGGTGTACCCCTTGGTGGTGGACTGTGTCTAGCAGCCCAATATACGATTTCCTTGCGGAGCCATATACTAGGCTGCAGTAATCCACTCATGACCGAACCTGTGACACAGCTTTTTCGAGGTACAAAAAGACAGCCACAATGTGCTCCTTCTTAAGGAAAGCAGCTCTTATGAAAGTCTCCATGCGAACTAAATGGTTGAGGGTGCTGCAGCCACATCTGAAGCCACATTTGAGGTGGACAGGTGTTGTCCTGACTCCAGTAGCCAGACAAGGCAGTTGTTTACCACACACTCCATGGTTTTACTGGGCTATGGGACAATAATTGTTGGCTTCACTCTTTACCAGGTTTGGGAATCGGTATTACTGTCCCCTCCCGCCAAGAGGCGGGGACAACACCCGACTCCCAGATGTTGTTGAAGAGTTGAAGCAACAGTCTCAACGCAAGTTCGGGGAGATGTTTAAAAAATTGATAATGAATTCCATCAGGTCCAACTGCCATGTCATGCAAGCTTTCCAAAGAACACCTCAACTCACCCATACTGAATGGGAAGTTGTAGTGCTCCTCGCCATCATAGGAAAAATCCAGGAATTTTCGCTCTTGGCGTTCCTTGACAGCCAGAAAACCCGGGAGGCAATTTGCCAAAGACTAGTTTCCAGTAAAGGCGCATGCCAATTCTTCACTTATTTCATCGAGTGATGTGAGAAGGGTGCCGTTGTGTTTCAAGTGCTGGACTATAGAAGAATTACCTCCCCTTCATTTGAATCTCCTTATCATTGTCCACACTTTGCCCAATGGCATGCGCATGGTGATGCTAGAAACAAATTGTCTCCAACACTGCCTATGCGCTTCTTTGACTGTTCTAAAGAGCGCAAGATTTTCAGCAGTCGGCCTGCTGTGGAATTTACGCTGAGCTTTATTTTGTTCCTTAATAGCCCTCCTGCAGCCGTCATCCAACCATGGAGGTGTCAGACGCTTGGGAGTTGCCAAGGTCTTCGGTACAGTTTTCTCTGTGAGCCATCTCAGCATCTCAGTGAAGGAATCGATGGCACTGATGTCTGGGGTGAACTCCTCATGAGATAGGGTCTGGAAGGTGGGCCAGTCGGCTTTACGCAGCCGCCAGCTCTTCTCTCGATCTACGGGAGATGCCTCTTCGCAATTAAGAATAATTGGGAAGTGGTCGCTCCCACAGAGGTCATCCCAGACCCTCCACAAAAAGTTCAGTGCCAGTTCTGGTTCTACAATGCTGAGATCGATAGCAGAGTATGTTCCATAGCCGGGATGAAAATATGTGTACGAACCATCGTTCAATACACACAGAGCATGACCGGCCACAAGGTCCTCAATTCTCTTGCCTTCCTATTGTTCCCCCCCCATAGTGGGTTGTGGTTGTTAAAGTCACCCATAAGTAAATATGGGGACGGTAACTGGTCCACAAGGGCATCCAGTTCTTGTAAATTGAGAACAGAGCTCGGAGGAATGTAAATGGAACAGAGAGTTACAGTCTTATGCAGTGTCAGACGTACAGCTACAGCCTGTAGTGTCATGTCTAACATCACTGGCATACATACCACATTATGTCTGACCAAGATGGAGGAGCCGCCAGTGGCTCGGTCTCCATGTGGTGCGTGCTTGTGTATAAATGGTGTAGCTGTTAAGACTACAACTCTCAGAATCTTTAATATAAGTTTCTTGTAGGCAGACAGCAAGTGGATTGAGGTTGCAACAAAGAAGAGACAAATCTTTGATGTTTCTCCTAAAACCTCGGCAGTTCCAGTGAATAAGAGATCCACCTGTCAATGTAATTTTGGAACAGTGACAGGTGTTCTCCCCCTCACCTTTGGTTTGGGGGAGAGACTTTGACAGCAGCTTTCCGCAGTCTCAGGCATCTCAATATCAGCCAGCGCCTGATCTCGATTTAGGGTTAGGTTTTTGGAGATTGATGACCCACTGAACATTTTGTTTGTGGGGGTCAAAGATCCCTTCGGAACTCGGTCGGACAAATTGTTCTTTTTCTTTTTGGGCATCACGGGCTGGGCCAGCATCTGCACTGCAATACAATTTTTGTTTTTTGTCGAAACCAGAGTCAGATTCAGGACTGGGGTGAAGATAGTGGGCTTCCCCCCAGTCAACCACATTAGTTCAGTCTGGAATTCAATTGTCCTCTTGGAGACTTTGGCCACCGCAGCATAGCTCTTGGTCGTTGGTGAGGGAGTATTCATCTCAGCCAGCCTTCGAGCTTCTGGGTAGCTTAGCCGCTTTTCAGTTTTGATCTGCTGAATGAGGTTTTCTTTTTTCCAGACAGGACAGTCTTTAGATATGGCCATATGGTCACCCAGGCAATTGGAACATTTTGCCTGGTTTTGACAACTGGTTGTAAAATAGTAGTTAGCAATGTCAGTAACTATGAGCAGCAATATTCAAATTCTAATATTAATCAGAACTAATGGTGGACATATAACTAGTATATGAAGGGAGCACCCAGCAGTCAGGCTAGAAGGGAATGTGTGTAGGTAACACATGGGTGAAGCAGACTGGGTGTTATTTGGCCACAGACTGAGGGGGATAATTGGTTTAAACCACTGTGAAGTTAACTTGAAGGGAAATAAAGCTGTGACACTGTTCTATATATAGACATCAGAGAGGACTTGTGCATTCAGTAAAGCCAGGTGGTGGTGGTCAGTTTGGGAATGTTTGTGTAAGAGCTGGGGCTCTGTTGGGGTGAAGGGGGATGGGGGGTGCAGGTGCAATGACTTAGAGTGGACCAGGCCCTAAAGGTGGTCTTAGTGGGAAGGTCTGCTGGTAGGAGGGTTATTTAGGAATGCATTATCTGAAATAGGAAATGTCTGCAGGAATACTTAATATCTGAAGAATACTGTCAATTCATGATTGTAAATGTACAAAAATACATTGCATGTATGTTATTGTAGGAGTATATGTTAATGGTATGACTTATGTGTTATGTAGGAGTGCATTATCTGAAATAGGAAATGTCTGCAGCTATACTTAATATATGAAGAATACTGTCAATTCATGATTGTAAATGTACCAAAATACATTGTGTGCATGTTATTGTATGGGTATATGTTGAGGTTATTACTTCGATGTATTAATGATGATAGAACATGGTAATTGTGAGTTCTGATTGCTTCCCCCCCACCCTCACCCACCCCCTGTCAGCTCCTGTGAGTATAAGAGGGGGTGCTTTCCTGTAAGCTGACACTCTCTCTCTGGTGGTGGTGGTGAGTGGAGGTTGGCAGAGTTGGTTTGTGTTGGGGTTGACTGGAGTAGGCAACAATAAAAGCTACTCTATCCTGTCCTTCACTTTTGGTTGTGCCTTCCTTTCTCTACTGATATTATTGCACTAGAAGAGAGTGATGGAGCTGAGCTGGAGCTGAGCTGTGTGGAGGAGAACAATCAACAGTCTGCACACATCCTACAGTCAACATCAACAGTTCACATGGTGTTGTCGTGACCTTTCTGACAACACTTAAAACAGATGATTTCATTTTTGCATCTATCCTTGTCATGACCAAACTTCTGGCATTGGAAGCACCGAAGTGGATTTGGGATGAAGACATTTACATTCACACTAAGGTATACAATTTTCAAATTCTGGTGTGAGAACGTGAGGATATATCTCCCTGTTTTCATGGACTTGTTATCCCTCTTTATAACTATCCTTTGTATGTTTAACGCTCCCTGAGACTTGAGCTCTTGTGCTATCTCATCCTCATCAACATCATCAACATCTCTAGTCCGGATTACTCCTTTGCTAGAGTTGAGAGTTCAATGAGGGGAGGCTTTCATGCTGACACCTGCTAGCATGCTTGCACATAGCAGATTGTCGGCATGCAGTTTCTTAGCACACTCCACCAGAATATGTCCAGTTTGTAGCTTCTTCACATCTTTAACTGTACCCTTCTGAATGACAAAACGGGAAATTTGGCAACTGATTCCTCATCATTTAATTATTCGATTATAATGAACCATGGCCAATCATCAGCATTCGGACATGAGTCCGAATCCGAGTCCGATTTTGCTTCCGTCTCCAATATTCATATTTTGTTTGGGGGGGTTTGGGTAGCCATATTTAGTTTTTTGGAGGTTTGTCATCCTCGCTCCCCACCCACCATGGAGCCCTCAAAATTGGGGTGTGTAGTGCTGCGAGTAGCTGACAGATACACACCAGGGAGACAAGAATAATATACTCTAGCATGGAAACAAAAAAGCATAACCAGTACTAGATTGACCCGAGCCACTGCATTCTAGGTAGTGAAGAATGACTTGCTAGTTGTGTATGTAAAAATATGAATACAGTTGGTGTATAATATAATATATCCATTCTCCATTAATCTAGCTAGGGCTTGGCATGACCAGCCAATTGATTGGAACGGGCCAGTCCAACCTCTTGTCTAGATGGAGTTGGGGCCAAACTGCAGTGTTGGTCTTCCTCCACTGACACAAGCCGTGACTCATGGCAAATGAGTCGCCCCATTTGTCGCCTTTTATGATCTGCCAGAGATTCCAGACAAACTATTCTAACCTGGTTCCTCACGGGGGTGCTTGGGGAGTGGATGGGTGTGAACAGAGGAATTGAGTGGCTGGGAATGGGTTGGGATTGAATGAGTGAGACAGGTGTGGGTAGCATGTGATGGGGGGGGAGACAGTGTAGGAAGTGCGAGAGTGAGAGTTATAGAGAGAGAGTGAGAGGGGAGGGTGGTGATAGAATGAGGTGGGAAGTGTAGGAGGGAAGGCGGGAGGGATCGGTGTGGAGGGGAGGGCAGCGAGGGAGGTGGGAAGGAGCATATGTGGGAGGGAGCATGCGTGGGAGGGAGCAGGCATGGGAGGGAGCAGGCGTGGGAGGGAGCATCAGGGGGAGGGAGCAGGCATGGGAGGGAGCAGGCGTGGGAGGGAGCATCAGGGGGAGGGAGCATCAGGGGGAGGTGGGGACATGGGATGAGGGGGCCGTCACTGGGGAGCAGTCCGTGCACGGCGCTGTGGTGTTCTGCAAGCTGTCTATGTGTTCTGGCAGTAACTGAGAACACGTCCCCCCAACACACACACACACAGACAGAGAGAACTATTACCGCCACACACTGCAGGCGCTCCCGGCGCTGTTCCGAGAGCGGCTGATGTGGAACCAAACATGTGGCGCGAGAGTGGAACATACGCAGGGCGGGGCACCGTGGTCAGGTGGCAGATGGGTCCCCGTGTTGTTCCGACACGCGGGAACAACCGTAATGGGGGCACGGGGCCCCGCCTAAACGACAGAGGCGCCAGGTCATCGCGTGTGGCGAATATGTGAACTAATGCCCGCTCACTAGGGAAAAGGGCGCGGAGGGTTGAGAAACTGGAACACGTGACGCAAACACCGGCGTGGTGGAGCCCCCCTCCGTCCCCACACACACATGGAGCCCCCTCCGCCCACACACACATGGAGCGCCCACCCCCTTCCCTTGACACACCGGGCATGCTCCGCACGCCCTCCTCCCCCACACACATGGAGACCCCTCCCTCTCCCACACACACATGGAGCCCCCCCCCCCAACACACACACATGGAGCCCCCCTCCCCCGACACACACACACATGGACCCCCCCTCCCCGACATCTACACACATGGAGCCCCCCTCCCTCGACACACCATACATGGAGCCCCCCTCCCCCGACAGACACACACATGGAGCCCCCCCATCCCCGACAGACACACACATGGAGCCCCCCCTTCCCCGAAAGACCACACATGGAGCCGCCCTCCCCCGGCACACCACACATGCTCCTCACTCCCTCCTCCCACACACACATGGAGGCCCCCTCCCCAAACACACACCACATGGAGCTGCTCTCCCCGACACACACACATGGAGCCCCTCTCCCTGGACACACCGTGCATGCTCCTAACTCCCCCACACACACATGGACCCCCCCTCCCTGACACACCATGCATGCTCCTCACTCCCTCCTCCCACACACACACGGAGCCCCCTCCCTCCTGCAACACACATGGAGCCCCCGACACACACACATGGAGCCCTCCTCCCCGACACACACACACACGGAGGCCCCATCCCCGACACACCACGCATGCTCCTCACTCCCTCCTCCCACACACACATGGAACCCCCCTCCCTCCTCCCACACACACATGGAGCCCCACCCTCTCCTCCCACACACACATGGAGCCCCCCCCCCTCCTCCCATAAACACATGGAGCCCCCCTCCCCCAACACACAGTGCATGCTCCTCTCTCCCTAACCCACACATGCATGGAGCCCCCCCTCCCCCAACACACAGTGCATGCTCCTCACTCCTCCCCCCCACACACACATGGAGCCCCCCCAACACACGGATGCCTCACCCCTCCCCCCCCACACACATGGAGCCCCCTCCCCAACACACAGTGCATGCTCCTCAGTCCCTCCTCCCACACACACATGGAGCCCCCCTCCCTCCTCCCACACTCACATGGAGCCCCCCTCCCCCAACACTCATTGCATGCTCCTCTCTCCCTCCTCCCACACACACATGGAGCCCCCCCCCCCCTATCCCCCGAAACACAGACATGGAGCCCCCCTACCCCAACACACAGTGCATACTCCTCACTCCCTCCTCCCACACACACATCGAGCCCCCCTCCCTCCTCCCACACACACATGGAGCGCCACTCCCTCGTCCCACACACACATGGAGCGCCACTCCCTCCTCCCACACACACATGGAGCCCACTCCCCCCACACACACATGGAGCGCCCTCCCCGACACAGTGTATGCTCCTCACTCCCTCCTCCCACACACACCTGGAAGCCCCCCTCCCTCCTCCCACACACACATGGAGCCCCACTCCCCCCCCCACCCTCACACCACATGGAGCCCCACTCCCCCCACCACACACAGGGAGCCCCCTCCTCCGACACAGTGCATGCTCCTCACTCCCTCCTCCCACAAACACATGGAGCCCCCCTCCCCCACACACATGGGAGCCTCCCCTCCCCCCCCCACACACACAAGGAGCCCCCCCCCTCCCCCGACACACTGCGCATGCTCCTCCCTCCCACCTCCCACGCTTGGATTCCTGCCAGTTTCTTCACAGTCCCACTTAATGGCTGACATACACTCACTGATATTCAATGCAGTTTGTTGGCCGCCATCAGGGCCTCTGGTCTGATATACATGTGATACTGATGGTGTTAACCTAACGACCCGGTAGGATCAAACACAAGAAATCACCGATTTACAGCTGTCAGTTACTAATGGCTATTATATTTAATCGTACATTTATATAACTGATCAATGAACCCATTACCACATATGCTCAAATATTCCTCGGCTACATACAGCTCAGTGGGGATTCGAACCTCCGTTACCGTCCCGTCCAGTATCCTCATGTTGCTTGATCTACGTTGACAGATTAGTCGAATCAAGACTGGAAAAGGTCGATCTAAATCTCAGAATTGAAGCAAGGAATAATCGGTAGGTGTCCATCTGCCATAATATCACCGACAATGTGTCGTCTGCCTGGTATAAACGAAAACACGTGCTCCGTGCACATATTCCTGCGCGCGCAGACGACATTACAGTGCGCGAGCGGTCCTGCGCCTGGGTGATCCTATGGTGTCCTGCCAGAAGTCGTGTGCCTGTTGACAGACGCTGTGAATCACCCGCCGGATGTTGATGAAGCGTGGGAAAAGCCAACATTGTCGTCTGCCTCACACATCCGACGAACGTTCGGCGAATTCCCGGGGTATGTGACCGTGTGTTGTGTGTACGTGTGGGGCGGGGAGGAAGGATAACAATGCTTGCATAATCACGGTGCGAATATTTGTTTAGGTTCTTTTCTCCAGGCCCTGGGTTCTTGAATGATTTACGCAATGTTCAACATGCACCTTCTTTAGGCAACAGTGTGCCATGAAATAATGTACCCTTACTTGTTTGGACAAAAAGTGAACAAGATGGGGGTGGATACATTCAAAGGCCCATTTTTTGTGAAAACAGACACGGTCTGCTATAAAAGGTGGGGAAGGTGATGGGTTCGAATCCCGCCTACACATGTACACAGCCCTCTTAGTTCGCAACAATCCGGCCCTTTCCCCGCCAGATGGCGCTAACAAGGAAGAGAGCGGACGTGCCGACGATGTGCCCACCAGGGGGCGTTAACGACGAGACGGCGGGCGTCGCGCACATAGATGACGGTCTTCAGACGGCCGCTGGAGGACGCAAACCCCTAAACACTCCGGGACGTGCTGGCAACCCCCAGTGCAACCCGGGCTTCAAGGCACTGGTCGCCAGGGACGCCGGCCGCGCGGGACGCAGTCCGCCGGCTCGGCTATCAGATGACGGCATATGGCACTGGTAGCCGACGCCATTAGGTGACGTTCTACCAGCAATCTACCAACCCGCAACAAGCTACATGGTCGAGCCTTCGTTGGTTTGTTGCGGTTTTACACGCTAGTCATTTGATGTCGAGGTTAGGCATACTCCCGGTAAAATAGTAGATATTGAATTTAAACCAATTGTCTGAGCAAATATGTTACAACAGATCAAATATTGGTGTGTGTTCACTAGCCCCTCCATCCCCTGGCTCTCACAGTGCAGAGGGCTGACGTTAGTCACCTAGACCATTGCCTAATCACTAACCATCATAATACCCAGTCACCTGGTGTGCAGCTATCCCACTGCTCCTCTACCAGTGCACCACACACACACCGCTCCTTGTGTGTGCTACCACTGTAGCACCCCCCCCCCGTGTCTGTCGTGCACACTGTGCAGTGTGCTACCACTGTATCACCCCCCCCCCGTGTCTGTTGTGCACACTGTGCAGTGTGCTACCACTGTATCACCCCCCCCCCGTGTCTGTCGTGCACACTGTGCAGTGTGGCTACCACTGTATCACCCCCCCCCCCGTGTCTGTCGTGCACACTGTGCTGTGTGCTACCACTGTATCACACCCCCCCCCCGTGTCTGTTGTGCACCACTGTGCATGTGCTACCACTGTATCACCCCCCCCCCGTGTCTGTCATGCACACTGGCAGTGTGCTACCACTGTATCACACACACCCCCCCCCGTGTCTGTCGTGCACACTGTGCAGTGTGCTACCACCCACTGCAACCTGCCGAGGAGCCTGCTTTGGTGGCCTGCTGTTGATCGGCATGACTCTGTGCAAATGTCTTTATTCCAGGTGTGTTATATATGTTATGAGGAGTAACGTTATTGCAATACATCATGTTGTGAAGTTTTATTTTATTTTCAAGTTAGATTCAGAAGAGGTATATAAAATGTAAAGAAAGTGGTAATAACTGAGGCCTAACAGTGACACATCACTTAGATGAAAGGCCAGTGCTCTTGTGCTGAACAATAAATAATAGAGAAACAATTAATACTAATACAAAGGCATAACATGACCGATACTGACTTGCCACCCGCATACCATGAAGGTTATCTCCCAACCAGTCCTAGTATCCTGAAAGTGAGCTAATAAATAGTAATATACCAAACAACCAGGGGAATGTCGAGCATGAAAAGGTGGCGACAACTAAGAAGTGGCTAAGCTTTTGGTTTGACTCACTCGGGTATTGATGCTACGGGCTTGCAGAGAGGAAGCGGATGATCTACTAATTAGACAATCTTGTCTGGCACGGATGATAAGCAGTAATCGCCTGCAATAAAATAGTCAGCGGGTGCATATGTACGGTGCCAGTAGGGACTTTCTGCTATTCGGGTCGTGATCGTGGGCGTACAGGGTATGTGCATCCTGTAGGGGGTTGGTATTGGTAACCCCCTCACCCCCCCCCCCCCCCCCCCCCCACCCCTACCACCACCCCCACCCCCACCCCCTACCCCCACACGAAGCCCTCTTCCACACGCAGTTGTTTCTAATTCTCAACAGTGAACATTGTTAGAGGTATGACAATTTACTAAATGATTAATTTTGCATAGTCCAATGACGGAATAGCATTTTCGAAGCGGAAGCATTTAGTTGTGTTTGATCCAATATATCCCACATAGATACTGGTGCACTTATTAAACATCTCTGCCTGCATAAACGCGAATAAGTCAATATAGTGGAGCCTGTAACTGGTAAAGCCTACGGTGCTATCTAATACACATTTATCACATTAACATGAATATAAATTATTTCAAAGAGATACAGCTGAATGTAATGATATCGGGCTCCAAACGAATATTCAACTAATTATTGGGCGTTTAAGTTCAGCCGGGCCCTGAGGAGGGACTGAAGCTGCGACCCAGCATGTCAGGTTACAGCTGCAGCTCACCTGGCGGAAGGTGAATGAAGTGGTAAATCCACAAACACAACGTGGTATGTTCTCTCATGTAGAATAGCTGCTGGGACAGTTTCACTGAAATCTCCATTAGAAATAATTGTATGGCAAGAATTCTACCAGGTTTGGTTACCAGGAAGCATGAGCTTATATGTGCACTGTGAACTAACCTGTCGGGTCTTTTCTTTAATGATTTGTATTCATATGGGCGTCATTTCTCAGCCAGTGCCCGGAGAGTGTAGGAGTCTGTACTGACAGCTCACAGTGCCCGGAGAGTGTAGGAGTCTGTACTGACCACTCACAGTGCCCGGAGAGTGTAGGAGTCTGTACTGACCGCTCACAGTGCCTGGAGAGTATAGGAGTCTGTACTGATTGCTTACAGTACCCGGAGAGTGTAGGAGTCTGTACTGACCGCTCACAGTGCCTGGAGAGTGTAGTAGTCTGCACTGACCGCTCACAGTGCCTGGAGAGTGTAGGAGTCTGTACTGACCGCTCACAGTGCCCGGAGAGTGTAGGAGTCTGTACTGACCGCTCACAGTGCCCGGAGAGTGTAGGAGTCTGAACTGACCGCTCACAGTGCCCGGAGAGTGTAGGAGTCTGCACTGACCGCTCACAGTGCCCGGAGAGTGTATGAATCTGTACTGACAGCTCACAATGCCCGGAGAGTGTCGGAGTCTGCACTGACCACTCACAGTGCCCGGAGAGTGTAGGAGTCTGTACTGACCGCTCACAGTGCCTGGAGAGTATAGGAGTCTGTACTGATTGCTTACAGTGCCCGGAGAGTGTAGGAGTCTGTACTGACCGCTCACAGTGCCTGGAGAGTGTAGTAGTCTGCACTGACCGCTCACAGTGCCCGGAGAGTGTAGGAGTCTGTACTGACCGGTCACAGTGCCCGGAGAGTGTAGGAGTCTGTACTGACCGCTCACAGTGCCCGGAGAGTGTAGGAGTCTGCACTGACCGCTCACAGTGCCCGGAGAGTGTAGGAGTCTGCACTGACCGCTCACAGTGCCCGGAGAGTGTATGAATCTGTACTGACAGCTCACAATGCCCGGAGAGTGTAGGAGTCTGCACTGACCACTCACAGTGCCCGGAGAGTGTAGGAGTCTGTACTGACAGCTCATAGTGCCTGGAGAGTGTAGTAGTCTGTACAGACCGCTCATAGTGTACGGAGAGTGTAGGAGTCTGTACTGACCGCTCACAGTGCCCGGAGAGTGTAGTAGTCTGTACTGACAGCTCATAGTGCCTGCAGAGTGTAGGAGTCTGTACTGACTGCTCAGGCAAGGAGCCACATAGACAGGTACCCGTGGATAGGATGATTGCATCAGTGAACCTAGGTAATGTAACGGTTAGCATATCAGCTCTTGAATGGCAATAAGTGTGAGTTCGAATCCTGTCCTAGATGGAACCTTTCCCATTTACATAAACCCTGCTGTCATTGTCAGGATCCTGTACAAGCGACGTGTTCTATGGTTGTTGAACCTACCCTGTGTATGTAATTCAAAGGGCAATTGTCTTATAACTATGTAATTGTAAGTATTTAACGACTTATGGATGCAAACCCTGTAAACAACTTCCAGGGCGATCAGTAGTATCCACTGGGCTCTCAATGCAGTTTCAATGGACGTTTTAATCGACCTTTGATGATAACGGGGTAACTTTAGAGATATTTGAAGTGAAAACATATCAAAGTACTGTTGGTGTCCAGGTTGAAATAGGAATATTTATATAAGTTGCAACGTTTGCATTGCATTTGATTTGGCCGGAATGACATATATCCCCTTCCTTTCCCCAAACACTGAGGACAAATTCTCGGGTGAGTGTGTCTACCATCCTTCCACCTGATTGGTGGATGGGCTTTCCCACCTTTTCCCACAGACATGGGTAGCTGGCCATTTCCAGTCACTTCTCAGTGATCCAGGAATATGCACACTCATCCACTCTGTTTGCTATTTTCTGCCCTCCCCCTACCCTTCTAAAAACTTCTCAGTGATCCAGGAATATGCACAGTCATCCACTCTGTTTGTTATTGTCTGCCCCCCCCCCTACCCTTCTAAAAACTTCTCAGTGATCCAGGAATATGCACACTCATCCACTCTGTTTGCTATTTTCTGCCCTCCCCCTACCCTTCTACAAACTTCTCAGTGATCCAGGAATATGCACACTCATCCACTCTGTTTGCTATTGTCTGCCCTCCCCCTACCCTTCTACAAACTTCTCAGTGATCCAGGAATATGCACACTCATCCACTCTGTTTGCTATGTTCTGCCCCCCCCCCCCTACCCTACAACAAACTTCTCAGTGATCCAGGAGTATGCACACTCATCCACTCTGTTTGCTATGTTCTGCCCCCCCCCCCCTACCCTACAACAAACTTCTCAGTGATCCAGGAATATGCACACTCATCCACTCTGTTTGCTATGTTCTGCCCCCCCCCCCCTACCCTACAACAAACTTCTCAGTGAGCCAGGAATGGGTATACTCATCCTCTATGTTTGCTATTTTCCGCCCACTCACCCTACTACAAACTCTATCCCTAGGACTAGCCTGGATGCTTCTGTCCACGCACAAGTAAACTTGTTGTTAATGTTACCTACACTTCCTCGTCTGATGTCGTTCCTTTCTGAATCAACACAGTCGGTATTAGAAGTATCCCTACTTCATTCTGTATATATATATATATACCTATACCTATATACATGACATATATATATGGATAATACGCCTAGGTGCTCCCGTGTCTTCGCTGTCATCCGGAAATGGCCTGCAGGCGGCAGGTGTTTGGCATCCTGCGCACGCATCCACCATAAATGACACGTCACTTCCGCTATGCCATATCACCCTCCTTCACATGGCTCACGGAGCGAGTGGAGGCCCCCACACCACGCTCAGACAGGACCCCTTCACTCAGAGACCGGGTATTGCTGATAGGGCATGCTTCCCCCAGGATGCCTAATATACGGCCTTTATCACACTCATGTATATATATGGTTTAGGGAGTTAGAATATCTTTACAATAATATTGCTGGGACCCAAATAAAGCGATCGATATAGGGGAGTGGTCGATCTGTGGAGGTGGTCTGTTAGAGATATTATTGTAAGGATATTCTAACTCCCTAAACCAACCACCACCCAAAATGGACCACTTAAAGTCAGTACCACGGTCGGTCGATTTAAAGAGGTTTTACTGTATATATAATGTACATAGACCAGATGATGGCCACATGAATTGAGCATCCATCCCCTATTTTGGTAGGTCGAATGATTCTAACGCATGGGTTCAAACTCTTGTCGAGTCAAAGCAATGACCTTAAACAAGTTTAATATATACATGTCACTACCTAGCCTGGCAGCCGGCATTACTACTACTAGGATAGGGCAAGGAGTTCACTAGTATGAAAGTTAGTGCTTGAAATCGTCTATTTGTATTTTAAAAGTTATTTTTAAAGTATTAAAAATAGACTCATAAGCCTGTTTCCTGCTGCCTGCGCTATGCAGTTAGCTGCTACCCATATCAGTTCTTGTGAGCGTCACCATAGGGCGTGTTGGTGGTGCAAACCGCATGATCCTGCTATGTGATAACAGATTCTGATTTGTGTTTCAAACTCAGAGTTAGCTATCGATAACAGAAAGGTGTAGGCCTATGCCAATCTTGTTTTGACACCTATCTGAATGTGATTGGAATTAACTGAAACAAAGTCTCACCTTATGAACACATGGATGTTTTCTAATTTTTGTATTATACTTTACAGCGACTTGTGAAGGTGTACACCCATGAATGCCTCACTGGGAGTCCCCCACCGGCACCATCACACAATAATCCACTTAGTCACATCATCCTGATATATTTAGAAAACTACTCCTAATGGTATCCTATTAAAACATCGATAAAGGCGAAGTGGTTAAAATTATCGATTATAATATAAGTTATTAGTTCGACTCGATCGATATTCTAACCCACAATTTGGTACACGAGAAACCACCCAACGTCCTTACTGACTTGGCCAGCCCGGCTGTGGTGTTCCTGACTGGCCTATTACTAGGTTGTATAGCTTGGAAGCCACATCTTACACCTGATCCCCGCCTACTCATGTGTCACCTTCACTCGCTTTGACTCAGGCATCAATAACCCTGATGAAACAGTCCGAATGACATTTTACATAATCGGAATACATTTTACTCAATTATACTACGGGTGTACAATTACATCACTTACCTCTAATTACCTTGTTGTTACATGATTCGGTTTTAGTATTAATGAGTTGAGGTTGTTGGTCTACTTCCAACCTTCTGTGCCTGTCCAGTAGCTTTGATTATTTGTTTATACTGTTACCCCTGCTCAACCATTGATTGTCTGGGTCACTTGTGCTAATTTAGCCATAGCCTAGTCTAGCTACCGGTTTTATGGTTCGTCCATATCGCGTTACATTTGCTGCTTCAGGATTGACTAATGTCTCATAATCTGAGTTTGAATCTTCACCGTGGTGATTGTTTTGTTTTGTTGGTTGTTCGCTGCTCTTGATTTTGAATATGTGGATTCGGTTTCTTTTCACTATTTTGTTTTTAGCATTAGTTATTTTGTACTGCCTGTCCTCTTTGTTGCTAGCATTTGTGATATTACCGTCCGCCCATTCCCCTGTGCGTGTTATGTACTTGACTTTATCGTTCAATTTCAATAATGAATGCGGCTTGCCCGCACGTTTGTCGAAATAGCATTTTTGTGAATTTTGAATCTTCAGTATCTGCTGTTGTTTAGATTTCTGGGCAATTGGTCTTAAATGTGTTTGTGTGGATGGAATTTTTTACCTGAGTCGCATGCTCATTAGAAGCTGTGCTGGCGAAGCTTCCAATCCCACTATTGGAGTGTTTCGAAAATTCAATAGAATAAGGTTCTAATCTTTCCTTTCACTTATAGATTTTGTTATCATTGTTTTGATCGTTAGCACAGCTCTTTCTATCTGGCCATTTCCTTGTGGGTTGTGAGGGCTAGTGTATAAGGCATTAAATCCGTATTCACGTGTGAAACTGCGATATTCAATACAAGCAAATTGGGGTCCATTATCTGAAACGATAGTTACTGGAATCCCATGTCTTCCAAATAACCCTTTTAAGGCATCTATGATATCTGTGCTCGTAGTTTAGTGTAGCTCAACAATTTCTGGGAATTTCGAATAGTAATCTACGGCTAGGATGAATACCTTGTTGTTTGTTTGGAACAGATCCGCCACAATTTTTTGGTATGGCATCGGTGGTATCTCATGAGGATGTAGCGGCTCTTTATGCTGCAGTTTCCTGAACTGCTGACATACAGCACGCCGGGATATCAGGTCCTCAAGTTGTTTCTGCATCCCCGGCCAAAAAATGTAGTCACGTGCAAGCTGTTTGCTTTTATTTATGCCCATGTGGGTTTCATGTAATTTGGTCAACATTTGTGATTGCATCGCCTGTGGAAGGATTATTCTATTTCCTTTAAGTAAGAGACCATTTTCTACCGTTATTTCATTGCGATATGTGTGAAATGGCTTGATGAAAGATGGTCCTTGGTTGTTGTTATCGAGCCACCCGTGTGTTACTAGGTTTGCTACCTCGTTGAGTGTTGTGTCTGTTGCAGTCTCTCTCCTTATCTGTTTTGTAGCGTTATCCACTAGCGCGATTGAAGCTGTACGCATGTGTTGATCAAAGAGGTTGTTTGGGTGTATTGACCTGCTGTGGTCACGGGACAGCGCATCTGCAATGAACATTTCAGATCCCTTAATGTATGTAACAGTGAGATCATACGTGAGCAAGTGCATACGCATGCGTTGCATCCTTGCAGATAACTCATGGATAGGTTTGTTGAGTATTGCAACCAGTGGCTTGTGGTCTGTTTGAACATGTACAGTTTTACCAAAAATATCGTTATGAATTTGTTTGCAACGAAAACAGATTGCTAACAATTCTTTCTCTATAGTTGCATAATTAGTCTGCATGTCGTCTAGTGATTTCTAGGCTAACGCTATTGGCCTACTTTCTTGGATGAGCGCTGCACCAAGGCCTGATTTTGAGGCGTCGACCTGCAGAGTTACCTCTTTGTTAACATTGTAAAATCGTAATACAGGCGCAGTAGTTAACAACACTTTCAACCTATCAAATGCTTCTTGCTGTTCAGAATCCCAGTGCCATGCTGTTGTTTTGTTGATCAGAATACGCAAAGGTTTGCTTACTGCTGCTAAGTTTGGTATAAACTTACTTACGTACCTTACCATTCCAAGAAATCTTTGTACAGCTGCTACATTTTTGGGAATTGGCATATCATTTATTGCTTGTACTCTCTCCTTACTTGGTTTTAGGCCATCTTGTGTTATGGTATGCCCAACATACGTAACTTCAGTCTTACAAATCTTTGACTTCATAGGGTTGAGTTTCAGATTTACTTGACGGGCTCTATCTAATACTGCCTTGAGGTGCTCAGCGATGGTTTTGCCGTACACCAGGATGTCATCGGTAACTACATTTACCCCTGTCATATCACCTAGGATCTTATTCATTTCATAAACGAATATGTCCCCTGCAGTACTGATGCCGAACGGCAGTCGTGTGTATCTGTACCTGCCCCATGGAGTGTTGAAAGAACACAGCTTTGAACTTTCCTCGTCAAGTTTGACCTGCCAGTAGCCGCTGTTTGCATCAAGGACCGAAAAGTATCTGTCATCATCTAATTTTGAAACTACCTCCTCGATTGTCCGCGTAGGGTATGGACCTCTTTTAATAGCTCTGTTTAGCTTTGTTGGGTCTAAACATATTCTAATTTTGTTAGGTTTTTTCACTATTGTAATTGAATTTACCCATGGGGTGAGTTCAGTTACTTCCCTGTTTTGATCCTTAAGCTACATCGCATTAGCGGGACTATTCATATTTTACTTTATATTCGATCGCATGTGGAATGCGACGTGGAGGGTCAATGCATGGCTCGATCTGATTATCTACATATATTTTGGCATGTGTCTAAATTTTACCTACACCTTGAAACACGTCTGAATATAGTTTTACCATGTTCTCGTCTTGTTCAACTGTGCCTTTTGTTGTGCCAATCGGTGCTTCTTTCGCGTCGACGGTGTCGATCCATTGGATGAGCTGCAGTATGACGCAGGCATGCTTCCCGAGAATCAGCGTTCCGGTGCTGGTCACTTGAAACCGCAGGTCATGGTTCTTCACGTTGATCATTCACTCGCCGATCGGTTGTATGCGTGTCCCCGCATATGTTACTACTAGTAATTGGCACCCATATTAAATTATTCTGATTTATCCCTAACCTACTGATGAGTCTTTGTCATTGCTATTTTTTTTCAGGACTACATATGCTTGGGAAAAGCTTAAAAAAATAGGTTTAAAATGGTCCAGAGCTCAATTTGACAAGTGATAAAAATCCGGTAAAAGGAAATGCCCAACTTTGAGCAGGCTTATTTGGTACAGAAAAGCACCCATACAAGATAATTGCATGAAATGTTCACACTGTACTACCTTCAACATGCTCTTTCTGTTTACGTTACATACAATACAATTTGATAGATATGAATGTTTAAAAAAAAAATGTTTCAAAGCCTGTGTGTGTGTGGGCAGTGTGTTTATGGCACATTGCATAACAACTGGCACATTGCATAACAACTTTAGCATTCAATTATTAAGTAGAGCAAACATTTATTTTGTCTCAAATTTACACCTTCACACTGTGCATTGCTAAGAATCATGATTAACTTCTTTTTTTTAAGAAAAAAAGGATCTTTATTTTCATGTAAAACCCAAAGTTATCCATTATTCGGTTCCGAAATGGTGGTTAATTGAACATTTTAAATTAAAATTTAAAATAGATGGACAAAGAATTTATTCAAGGACAAAATACGACTATATGGCCTGTAGTATTGGCAACAAAATGTTATCATTGGCATGATGATGCTAGCTCTGGTGAATGGGCATCAGAGGTTTGAAGAAGCAGTGTAAGATTTCATGCATAAGTTAGTTGAAACAAAAGGTGATTTTCTACATAAATGGACTTGACAAAGCATTGATTTTCTGTAGCTGCTCAAAGGCATATCCTAATGTAGATGGTACTATTAGAAAGAAGAAATATGAAGCTTTATTTTGCTTTAGGTTTTATTTCAATTGGTGAAAAACTTAGAACACACCAACAGATTGAAAATGATGAATTTTAAGCCTCCACACACAGATTATTGGTGGATTGGCAAGGCACTTGGGATACCTATTACTAGTGGGCAGTGTGATGCTTTCAGCTGAATCCCTCCTATGTCGGTGAAGATTTTGGACGATAGGACGTTGGCCTGTTTACAAACCACAGGTCAGCCATTGTGTTGTTGACATCAGACAGCTCCCCTACGAATAGGTCGTCGTCCAGCAGTTCTTCTGGAGCGGGGCGTGTCCTCTGTTCTGGCTTGTTGTGCTCGTCTACCACTATAGTGTCCACCGGCTTTCTCTGTTGTTGTGCATTACTCCTGCAGAATTTAATCAAGTGTCCCAACTTGTTGCATCCCACACATATTTTACCTTTAGCAGGGCACTGTCCTTTTCTGTGCACATACCCACACCACCCGCATGGTGACTGTCCAGTGCTGGACACGCCTGGCTGATTCTTGCGGCTCCATCCTTGGGTAGGTTTTGCTGCCAGTGCAGCCGCGTGGTACGCCTGTCGCCTGTCAATGGCGTCCACAGCCGCTGCTATCCTGTTCGGGTCATTAGACAACTGAGCGCCTGTATGTTGGCTCATGCGACACATTTCTTCACATAGCTGTATCATTAAATTCGCAGTTTGCAACAGTTTGTCCCTAAGTGTGTCGCACTTGATACCACACACTATGCGGTCACACAGTAATGACTTTTCCGTGTCACTGTACTCGCATTGTGGAATGAGGTTTTTCAACTCCCTGATGTAACTGTCCATGTTTTCAGCTCCCTGATTATATGAATTGAACTTGTATCGCAAAACCGTTCTGTTGGTTTTGCCTTCACAGTAGTTATGGAAAGCTTCAATTAATGGCACCAGCTTGTCTTGTTGTGTCGGTGTGAATTTCATCGTGCGGTAGATTTTCTGAGCTTCCGTGCCCGCAACGTGTAAGAACACTTTTTCTGGCTTCGATCCTACACCTCCTGCCGTTGCATGAATCTCATAACTGCTTAACCATTTGTACCAGTTTGCAGCCAGGTTATCGTCCAGGTTGAGTGGTACAGGCGGTTTTAATCCCGTGAGCGCCATGTTTGTCTCGGGTTCTGGATCTGACACCATGTAAAGGAAGACTCGACGCCACGATGTCTCGGTAACAACTGGTTTATTTCCGTCACTCCTTGCCTGCGCTGGTTCCCCTGACGGCGCACACACCGGTACCAGCTAGTCATCTATATTTAACCATATACGTCACAGCCCTAACAACAGGCCCCGCTGGAATAGGTTGCAGCAATGTGCTTTGTTGTAGCTAACCATAAATAGTCAACAATATTTGTGTCGAGTCTATTTCACAAGCACACTATATATGTTGATCCATTTTAGTTGTTCTCTCAAATAGAATGTATTGTGCTTTCTAGTCTAGCAATGTCATTGTGCGTTAGTGCATTACATAGGGGATATGTCAGTTTTCTGCGGAAAAAATGGATTTAATTATATGAATGATGACACCCTCAGCAACCTTTCATTCCGTCCCGATTGAATTTGTCGATTTTCGCCTGAATCCTTCATATCTATTATCTCAGATATATGGTTACTATGTCTATGTATAGACATAGTTAAATATATCACGAGGAAGAAGCTATATATATAAAGAAAACATCCTCCTGTGTGTGAGGCACAAGGGGGGTCACCCGAATACATTCATCCCCTCCAGTGTGGCGGTGCACTCCACAAACGTGCCTACGAAGGAATAATAATACATGTAATAACATACATTCTTCCCCTACAATATATACTTGTATACTACATTATGCATCACATATATACATGAAGAGTTTAGACACAAAAGTCGACAATATATATATATATTTGCGTATCTGTTTCCTTTTTGCGAAATAATAGAAATAACATCAACGTGAATGAAGCAATGAATTGCTTTCGTATTATACGCATCATCACTCATACGTCATAGATTATTTGCTGAATTAAAACAACTTAAAAAGCTGACATCGTCATTTCCATAAGCCCATCTTGGTAGGCGTGAGTGGGGATGCGGCCGGTTGATGCGTCCTGACAGCCCGCAGCATGACGCAGTGTGGACCGGTGTCTGGTTGTGGGCACCTCTCTCATATCGCGCACCTAGCACCCTGCTGACGTCAGCACCGGGGTGCAGTCAACCGTCACACGACCGAACGCCTCCCCAACCCACACACCCACCACTCAAGGAGCCCATGGAGCCATGCTACAACCTGACTGTTGGGGTTTTACTTGTGTACCTTATACACCTTTCAAGTACATCGTGAATGTCCAAGCAGCGTCCTGCCCCCCCCCCCCCTCCCCAACCGGCCCCAGCCGCATCCCGCTTACTGCATAGCTAATTCATTCTCCCCCACTACTAACGTCAACACTTCCCACTCCCCTCCATGGAATAGTCCACCGCTCTGTTATATTCTCGCCATCCTCACTCCTGCATGTGTCTGTTGGTGTTTATTTATATTTACCAGACGCTGAAGTCCAATGACTTAACCACCTTTTTCATGTGTAATCCGTGACAGGTTTTGAACTCCCACTCAGAGCATCTGGTAATACTGGGACCAGGGAATGAGCAGTGGAATGAGGCCGTCTGTGATTGAATTGTTTGTTTGTTTTATGACCCCCCGCCCTCCCCCCGGCACAAAACGTAAACATCGGCTATTGGGGGTAGGCTAATATACTGGTTTCAACACAAAGAAATAAGTATGTGATTGCAATATCCATCCTTAATTAACAGGTGTAACAAATACATAGCAATGCATTATTTTGATTAAGTTAAGTTCTTAATATCTCCGTTTAACAAATTGAACTTCATGTGATCTCCGACACTCGGCTTAATTAAGAAAGGGGTTTGGAGTTGACAGTTATGACGTCATAGGGGTTAGTTATTACAGGATTACTGTATTGTTTATCCATATGGCCACTTCCAAAGTCTTTTACTTTACAGGATTCATGAATGATTTATCCCGAGCATTGTATGGTATGATTGATAGATAAGTATTTGAGTAATACTACATTTAGCATGCTAGATGTTAAAATCATCTGGTTATTTCCCTAACCCACCTTCCCATATTTTATCCATGTATTGTTCAGCAGCCCTGTCCTGGACACATTGCTGTGGGTGTGCCTGGTTGGAACGGGATGAAGAGACAGATGCCGGGATTACGCACGTGTCGCGGGCACTACTTCCGGGTGACTGCGCATGACGCCGTTCACGAGTTTGGCTTTATTTGCCACTCAGCGCCCCGGGAATGCGGCGTTTGTCACTCAACCGACCGCCTGCAGCTACCATACAGAGCACACGCAGTTACGTAATAATCCAGTCACCCGAGGCGGCTCCACGCGAGTGGTGCTAAACAAATAACCGTTGCTTTCTAGACCTCCCGCTGGAGGCGCTGGTTGGTTTGATTGTTGGAGTTTCACGTCCTGGCAACATCAAAAGTAATATCAGGATGGGTACCGAGTTGTGACACGGTGCAGTCATGGCGACTTTATGGTGCTGCCCTACTGGGAGAACACGCCAACAGTACCATGACCTGATCTCCCACTCAGTCACAGTATCCTGACACTGAGCCAACCAGTCCATGACCTAACCTAATTATGCTGGCCGCCAGGCTAGGTATGGACACATCAATTTTAAAGTCATTGGTTTGACTCGATATGGGTTCGACTCGCACGATCTACCAAAGCGGAAGACGGATGCTCAACTCATTCGGCCATCCCGTCTGTGGAATTTCCGTCATTCCCCGGAAGCTGCAGCCACTGTTAGTGAGCCCAACTAAAGAGCTGTTACGTCACAGTCCTGTCACTGAAGGAACCATTGTTATATTGACTATGCGTGACCGGAGGGCCGTTACGGACCGGTTCGTGAAGGCGGTTGCGTGTGTGAGGCAGTACAAAAGCTGACATTGTTTTATTTGCTCGTAGAATCGAGGTACCTGATAATCTCTAAGATGTCGCATTGAAATTGACTTTGAGTGAAGAAGGTTTATAATGTGCCTTGTTCCGAATCTCCGATCGGCAGGATTCAACTCATCACACCACTCATCTCGAATGAGACAGGCATATGCTATTCCAAATGTACAATCAACAGCATTTAACTCAGATTACCACTCACCCTGAGTGAGACAGGGATTCAACTCAGATTACCACTCACCCTGAGTGAGACAGGGATTCAACTCAGATTACCACTCATCTCGAATGACACGTATATTGTATGTTATTCCAAATCTACAATCAACTGGATTCAACTCAGATTACTGCTCACCTTGAGTGAGGCAGGCATATATTGTGTGTTGTTCCGAATCCCTAATCAACAGGAGTCAACTCTCTTTACCACTCATCTTCAGTGAAACCGACATATACTGTGCCTTTTCCAAATTCCCAATCAACAGGATTCAGCTCTGATTATTGTTCATCTCAACTGAGACAGGCGTGTAATGTGCCTTGTTCTGAATGCTCAGTCCACGGAATTCCACTCAGATTTGATTTATTTTTAGTGTGTTTTGTTCCGAATCCTAAATCAACAGGATTCAACTGAGATATTATTACGAAATGTACGACGGGCTTGGCCCGCGCATACTCGGTGTTGGTGATGGAGGGTGTGGTTAGTTCCTTTGTCTGTGTCTAATGTAATACAATCTGCCAGTGCAGTAGAACACTCGTACACACACCGACCCAACCCCATGAGGATCTGCTTGCGAACCATTCTAGAATTACCGTGATAATGCCCAAAGCGATGCCAGCACATCTGGCAGGCTTTGCGTGGTGTGTGTCGGTGCGTGTGTTAGTTTGCACTTGTTCTTTTGTTTCTGAAAAGGGTCGCGCTTGTGCAAATAATATAATGCGTTAATTTGTCATGTCAGAAACAATATCCTTCCCCAACCTCGAGTCGGGTCTGCGTAGGAAGCTTGCCAATGGTATTACGTATCCGCCTTATTTACTTTAGACAAATATATCGGATTAAGCATCATAATCTAATTTAATTTGGAGTAACTTGTATTTTAAATGGTTTACTTCAGAGATATTTGAACCGAACACGTGCACAATTAATACTTATATGACTACCAACATAGTGGAAATCATTTAACTCTCTGAGGTTCTAATAAATGAGCACAATATTCCTCATATGGAGCAATCAATGTGCAATGAGTTCTTTTGTATCTAAGCTGGATGCATATACTCAAATCTAGGTGCGGCTTTGGATGAGAACATGGACGCTTTCAGTGGACTTTGCAGCTTGAATTAAAGCAGTCCTAGTGCCGGTAGAACTGTATAAGTGTTAGTGTAAATGCGTACGGAACAGACTGATGTGTATCTCCTTGCACTGTGAAACTTCCACTGCCTGTGTAATTTAATTTGATGCCCAGATGGTGAAGGACTATTTTAATCAGATCACTGTCCGTCAGACTGGCTGTGTCCTCCCACCAGTAGTATATAGAGGACCAATATGGGTCCATAGTACGTAATCGTCCCGCATCAGAGGTCCGACGCGATGGACCCATATCGGTCATGTCTATACTACTCCCACCCTCGAATGTGATACACACAACGCGCACGCCATGTGATCAGGCATCATCCGGCGTGTCTCTCCTTTCTCGAGTGTTTGTTGGTTTGTAAGAATTTTCGATCCTAGCAACATCTAAGATCATATCCGGATGGGTACCGACTTGTGACAGTGCACAGTCATGACAACATTATAGCTCTGTTCCGCTGGAAAACTGGGCTGTTATCCTATTCAATCACATTATCCTGACACTGAGTGATTAGCCCTATGGTAATAATGCCGAGTGCCATGCTAGGTAGTTAAAAGTATTAATTATGCACAAATGGCATACAAACCAAAAGCTCCTGCAAGGGGCAACCATCGAGTTCCGATTTGAACAGTGAAAGCAGCGCCTGCTTGTTTTTTCCCTCTGCCAACTCTCGGCCAAACTCTTATACCCCTGTCACACTATGACGTTAGGAGGTAATGTAAGCTGATGTAGGTGATGTTTCATCATTACGTTGAGGTACGTCGAGTTACATCATGCTTACGTTAGACTGAAGTTGATTCACGTCGAGTTACGTCAGGTTATGTCGAGTTACGTCAAGGTTTTGGACATGTTGAAAAATATTGACGTAGCTCGACGTGATGCTCTGATGTTCAGGTGACGTCACACTCACGTTATGCCAACGTTAGATGTGCGGGAGGGATGCGTCGGCTACATTAGATCAACGGTGCGTTACATCATAGTGACGCACAGGGAGGAGGACGTTGCGGCTCACGCCGGCGATGTTGGACTGATGCCAGCCTCTCGGTTGGTCGACGTCGACTCACGTTGGGGAAAACGATTGTGTCAGACGTGACAAGTTAAGTGATGCTAAGCGGCCGCTACTGTCATGCTAGGCTGACGTCGCGCGCTGGAGTTTACATAAAAAATAATTCCTCTGATCTCTCGTGTTGGCATGATGCTATACCGACGTTACGCTCACGTCAACTACGCGGCATTGAGGTCCCAAATTTGCATATTACGCCGAGATTTTGGATGTGTTAAATGTATGTTCACGTTGTCCCTATGCTGGCGCATTACATCGTAGTATGAGTCAGTCTCCCCGTCGGTTTTATGGCTTGTTTCAAAGCCATCGATCTGCAGTGGGACGCCGGCCACCAATATTTACAGTGAAACCTGTCCTTTATCGTGATTCCACACTACTGCTGCATCCCCGTAAATTCGGTCAGTTTTACACGGGGGTGCATTTTCATTAAACTAATGACACTATTCCCTTACGATCCCATTGGAATATAAATTCACAGACAATAAATAATACCTTAACACGTGTGTAACAACAAACCTGTCGCTAAACCGAGAAAGGCGTTTGAAGACTGAGGATGGATTGCGGCCTGAGGCCTTGCGATTTTACTAAGTTAAGATAACCTCGACTTAAAAAATACTGCAACCCCTTGTGGTGAGCAAAAAACAGTACGGTCGTGGTACGGCCACCGTATCCAACCATACGGCCACCGCACGGTTTTGCGGATGCAGCTACTTACGGCCGCCGCAAGCACGCCGTAAGTCATTTGTGATCGAAGCATAACTGTGTGAACAACACGTTAATTACATCTAGATCCAGTTTCATGACCGTTGGCTGCCCTATAAGACATGTCTCCAATATTAGTTAAACTTTAAAGCAAACAGTCTAACTGAATTGTGCCGAGTGAGGGGAAGCCTGACGGTCTCTAGAGTCAGAAGACCACACCAGCCAGGACCCAGGCCCCTTAGACTTGAGGAGCAGAACAGTAAATAAATAGAATAACGAGAAATATCGAACTAGCCTGTCAAGTGTTAATGTCACTGGACCAGGCAGGCAACTGGACACTACAATGGCTGTCAGTGTTATTTGCTTTTTAGTTTGGGTTTTGCATTCTAGTAACATTTAAGGTCATAGCAGGGCAGGCACCGACTTGTGACAGTGCCCACTCATGACAACTGGATAGCGTTTCCCCAAATGGAAGACAAGGGCCACCAGCACGGTGAGTGGATATCCTATTCAATCACAGTATCTTGATTCTCAGCAAACCAGTGCTTTTCCTGTCCTAGCAATGCTGAGTGTCAGGCCAGATAACGACAAGTATCAATTGTGTAACATATTGGTTTAATGCAGTTTGCGTTCAACTTCAAGCCCATGCCCTACCAGTACCACATGGAAAGCAGCCGGTGCTCTTACCGATACGACCATCTCGTCTCGTCGAATGGGTAATATATATTGCGTTATAAACATTACTTTGGCATTTTATTAAAGTTGCATAGTCCGATGGTTTTGATCGATGTACTTTACCTTACTTTGGTTTGAAGTAACTTATATTTTAAATGGCTAACTTTGGAGATGTCTGAAATGCAAATATGCCAAATTAATTTCGGCAAGCATGCCAAAACTCTGACATCATAAGCTTGTATAGTAACATATTCTATTAAGTTGACATAGTAAGCCCTTCTGTCTCATGACAAAAGGTTAATAAGTGCATAGTGTCTAAGTTAGATGTGTAGAATCAAACCTTGATAATTGGTTCGGTTTTGACAATTTGATGTTTTCATCGAACTATGCAGCCTTCAACAACAAAAAGGGCCCCCGTTTCTAAAAGCTTTCAGTGCCTCACCAGCCAATACTGCATTAAACCAACGGGTGAAGTGATGTTGCCATCACTCAACCATCTAGCAGGTAAGCAGGGCTTCCACTCCAATAAAAGCCCGTCGTGTTAACATCAGCTTGTATCTTGCTGCTTTTTTCATCTACTTTTCACCAAAGTCTCAAAAGGTGGAAAATTCGCCAATCTTGCTTAAACCCACTGTTGTCTTAAGGCCCGGTCACATATGCGTTAGTGGATATACTTGAACTTGGTGGAGGCTAACGTAGTTGAACATAGTTGAACGTAGTTGAAAGTAGTTGAACGTACCGGCATCCATACTTCTCCATCAGTCTAACTTGGTAATAACGTGGGTGGGCTGTGTGTTCCGATTTAATCTTTGGACATGTTCAAAAGAGTGCTCTGTAGGAGGCTGAATTTGCATCCGTGATGCTAATGTACTCTAGCCTACTCTAGTGTATTGTGGTGTACTCTAGCATACTCTAGCATACTCTAGCATACTCTAGTATAATTGGAGGAAGCCCTGGTCACATAGCCGTTGGTGGACGTATGTGAATGTAGTGGAGGCTAACGTAGTTGAATGTACCGGCATCCGTACTGTAATGTACTTATCCGTATCATAACATATTTATCCGTACCAAAACTTGCCGTACCTTAATGATTTTCTACTTAGTTTAACGTACTTACACCACGTTTGACCCATGTTAGCCTCCACTACGTTCACCTACATTCAACTACGTCCACTAATGTGTATGTGACTGGGGTATTACTGTTAGTTCATATGGGCTATTTCATTACTTCCTGTTATTACATTCGTCACCATATTTAATTTCAGAATATAATCCTTTATCGATATCAGTGACTGTGACAGTGTTGCTGAAATGCAGGTATCTTGAAATACTTAGACAAATAATGTACATCTTTCACTTCATCGATCATAATTACAAGTTAAATGAAGAAAACTTCTTCAATATAATCGAAACATCCGTCGAGGCCGTACCTATATATATATATATATATGGAAACAATAGTCGCTGTCTTCAAAAGACAACTTTATATGTTAGCCAATGTTCTAATTGTGTTAAATGGTTTAGATACAGAAGTAATTTAATGTGCACAGTTACATACATACAGACAATGCATTTACATATATTACATACACGCGCTACGTTCATCAAACATACCGCGCCTAGTTTAGACATAATGCTTGTTAAGACACCAGTGTCATGTAAGTGATGCACATGGGACATATTGCGCTTAGAAGAGGATTCAGACGCACAGTTCTTGCCGTTCTAAGGCTAGTGTCCTTACTAACAATAACATGACCTAGATTCCTGATGCCGTCATCCTACCCTTGCTTACCTCTCTATGTGACTTCTTGCATGAAAGGTCACTTCAGACTGTTAGAAAACCGATGTTATTAAATTGAAAATGTGTATGCCGTGACTCCACTAGTTACATATTACATAACTTAGGCATTTGTATTTTCATATATAGAATGTTTCGTGACAAAGATTCACTACGCTTATTTTCTTCAAATAATATTGAAAATAGTGCTTTGAGGAATTAGATTATCACATAATTTTGGAATAGTTTCAGGATGCTATGCTTTGAATGTTGGGCAAATATATTAGGTCAATAATTATAATCTGCTTTGCTGTACTTTGACGTCATTTCCATTTTAAAAAGAGTCAAGCTTGGAGATATTTGAAGTGAAAATATGTACAAGTAAATATGATATGCTGTACAGACGCTTTGCTTGCCCATTAGTAGAATTAGTAGAGTAGTGCAGGAGCACTAAACTGCAATATATCTATTATGCATGCAACATTATCTAATTTGGATGTCTGTTGCAATACATTATTAATGTGTCCACCATTATCTAATTTGGATATGTAGAACCGGATGTGGGTAAATGCTTTCACGCCGACAATTTGAAGCTTTCAACTAATTATGCAGCTTTAGTTTGTATTCATTAGAAATAAATGGCACATCTAAAAACTGTAATAGTAAAGCACCCATATTTCCAATGTGAACTGGGGCCGGTATTAAGCATTAAGGTAATAGTGAATGTAATTATGGAATGATAGAAGATATTGTACTGGTTATTTAAATATGCAAACTTCCAATGAAAGGGCACATACTCATCAGCACAATCATCATCTTTATCAACGTCATCATCATTGTCATCATCATCTTCATTTTCTATGGACGTACACCCCGTCGCTTCACAATTATAATGATTGCCTTGGAAAGCAATATGCGGATGGATAAGTGGTCGTGAAATGGACTGGGCGCGCTATTTGGTTAACTGCTGCAACCAGACGGGTTCTGCTACCACAAACAATGCTGCTGAAACCCCACACCAAAGGCGGCCCTGCCCTTCCACCCTTCAATTTAAAAAAAGTTGTTATTTTGTACAATGTGTTTAATTGTTTGCTTTATAGGACCTCCCTTGGGTGGGCCTTGGGGTGAAGGGAAGCAGCGGTGTTTAATTGTTTGCTTTATAGGTCCTCCGGTGGCTGGGCATTGGAATGAAGGGAATACACTAGATTTAATTGTTTGTTTTACAGGGATATGCTTTATTTCTATACACATATATATCCTTTATGTGTATATATGCCTAGTATATTGGCTAAACCAGGTTATGCAGATTTGTCAGCTCACATGTACACGCTACATATATAAAATTAGATATCAAATTAAAGATCTAGATGAATCTTATTCAAATATGTTATTTATAATAACCTTTGGAGGGGGAATCTTTTCAAACTATGCAGATGGTTCGCTAGAATGTTATTTTGCCCGTCATTTTATAATGTCTTATTTGACTGATTTGTCAAAGCGCCTCGCCACAGCTTGGATACCCTCATCAGTGTGCCGACCACCATCAAATATTTAGCACACGGGACGTCTCTTTGCATTATGTCATTAAACCAGGACAGTACCAATCACTGGCTCTAAAGGAAAGCTAAACATGATCGAGTTACTTTAAATGGTTATATATTAGCCAGTCAGAGATAGATGGCAATGAGAGCTTCACGTTACAGCATCCTATCGTTTTGAATTTCTACCGCATATTTCAGATACAAATACTAGGTCCACATTGTTAATTTACTTCATTTTCATCTGAAGTTATTTCTTTATTTTAAAGGACGGGTTCAGGCGCAAAACCATGTAAACGCCAATCCAAAAGTTTAGTTAACATAAAACATATTTACCTGAAAATAATTTTAATTCTCACTAATTCCACTTGTCATATGGTCACATTGTTAGTGTGGAATGAAGAAAAGAGAAGGAATATAAAAATAATAAGTTTGTGAGGGTTTTTCTCTCCATTTTTGGATTGGCGTCTTTGTGGTTTGCGCCTGAACTCTTCATATATAAAGTGAAAACATGCACGATTTAATTTCAGTGTGCACAGAGAAATGCATGGAATTTGAGGCACCACTAGCAAGGACCAACGAGTGTGCACTGTCAGTAAACATCCTGATGTTACCTTAATTGTTGCTAGAATATAATGTCCCAACTGACAAACCCTGTGTTTATAACGCCGGCAGGATCTTACTAAGTAGGTTTTGAATAATGCATGCAGAGCTGGCTATATAACTAAAGGAGGCTTCGGCAGCAGAACAGCCAGTCGATCCAGTATGGCGGTCTGCCATGGCCTTCTGGCTTTTGTAGCATTCAAAATCACAATGTTACACAAAACAGTTAATGCCTACTATCACATCGTTTTAATATTCAGCAACACATAATTCCCCAACAAAGGCATTCTATGTCCACAGCCAATTCACTATGTAGGCATTAATGTGACGGACGGCCCGACCATGGGGTCCACTTAAACCATGATATACACACGGATAACGTACGGTAAATTGCCCATTGGGCTTTTGCCATAGCAAAGTGCAATGGGGCATAACATCCCTTCACGTAATCATTATCGAAGCGACAGAAGCTTTTAAGTACTTGATATTTGAATCGCATGTGCCTTGGGTATGTAGTTAGGCTGAATATATTCTATCCATAGCCTATGTGCATTTGTTACAGTTGAATTAGTTAGTATTTCCCATTTGCTTGACTTCTGCTTTGTTACCACCATATGGTGCATCCCTATTTATCTCAGCATGCTTCGGACGTGTTTGCATTCAAAGGGACTCAGTAAAGTGGCCGTAAAAAGGGATGCGACATAGGATCAATCGGTTATGTGAGTGATGCACATATTGCCCAGGTGAGAAGAGGGCGGGGCTCCTATTCAGTGGAATGGCACTAGTGCCATACGAAGTTACTAACTTGTTTACTTAATACTAAATATTCTAGCAAATATGCAATAGAAAAGAAAAGACATGATTTTCGCATACTTGTAGAACAACATAATGGTCTTCGCAGGTGATGAAACAAATTGTGTATGGTCCTTCACCTTCAATGCTATCCCCCTGAAAGCAATGTACTTATACTACTTTGTCTTACTTTGTTCTACATTGATGCCAGGATGGCCCCCTGCCGGGCTGCGGTCGTCACACGAATCTCATTGTGATTAGCAACATAACACTGTACAAGTGCAGTAAAAACCGAAAGACTTAATTGTTCATCTCGGTAGACAGCATAATTGTCCTCATTTGGTGTAAATGGACCTCAGCCTTCGGTTTCATCACATGTGGAATTATTCCATCAACCTATGTATACATTGTTACATGTGACTACAGTTAGTGAAACACATGTCTTTAATACCCCTGTCACACACAAGGAGGTAATGTAAGCCGACGTAGGTGACGTTTTGACATTATGTTGAGGTATGTCGAGTTATGTCATGCTTACGTTAGACTGATGTTGATTTACGTCGAGTTACATCAGGTTACGTCGAGTTACGTCGAGCTACGTCAAGGTTATGGACATGTTTAAAACTTTTGACGTAGCTCGTCATGATGCTGTGACGTTTGGGTAATGTCACACTCATGCTACACCGAGGTTAGACGTGCGGGAGGGATGCATCGGCTACGTTAGATCAACCGTGCGTTACGTCATAGCAGAGAGCGTGTATAGATGAGAGGGACAACTCCCGCGAAAATCGGTAACACAGGCTACAGTGGCACCTCGCTCGGTCATTGTTGAACAAGCCAAAATGACTCACATGGCAAACAAACAGTCCGAGAGATGTTTGTTGTTGGTGGGTTGTTGGTTGTTGTTTGTTGGTTGATCGTTGGTTGGTTGTTGGTTGTTGGTTTGTTGTGGATTGGTTGTTGGTTGATTGTTGGCTGGTTGTTGGTTGTTTGGTTGTTGTTTGTTGGTTGATTTTTGGTTGGTTGTTGGTTGGTTGGTTGCTGGTTGGTTGTGGATTGGTTGTTGGTTGATCGGTTGTTGGTTGGTTGTTGGTTGGTTGTTGGTTGGTTGTTGGTTGGTTGTTGGTTGGTTGTTGGTTGGTTGTTGGTTGGTTGTTGGTTGGTCGTAGGTTGGTTGTGGATTGCTTGTTGGTTGGTTGGTTGTTGGTTGATTGTTTGTTGGTTGGTTGTTGGTTGGTTGTGGATTGGTTATTGGTTGGTTGGTTGTTGGTTGGTTGTTGATTGTTGGTTGGGTGCTGGTTGGTTGTTGGTTGATTGTTGGTCGGTTGTTGGTTGTTGGTTGATTGTTGGTTGATTGCTGGTTGATTGTTGGTTGATTTTTGGCTGGTTGTTGGCTGTTGGTTGATTGTTGGTTGGTTGGTTGTTGGTTGGTTGTTGGTTGGTTGTGGATTGGTTGTTGGTTGGTTGGTTGTTGGTTGGTTGGTTGTTGGTTGGTTGGTTGTTGGTTGGTTGTTGGTTGTTGGTTGATTGTTGGTTGGTTGGTTGGTTGTTGGTTGGTTGTGGATTGGTTGTTGGTTGATTGGTTGTTGGTCGGTTGTTGGTTGGTTGTCTGGTTGGTTGTTTGGTTGTTGGTTGATTGTTGGTTGGTAGTACAGGAACATTAGGTCTTAGCCTGGAAAAAAATAATGTCAAACTGAATTTTTTCTTACAAACTGAGTTCATCTTGCTGAGTAACATGTCAAAAGTCCCCTAAAATCCCACCCTTGCTTCATTCCTACAAATATTGTGTTACCTAGCAAACATAGCTGAATGCTAAATGGCCCAGAAAATGCCTTATGGATTAACTAATTCCATTATTAATCTAACATTTGCTTGCATTTATCATTCTGATTAATAAGCAATTACAACAATACATACAACAACACCATACATATTTATTATACATGGTAACCAATGGCAACAGCATACATTGCAGCCAGAGTATGGTAGCGCTAGCATGAATATTAGCAACCATGTCCAAACTATGTCACAATGAAAGTGTAGTAGATCATGTTATTATTAGTACAAAATATAAACAGTACAAATGGTCAATATCTTGTTTGAAACCATTTCATATCTGTGAATGATGCTGCTCAATGACAACCTATGTCCGAACATATGCCTAGCAACCAGTGAAATTGAAATGCATGTCCATAGTTTAGCGCCATATTTGATCAGTCTTTGTTCCTCAAAGCATCTAAGATCGTGGCCTCAGATGAACTGGACAATGTTGTTATTAGATTAGGTGGCTTCCACCTATTGATGTCTTATATGGGAGCTGTTGGCAACATAATGTCGTGCAGTGGATTAGAAGAACTGTGGAGCACAATATATCCCAAAGCCTCTGTTGGCCACATGACAACTGGACACGCATATTCCTGTGCTCTGCGTGCTCACTATCTTACTCAAGAAACTCTGGCCACTATCCTTCTGCAAACACCAGACTGCCTTAGTGAAGATGACAAAGGCACATTGATGAAGCTTTATCAGGATCTTCTGAAAGAGGAAACATCTGTTGAAGATGCATTGGGGACTATTGTTATTAGTCAACTGAAGCAACTTCTCAAGCAGCTGTATGACCATGCCAAAGCTATATCTAAAACACCTAAACTTTGGATCCAATACTTTGAGCAAGTTAACATCATGTGATTATTTGTCAGAGCAGAGAGGACATGTGACTGGGAGCTTCACCTCATTACTGTCATGAAAATGCTTCCACACCTGCATGCCGCAGGACATCTTCCGTATGCAAAATCGGCACATCTATATGTACAGCAAATGACAGAATTGTCAAAGAGGATGACTTTGGAAGAATACAACATGTTCACAAACACGGGTTTCTTCACAATCTGCCAAAGTGACAAGTTCTGGTGTGGAGTTTGGTCTGACATGACCATCGAACAGGTACTGATGAGAGCTATCAAGACCTCGGGAGGATTAACCCATGGCCGTGGAATCAGTGAGAGCACACTTGCGCAGTGGGTGCTTGCTCTACCGCTGTGTGTACCACTATGTAATGCCCTGGAAACATTCACTGGCATCAACCCAGGTACATCTGAGCAGCACAAAGAGCATAAGGAGCTTCTTACCTCAAGACAAACAAGAGACAATCATGACTTGAACTCCTTCCTGGAATGGCTAGAAGCACACCCTCCTTTTGTGAACAAACCAGATAATACCTTGGTTTCCCTTGCTACTGGAATTGTAGCACACAAAACCATCAACTGCGATGAAGCTGAATGTCATGGATTCAAAGCTATCCAGGAAATGGTTGGTAAACCGTTTGCAGGAATAAAACTTCGACGGAATGACAAAGTAAAACCGCTTGCAGCAATGACGAACACTGTAAAAATTTGCAATGATGAAGTCACCATTAATCCACTGCAACTGTTCAGTCAAATCGCCTGCATTATTAACTCGAGCTCCGAGTTGTCCAGCTTCTTGAAGTATGAACTGGCGCCATGACCCCCATCATTGTTTGGTGATGTGTCAATGAGAAAATCAACGAAGGCTGCATTAGCTACTCTGCTAGAATCATTGGTACCCAGTGACATTAATATGCCAGGCGAGGCTCTTTTTGTTGTTGATGGTGGACCTCTTCTTCACTCGGTGACTTGGCCATGTCCAGGAACTTGTGATGAAATCTGTCAAATCTCCTCAGGTATGTTATCAAGCACTACCGGTCAAATGCAACAGTCGTCTTTGATGGATATGATGGCCCTCCTTCAACAAAATCTGTTGAACAAAATCGCAGGGCAAGCAAGGCATTCTCCGCAGATATCATCTTCACTGGCAGCATGTACACTACAATAACACAGGCAGGGTTTCTTGGAAATGGAAATAATAAATCCTGCCGTATTTTTCCTATATCTTCTGGTCTCCGTGATGCTGGTATACATGTTGCACATGCCACAGCTGATGCTGAGACAATGATCCTGTATACAGCTCTTGATCTTGCATTCGATGGGGAGTTGTGTTGGTTGGGACTGACACAGACCTGTTGGTTATGCTCATTGCTTGGGCACCAACCAATACAAAGCTATTCATGCTTCATCCCAGTATGAACAATAAACCGGCAAAATTATTCAATATCACTGTGATACAGCAAGCTGTTGGGGAAAAACAACACAACTTGCTTTGTCTTCACGCCATCACAGGTCATTGTATGGACAAGGCAAGAAAAAGGCGTTTTGGTTGCTCATATCAAATGACAAGCTTGCTAAGGAAATGAGAGTGTTCAATACGGAAACTTTGAATCCCATCAATGTCTCAGCAGCTGGAGAAAAGTTTCTTCTTGAATTAGATGGTGGAACAAGGTTCAATACACTGGATGAATACAGATACTATGCCTAAAAGAGGAACATTGCTGGCAAGTCAGTGGATGTCAAGTTCACTTTAGCCACTCTGCTGCCCACCAGCGCAGCTGCACGACAACATTCTTTGCGGACCTACTTAAAAGTGCAACAATGGTTGGGAAATGATCCCTCACTGACTGAGTGGGGATGGAAAACTCATAAAAACGTATTGCTTCCCTTCCCTACTGACCAGAAACTAATAAAACTCATAAGCTACAACTGTAAGGCAGGATGCTGAGTCATTGTGGGTGCAGAAAGGCAGGAATGGCTTGTTCTGCAATGTGTTCACAATGTATGGGAATCAGATGCAGCAATGCCCCACAGGCTGAGGAACTCGGTACTGGCGAGGATCAGTAAATTCAAGTGTTGGTTGATCAGTTGATCGCTCATACATCAGGATTACATAGCTAAAAACCTTCCTGATATATATCGATATGCAATGAACAAAATTCAAGCATTTCATTGAACAATCATTGATATGTATGCTGTTGCCATTGGTTACCGATGTATAGTAATCATGTATGGTGTTGTTCTATGTATAATCTTACTTGCTTATTAATTAGAGTGTTAATTACAACCATATGTTAAGTTCATAATACAATAAGTCCATTTATAAGGTCATTATCTGGGCCATTAGCATGCATCAATGGTTGCTAGGCAACATCATTTTTTTAGCGATGAAGCAAGGGTGGGATTTTAAGGGACTTTTGATATTTTGTTTAATATACTACACTAAGCTTATATAAAAAAATTAGATTGACATTATTTTTTTCCAGGTTTTACTGTTCTGGTAGCTAATGCTCCTGAACTATGGTTGTTGGTTGGTTCTTGGTTGGTTGGATGTTTGAGGTTTACGCCCCGGCAACAGCTATAGTTGGTTGTTGGTTGGTTGTTGGAGTATTACCTCCTAGCAACAGCTATTGTTGGTTGTTGGTTGGTTATTGGATTGTATGTCCTGGCAACAGCTATTGTTGGTTGTTGGTTGGTTGTTGGAGTGTTATGTCCTGGGGACATCTAAGATCACATCATGCATTTACGAGCAATTATGACCATGCCATCATAACTTTGTTTGTTTCTTGGGGTTTTACATCCTAAAAACACCCAAAACCTCATAATCATATATGGGTCTTTCTCGGAAACTCTGTACCACTTTTGTGACATGGAAATCAAAAGTGAAAACATTCAAAATAATAGCAGAATCCATACTCGCAATTATTTGCATCTATAAAAGAAGAAACTAAACCGCTGCATACAGCCATATCATAAACTATTCAACAACCACGCTTGGAGCGCCACAGTCGGCAGCTGTTACATGGTCTAGTATGAGAGTTGTCCCTCTCATCTATACACGCTCTCTGGTCATAGTGACGCACAGGGAGGAGGACTTTGCGGCTCACGCCGGCAATGTTGGACTGACGCCAGCCTCTCGGTTGGTCAACGTCTTCTCACATCAGGGAAAATGGTTGTGTCGGACGTGACAACGTTAAGTGACGCTAAGCGGCCGCTACTGTCACGCTAGGCTGACATCACGCGCTGGGGTTTCGCAAGCCTCACGTTTACATAAAAAATAATTGCTTTGACCTCTCGCGTTGGTACAACGCTATACTGATGTTACGCTCATGTTAACTACGTGGCAATGACGTCCTGAATTTGCATATTATGCCGAGATTTTCTACGTGTTAAATTTATTTTCACTTTTTGTCCCTACTCTGGCATGTTACATCGTTGTGTGTCAGGGCCATTAACTGGATAGTTTCACTCCATCTGACAGCCACCAACTTTTCATCTTGCCAACCTGCGAACTTGTTATCTTACAGCCTTAGTAACCTGCTAAGTTCTCAACCTACAAACCCATGTACCTGCCAACCTGTCATCTTGCCAACCTGCCAACTTGTTATCTTACAGCCTTAGTAACCCGCTAAGTTATCAACCTGCAAACCCACCCACCTGCCAGTTTGTCATCCTGCCAACCTGCCAACTTGTTAACTTACAGCCTTAGTAACCTGCTAAGTTCTCAACCTACATACTACAAACCTACCCACCTGTCAAATTGTCATTTTGCCAATCTGCCAACTTGTTATCTTACAGCCTAGTAACCCGCCACGTTATCAACCAGCAAACATACCCACCTGCCAATTTGTCATCTTGCCAACCTGCCAACTTGTGATCTTACAGCCTAGTAACCCACTACGTTATCGACCAGCAAACCCACCCACCTGTCAACTTGTCATCTTGCCAACCTGCCAACTTGTCATCTTACAGCCTAGTAACCCGCTAAGTTCCCAACCTACAAACCCACCCACCTGTCAAACTGTGATCTTGCCAACCTGCCGACTTGTGATCTTACAGCCTTAGTAACCCGCTAAGTTGTCAACCTGCAAACCCACCCACCTGTCAACTTGTCATCTTGCCAACCTGCCAACTTGTCATCTTACAGCCTAGCAACTCGCTACGTTCTCAACGTGCACACCCATCCACCTGTCAACTTGTCATCTTGTAAACTTATCAACCTCTCAACTTGTTGTCTTCCGAATCTACTAACCTGCCAGCTTCTCATCTTGCAAACTCCTCTGCCATTACCTTGCAAATCTAGCAAAACGCAATCATTTTGCAAACCCGCGAACTTGTTATCTTGTAAACCTACTAACTTCTTATGCCAACGCACCAACCTGGAAAATCACACATGTTTATAATGTTTGAGGCAAGCTCTTGGTTCTGCCAGTCTATCAGACCTGTCGCAGTATGTATATCACAACGGCAGAATGTGGACAATGCCGAGATTTGGCTCAAGCCATTTTCACATTCACCAATTTTCATAATCATTTAGAATCGGGTGAAATAATTAGGTCAAACATACCACGTTTAATATTCACCAGTCACAGCATTCCACTCACCTGAAATGTACAAGGACACACAATTAGTACAATGCTTGCCAATATGTAATTTCCTTCTTGGTAAATAATTATATATATATTTCCCTGAATATCTCTTTCCAGCATTAAATGACAGGTCTTTGCGACAAGTTTATATGCGCAACAATTAATACGTAGATTCGGAGAGAAGGAGCAAGACACAGTATTTATTGGTTTTGGGAAGGTGATCATTTCATTATTTTATTTTATTGGGGTTATATATGGTTAAGTCAGTCTATTTCATCTAAGTCTAGGGAAGCTGGCTCTCGAAGGACCAAGAAGTCCGCCGAAGAGGACCCCCAAGCTGAGCCAGAAAGTCTTTTAGAGGGTGGTGGGTGTGGTGACTTTTGCTGCTATTTGTCTTGAGCTGTTCCACCGGGTGACTGTCTATGGGCTGGCTATGGGCTGTATGACGTGAGCAGTTCTGGACTCCTCCACCAGGGCGCACGTCGCCCCCCCACCCACCCCCCCCCGCCGAAATTAGGCGCTGATTATATATTACAGTATTATATATAAGGGTATGGCCACAAGGGAAGACAACCCAAAGACTGACATCGGTTAGCATAGCGTCTTACTCAGTTATGGTAGCAGTTACATATTAGCTATGTTAGTCTAAGTCTATGCTTCGTTTACTTTTAGATTAGTTTTAGATTAGTTTTAATGAAATGTTTAGTTTAGTTTACCTTCAGTGTGATTCAACTATTTTGGTGTGGATTTGTAATATACCTGGTTTCATTTGATATATCTGTTAATTGGTACATTTGAACTGAGTTGATTACTTTAAAGCTACGTTCTAAACCATCTGGCTTTTCCTAATGAATGGCCATGTACACTAAATCATGTGATAACCTCATATATATTGCTGGCTTTAAGTGGGTCACGGGTGTTACATAAAGGTGCCACATGGAAGGATGACACGACTGTTGAGAGAGTAAGTGATGTTGCAGTTTGATATTATCATTTCTGTGGAAAGAACGATGTTGCAAGGGTTCTGTAAACCACCCTTAGAAAAGAGCTCGGCTCTCACTGTTGTCATTCGGCAACACGGAAACTGGCCCTCACACCACCTAGGCCTTAATCGGCTGCCAAGTACAGTGCAGGCGGCATTCTATATAGGGTGCTTAAAATAGTGTTGTCATCCTCAAACTAAGGAAGACAAGGTAGTGACAAACATTCTACCTTTAGGTAAACTCAGTCACGCTTTGAACCCAGGTCTGGCGCCCATGTCAAAAAGAGGCCCTACCAACTAGGTCATCCCTTCCGGCTGCCAGTGTCACACAACAGACTCGCCCCCTCAGATTGTTCTCCAACATGCAAATCTATTTCGAAATAAAACCTCCCCATTGAAATAGAATCGCCCTGACCCATTAAATTCGTTTCCATATGTATATAGATATATGTACACATATGTGTGTATATATGGATGAAAATACGCTCAAATACACCAGCGGTTTAATTCGGAAATGAAATAGAGGGAGGTGAAGGATTGCGATGGAAGTGGAGGGTGTCATGTATGTACATGTTAATGAGACACCTGACGACCGGGACGTGACGTCACAGGATAACATTAACAATAAACACTCGCTAACTGGATATTGACTTGTCAACACTCCTTTACAGAGCGGGGAGGATGGTAGTTAAAGTTGCACAGTCCGATGGTTTTGAGTTTCTCTCATTTTCTGAGATGAACATATCAAGTTGATCGTTATAATCGACCTTACTTTAGTTTGAAATAACTTTTATTTTAAATGGCTAACGTTTGAGATATTTGAAATGCAAATGTGCTAAATTAATTTGGGCAAGCACGCCAAAACTCTAACACCATAGGATTCTGCAGTAACAGGTTCTATTAAATTGACTCAGTAATCCCTTCTATGTGATGGCAAATGTTTAATAAGTGCACCAGTATCTAAATTAGACATGTAGAATCAAATCTAAATAATTGCTTTGGTTTTGAAAAATTGTCATCGGACTATGCAGCTTTAATAAGGAAGAGAGAGAGGGAGGTGGGAGGGTGAGGGGATGGGGGTGGGAGGTCAGGAGGGCGGGGTGGAGGAGGAGGCGGGAGGGAGGAGGGAGGTGGGAGGGTGAGGGGATGGGGGTGGGAGGTCAGGAGGGCAGGATGGAGGAGGAGGCGGGAGGGAGGAGGGAGGTGGGAGGGTGAGGGGATGGGGGTGGGAGGTCAGAAGGGCAGGATGGAGGAGGAGGCGGGAGGGAGGAGGAAGGTGGGAGGGTGAGTGGATGGGGGGGGGGGGTCAGGAGGGCAGGATGGAGGAGGCGGAGGGAGGAGGGAGGTGGGAGGGTGAGGGGATAGGGTGGGATGTAGGAGGGCAGGATGGAGGAGGAGGGGGAGGGAGGAGGGGGGGGGAGGCTGAGGGGATGAGGGTGGGAGGTCACGAGGGCAGGATGGAGGAGGAGGCGGAAGGGAGGAGGGAGGTGGGAGGGTGAGTGGATTGGGAGGGAGGTCAGGAAGGCAGGATGGAGGAGGAGGCGGGAGGGAGGAGGCAGGTGGGAGGGTGAGTGGATGGGGGTGGGAGGTCAGGGAGGCAGGATGGAGGAGGAGGCGGGAGGGAGGGGGAGGTGGGAGGGTGAGGGGATGGGGGTGGGAGGTCAGCAGGGCCGGGTGGATGAGGAGGCGGAGGAGGCGGAAGGGAGGAGGGAGGTGGGAGGGTGAGGGGATGGGGGTGGGAGGTCAGGAAAGCAGGATGGAGGAGGAGGCGGGAGGGAGGAGGCAGGTGGGAGGGTGAGTGGATGTGGGTGGGAGGTCAGGAAGGCAGGATGGAGGAGGAGGCGGGAGGGAGGAGGGAGGTGGGAGGCTGAGGGGATGGGGGTGGGAGGTCAGCAGGGCCGGATGGAGGAGGAGGCGGAGGAGGCGGAAGGGAGGAGGGAGGTGGGAGGGTGAGGGGATGGGGGTGGGAGGTCAGGAGGGCAGGATGGAGGAGGAGGCGGCAGGGAGGAGGGAGGTGGGAGGGTGAGGGGATGGGGCTGGGAGGTCAGGAGGGCAGGATGGAGGAGGAGGCGGCAGGGAGGAGGGAGGTGGGAGGCTGAGGGGAGGAGGGTGGGAGGTCACGAGGGCAGGATGGAGGAGGAGGCGGGAGGGAGGGAGGAGGGAGGGTGAAGGGATTGGGGTGGGAGGTCAGGAGGACAGGACGGAATGGAGGAGGGAGGTGAAGATGTGAATGAAAGGGAGGGGAGGGGGAGTTTTATTTCAAAATAAAATCTCCAGGGGCTATCTTATGTCGAAATAGAATCGCGGGGGGTGAACATTTTGAGGGGACGATTGTAGCACGGTGTGCTGCGATGTCAGTACGGACTCGTCGAACCGTTACGAGGCAGCGGTCGTTCCGGCTGACAGAGCCTGGAGTCTACAAGCCCCGGGTATATCCTCCCTGCATCCCGTCTGAGACAGTTGTGTTACACCGCGTCAGGACAAGAGCCCAACTGGGATTAGTCTTTTGACTGTTAGTTTCGGTTAGATTGGAGAGTGGTAGTGGTCGAGAGGAAGTAAGAAAGAAAGAATGAAATGTAAAGAAAATAGAGAAAATATGAGAAAGAAAACCAAACACTAAAGAAAATAAAGTAAGACTAGAAAAAAAACGAGTGCGCGAAAGAGAAAGAGTATGACAGGCAGAAAGCAGAAATGCCAAAAGACGGAGAGGAGCAAAGTCACACAAAAACAACCATACAACAATAGAAATATACAACGATAAAACAAACAAACGATATACCGATACAAATATACAAAGATACAAAAACAAAGATACAAATATTCAAAGATACAATCACGAAAAGATAAAACTGTGCAAATATATAAATAGCAAAGGACAGTGGAACAGAAGGACGGACGCAATGAAGAAACAATGGGACTACCTTTATGACTAATAGTTTTGGTTACAACGGAGAGTTGCAGGAATTGAAACAAAGACAGAAAGAACGAAGGACATAACTTTAAAAAAGAGTTCATGACAAGGACAAAGAAAAAAGGTGATAACCACAAAGCTACATGGATGCAATATTTAAAGGAATACAGACGCGAGGGTTGAAAGACAGCAACACACGGATAGAAAGAACATTCACAAGAAAGACAAGAAAAGACAGGCACACAAATACAGGAAGAAGAATAAAAGACAGGGAAATGAAAGAAGAAAGATAGACAGAAACAGTAATAAATAAGCAATGAAACAAATAAGAATGAGCAAAGGCCAGACGAATAGAAATAAATAATTAATAAGCAAAGAAATACAGGTAGACAGAAGAACAAATGAACTCAATGACCCTAACAGCATAGCGAGAGTGAGGGAGAAGGGTAAAGGAGATAAACGAAGGAACCAATAATGAAGGAAAAACAGACAAACCAACGAAAGAAGGTAGGAAAGAAGGAAACAAAGAAAGAATGAAAGAAAGAAAGAATAAGATGAGGATATAAAGAACCGGGTTAGAAATATAGACTACCTAAAGGAAGAAAACAAAATGAAAGAAAGAAAGAAAGAAAGAACGGAAGAAAGAAAGAAATGGGAAGACATATATGAAGAAAGGAAGGGGATGAGTCGAAGCTTAGCGGTAGAGCTGAGAGGTACAGATTGAGATTAAGGAGGATTTCCAGGACGTAAGTTGACACGTTGTGTCTAGCGGTGTTTGCTATCGATATGAGTGGGATATGCCGGCTGCAGCGATCTGCTAGTCACATTCCTTACATTCCTTACACTGCCCACACTGCCGGAGGTCAGCCATACATTATAGGGAGGTGATAGCGAGGCCCTGCGGCAAATAAAGCGCTGATAAAGCTGGTAAGACCTTCCAACCAGGGACCGGCGGAAGGTAGGACACTTACTACGTATGGAACCAGCGCCAATGTACAAACTCAGTGTACTACTCACGGAGTAAGACTAAGGAGGGGTGAATGAATGATCGGAGGGTTTGGTGTTCTGGCATAACTGGATGGGGAGGGGCCTGTAAGAAGGCGCATTCATGGTGTCTTTCATCATTAATTAGCTTTGTTTAAATATGTACTGGGCGAACCACCTCACCAACTAACCACTACCCTACCTCCCTGTATCCCAACCTCCCAATCGCCCCATCTCCCCAACTTCCCAACTTCCCAACTTCCTTACCTCTCCAAGCACCCCCATTTCCCCACCTCCGAACCTCCGAACCTCCGAACCTCCCTACCTAATAACCTCCCACCTATTCCCACCTTCGCACCTTCCCAGCTCCCCACCTCCCCACCTCCCCACCTCCCCACTTCCACACTTGCCCACCTCCCCATCCCACCTTCCCATTCCCCATTCCCCACGTCCCCACCCTATTCGCCACCTTCCCACCTAGTCATTCCCTTTTCGCCACCTCCCACCTCCCACCTCCCACCTCCCACCTTCCCCTCCCCACGTCCCCAGTCCCTCCCCCTCGGGCCCCTCTCCCCAGTTCGAGGCCCCGGTGCAGGCTGGGTAATGACTGCCATGTTCTATGCTGGCATGTGCCTTTGTGAGAAGGCGGCGGTCCGTGCACAGAAAGACGCAGCCTGCAGAGCGAGCTGTGCAGGCTGCAGATTGCCTCCATGTATAATTCACGGCCAGTGTCAAATGCCAGCATTGGGTGTAGCTGAAAGTACCCGCTATATATAGCCTATATAATAATGCGTACTGTATATATTGGTATGCATGTATTGCAGGTATAGCAATACCTCAGGGAGTTTGATACCCCTGCTTTGCAGAGTTGTAAACCACTGCCTTGTGGTACAGGTTCTTGACAGAACCGAAGGCTAAGGGAGCAAACCCTAAACAGAAAACCATGTCACTGTGGCAGCATTAAGGGCGGTTGATGTATAGAACTCCCAACATCTCCCGACCAGCCACTGCAGGGACAAATAGTTTTGCGCCTGTCTTGACATGTTCTTGCTGGTGTGAAACCTCTATTTGCTCCCCGAGAGAGTGCCGCTGGTAACTTGCAAAAGCCAGCAGCACTTCAACAATTTTGCAGGCAGCTTTCATGAAATGTACAACCGCACAAAACACCATACCGGCTCGGTCGTCGCCCGGGTTACCAAGGACCGCGCTGCTCGAGCTCATCTTCCGTCGACAGCGGAAAATCAGCTAGGAGGAACACAACGCAACACAACACAACTACTGACAATTGCCCAATGGAACGTCAGGACTCTTCTCGACCGAGAAGCAGCTGACCGACCAGAAAGACGTATGGCACTAGTAGCAATGGAACTGGCAAAATACAACATCGACATTGCCGCCCTATGCGAAACAAGGTTCTCAGAGTCTGGTAGTCTCAATGACCTGGAATACTTCTGTGCTTCTTGTGGGGAGGAGGATGAGCTTCCCCATGGTAATAAGTGTAAACAGGCAAAATGACCGCGGAAGTGTGTGAAAACTGAGTCTAAGGTAGAATGTGAAGTGTCGGATAGTTTGTGTGAGGAGGAACCGCCGGCGGTCCCACCGACGACACAACCGAAAGGAAGAAAACGACAGTCAAAGAGAGACCTGCCTGTCGCAATAGTGGAGGACGAGGAGGAGAGGACCTTGAGGAAGCAGTTGGAGGATAGAGCATGTGAGCGCAGGAAACGTGCACTCCTGATGGAATTGGAGAATTTGCTGTGTCACGAATACAACCGGTCCCATGGGGGCGGGGCCATCATGTGAGAGGGCGTGGAAAGAAGATGAGGGGAAGAAGAAGCCGGAAACTTTGTCTTCCGAGTCCGGAGACACGGACAGTAGCAGTAGTACAAGTTCATCCGGTTCATCTTCAAGTGATAATAGCAGCACGAAGAAAAGTAAGTCAAGGAAAAAGAAGAAAGAGCAGAGTAAGTTCTCCATTCGGAAATATACTAAAGAGGATAAGAGCTTAAAGAAGCTGAACTTTATTGAGTTAATCTATGCCTGCTTAATCTGCCAAATGAAGCGCTCTGAGAAGGAGGGATGACTTTCTGGGAAATGTGCGGTTACATGGGCCACCTCGCATATATGGCAATGCATGCCATCATAGGGAACTACACCGATGAGGCCTATCAGGGATATGATGCTGCTATTCGGGAAAAAGTAAGAGAGAGAGGCCTGCGCTATTTTAAGCATGGTGATCAGGAGTTTTCTCTACTACATTTTAATTTGGACAACTCAAAATCCATGCGGGAGGTGAAGAGGAGTTTTAAGTCTGCCAGTCAACCAACCAAGTCTACCGACGGTGCGAACCGCTCACGGCGGGTGTGCTACGCATTTAATTACAGCAAGGAGGGGTGTGTTGCAAAATCATGTGAGTGGGAGCACAAGTGCATTGCCTGCAAAAGCAACGATCACGGTAGCAAGCAATGTAAAGTGCAGCATTGACGAGTCGATAGTGTTGTGGAATGCTGGTTGTCACCTGTGACTGGGAAGGAGTATGTTGGTATATTGGACCAGCCGAGTAGGATAGTTGATTTGTCGCATGCCACTGGTATACATGATACCGGGTGGTGCAGCACTCCCGGCATGCATGAGGGTGTAAACAACAGCAATACAAATAGCATGTGTGCTGACCATTGTGGTGTGACCGGGCCATGCCGATTGGACGACGGCAACCGTGTGGGCAGCGTGGTGAGTGGGACGAAGTCGGGAGTGTGTCATGATACAGTGGACCTTGTGTCAATAGCAGAAGGCAACGGTGCAGTAGCTGAAGACCATGGTCATAAACGTGGCGACTCCAGACTTAATAGTGGATCAGACAATTGGTTTGAAGTGTTGAAAAATGTGGACAGTGTACTGAGAGACAATGATGCTATTTATACCATTTGTGCTAAAGATGTATTTGATGATGGTTTTGTGTGCATTGTTGACATTTTTCATGACTATTTGCAGGGATCATGTAATTGTGTTCATTTTATATGTGGAGCTCCTGCCTAATTGAAACAGTGTAGAATATTTATCAAATCAATGTGCAGGGGGGGATTGTGACCCAGATTGGGAGTACCTGATGAGAGGGGCATTGTTTGGTTTCAAAGTTATAAATGAAGGGTGTGACAGTTGCTATAGAGCAGAAAATTACTCCTCTATTACTACTCCAGAAAATGGTCAGGTTATGACTAACTGCTTAATTAAAGAGATCAGTGAAGGCCTTTTGACTGTTGTAGATTACCCATGTACAAGTATACATGCATTGGGTGGGGTGCCGAAGGGTCACGATGACTTTAGGGCCATCGTTGACTGTTCCAAACCATGGGGTATATGTGTGAATCAATACACTGATCAATGTACAGCCAAGTTTGGATATAATTCGGTGGAATGTATTATGGTGTCTTTACCACAAGGCGGTTTTCTGTCGACTATTGACATATCAAATGCGTATTGAGCAGTGAATATACACCCAAAGTGTAGGGAACGTCAAGGGCTAGCATAGGACTTTGGTTCAGGCTTGGTGTATTTGCGGGACAACTGGTTATGCATGGGTCAAAGCAGTAGCCCGTAAATGTTTTCAAAGATAATCGATTTTATTGTTTGCTGTCTTGCACGTGAAGGTTTTGATAGTTGTGTGAATTACCTAGATGATTTTTGTGTTTTTTCAGGTAATAGGGTTAGCTGTGAGTTTGCTGAGTTGAGCCTTATCACTATATTGAGACGGATTGGTTTCTATATTAGTTTGAAAAAAACTAACCCCTCCAGCCCAAGTGACTAGGTTCTTAGGAATAGAAGTTGACACGGTAGAGATGGAATTATGACTACCCGCGGTAAACTACTCAAATTGCGAGATCAGTTAAGCAAATTCCTGGCGAGAAAGAAAGCTACAAAGAGGGAATTAGAAATACTAGGGGGAATATTAGCTCACTGTTGTAAAGTTGTCCACGGTGGGAGGACTTTCTCCAGACGTGTGTACGATTTAATAGCATCAGTTGATAAATCCTGGCATATGGTTAGGCTCAATGAGGAATTTTGCCTGGACGTAAAATTGTGGCTAGACTTTGCTGCTGATGTTAAGGGGAAGGCTAAGATTATTCCTTCTTTAGAGCCTTGGATTTGTATTTACAGTGATGCATCCTTACTGGGTTTTGGCGCTTTGTTTGAGAATGATTGGGTGACAGGTCTTTTCCAAATAATGGCAGGAACCTGGATAGGAAGTGGCCAGGGCACCATTTTGCTGAGGTAGGTGACGAATGGTGTGACACCAAGAATATAAATGTATTAGAAATGTGGCCAATTCTAGTGGCGATGGAGAGGTGGTCAGGTAGCTGGGCAAATAGAACTGTCGTAATGATAACAGATAATATGCATGTGAGGGCAGCAATCAACACAGGCCGTAGTAAGAATGTCACAACAATGAGATGGTTGAGGAGGATATTTTGGAAATTCATTAGGTCTAAGTTTGACCTTCAGTCAGTTTATATTAATACAAAATGTAACATTATATGTGACAGCTTATGTAGACTGGATAGTTATAAAGGCTGCCATATTAGAGATGCTGATGTTGCCCATTGTCTGTGTTGACATGAAATATTTAATCATTAATCCTGCAGATTGCGACAGGCTTCTGGATGAGTGTAGGATGTTTGAAGATAGCCAGTATGTTGTATCAATGGCATGCACCTGTAACGCCCAGGTCAAAAGTTATTTGGAATTTTGTCAGGTATTTGCGGACAGGATAAACCCATATCCATGCAGTGTGGACCAGATATGTTTGTATGTTAATTATTTGGTGCAGCGCTTGTGTTATTCATCAATCCACAACTATGTGAGTGCCGTCAATAACCATTTTAAAGATTTCGGTTTTGAGCCGGTTGACTATGAGAACCATTGTTTAAAGAAATGTATGTTGGGTATTAGGAGGTTGAAAGGTGAGGTGGTGAAGCAGGCTGCACCTATCTTGTCGCGCCTCCTGAAAAAAATTTGTGTTCAACTACGTCAGACTGAAGCACACACGACAGTAAGAGCGGCCATGTTGATGTCCTTCAGGGGGTTACTTTGGAAGGGACATGTTACTAATTCAGATGTGGCCCTGTTGTGGAGTGATGTTGTGGTTCATGTGTGGGGGATGATGCTGCACATCAAGAAATCAAAGACTAATCAGTTTAGGCAGCGGATGCATCTGATTCCTATCACTAGGTTTAAAACTAAAAGATTATGTGCAGTGCATTGGTATGAGGTTCATGTGCAGCAGTGTGCTGCACATGTAGATGCAGTTGCATTCCAGATGCCACGGATGGGTCACAGTGTCCCTTTATCAAACAAATATTATCAGGCGGTAATTAAGAATGCTTGTTCTGTGACAGGTTTGGATGCGTCTGAATTTTCAAATTGTCAACGCATAGCCTTCGTCGGGGGGGTGGGGGCACGTTTTTACGCAGGTGTGGCGCGTCAATTCAGGACATTATGGAAAGGGGGGATTGGAAGTCAGATGCGGTGTTCCAGTATCTGGAACTGTCAGTGCAGGAGGGTCTAGCGAGGGACATGAGGGTGGCTCTGCATCTTGCTAGATGACCTCTTGCTTGGGTTCTTGGGGTCTTAGAGGCCAGCCAGAGTCTATTTACTCATTCCATTTACATGTATGACTCTTGTCCTTATTGTTATTATTATTATTCTTTCTATCACCACTTAGCACAGATAATGTGTATATATATAAATGTTTACCTTTATGCAAATATTATATAAGCGGTGAAGGTGAATCTATTGTGTGCTGATTCTGGAAGGTTCTATGGTACAGCTAGAGCAGCTTGGAGTCCTGTTGCTTGTTGGGGCAGGTAAGCAAGGCAGCTGGTCAGCAAGTGCTTCCTGTCCTAACACCTGTTGGTCACTTCTACCTGAATCTTAGAGGCCAGCCAGAATCTATTTATTCATTCCATTTACATATATGACTCTTGTCCTTATTGTTATTATTATTATTACTATCACCACTTAGCACAGATAATAGTCCTGTTCTACATGGAGACCAAGTCGGTGGCACCATGATCCGATATACCACTCAGTCGGAACATCCTGATGTTGAAAACCAATACTTGCAGTATCCTTGTAACACCGAGCACCACTTTAGGGTATGACAAGTATCAATTGTGTCAGTCATTGGTTTGACGTGGCTGGGCTAGAGAATGGAAATTCCACCATATGGGTGTGTCAATATGATACAGATAGGTATGCGTATATATATGGGTCAGGATCACGAAAAGAGGCCAATTGGTGCAATTTGTCGGCGTCGAGCTTGGATGTCTGCGTCGATCGGTATAATTATAATTTAGCATTGACATAGGTGTTGGAAAGCCTTTAAATTTATCCTGAATGTAAAGGTCGAGAAAGTACAGCAACCTGATTTGTTTCTAGGATAATATAATATAAAACAAAGAAATGTATGAGGCTTTAAGAATTGCGATGCCGACATCTATTAAAGTTGTCAGCGTCGATCATTTGATGTCGGCGTCGATCAGGATAATTATGATTTAGCATTGACAGAGGTGTTAGAAAGTCTTTAAATTTATCCTGAATGTAAAGGTCGAGAAAATAAAACAACCTGATTTCTTTCTGGGATAATTGAATATGAAACAAAGAAATGCACTACACTTTTAAGAATTGCGATGCCGACATCTTCACTTAACCACCGATTGGCCCGTTTTCGTGAGGCTGACTCATATACATTTTTGAGCACATGCATATTTAACCATTCTATTCCTTTAGTTCAATTAATATACCTTGGATTACCCGCTCCTGCTGCTGGCCGCCACCATCTCTCCTTCTTGTAGCCATTTCACATTTTCGTTTATATACTCCCACCCGAGTGCCTACAGCCTGTGTACTGCATGTTCATGGGCTCTACCCTTGTATCTGATGTGTATTAATTACCATTACTCCTCCGCTTCCATAGCTAAGGTCGACGGTGTACTCCACAGTCATTTTTACTTGTAAACAACCGAGATATTACCTATTATTATTATTGTCTGTATTACGAAGGTGGTTAGTAGTCCTGAGGAGAGGGTTATGCTACATTACTCCCTGATCTGTGGATAAGGCCAATAGTAATAGATATAATAATGAACCATTATTAGGGAGTTGACCATGACGGTTAGTGTAATAAGGGACCTGTTTGTAATTGATTGATTGGTGGTTTCTTTACGCCATGTCGACAGCATAGGTCATATCCACGGCAAGAATTGTTTGTTTTTTATTCAACCATCACCTTTAGATATAATGTAAAAGCATACAATCAATTATGTGTCAATAGACACTTATGAATTTTTAAAAGCTCAAAATCATATAATTAAATAAAATAGATGAAAGAATTAATTAATCAACATTATTTTAATGAACTATATGGGACCTGTTCGTAAAGGGTAAAGAATGCAAGGAATGTCTCAATCCCATTTTAAGAGCTCACAACTTTATTTCTGTTCCTACCAACAACATCTAAACTCTGCAGACATCAATGGTATGAATAAATACTTCTTTCCATTTCCTGTATAGTTAAGATACTCCCAATTACTGTATTTAAAGCCAGATTATCGTCTGAAACATCAGAGTGCTAATGAAACACGTCTGATGGGTGCAGGCCCGATGGCTCGAACCTTCTACATTGCTAGGAGAGTGACGCAGGACGCCATGGTGCATTTCCAAATTCGGGTTGCTTGACCCAAGCCCGCACCAGCCACAGCTCGATTATAGTCTTGCCCACTTCACAGCTCCCCCAGACAAACAACAGAAATTTATGTTTGTCTAAGAAGGTAAAAGTCGGCACCAGTATAACCGTTCTATTCCTTTAGTTCAAGTAATATACGATGGATTCCCTGCTCCTGCTGCTGGCCACCACCGTCTCTCCTTCTTGTAGCCATTTCACATTTGTGTTGATATAATCCTGCCTGAGTGCTGACAGCCTATGTACTACATGTTCACGGGCTCTACCCCTGCATCTGATGTGTATTAATTACCATTACTCCTCCACTTCCATAACTAAGGTTGATGGTGTACTCCACCGTCGCTGTCACTTGTAAACACCTGAGATATTACCTATTACTGTATTTAAATCCATTTCGTTTATAGTTAAGATACTCCAAATTACTGTATTTAAAGCCATATTATCGTCTGAAACATCAGAATGCTAATGAAACACATCTGATGGGTCTGGGAATGATGGCTCGAACCTTCTACGTTGCTAGGAGAGTAACACAGTACGCCGTGGTACGTCTCCTAGCAATGAGTTACAGCAGCAAACCATTCCCCGCATTTGATGGCGAATGCGGGTTTGTCTTGGTGAGCAGCCCACATTTCCATATGCGGGTTGCTTGACCCAAGACCGCACCAGCCACAGCTTGATTATAGTCTCACCCACTTCACATATATATATGAATCATATCTGGGAGGGCTGAATGAGTTGAGTGCTCGCTTCCTATGCTGTATAGCTGGGCTTAAACCAATGCACTGACCTACAAAGTGACACTTGTTGCTGTTAAACCTGGTGCTCCGCTTCGCATTTATAGGCTAAGACAAACAGCATTGGAATAAGCAGGCACCAATTATCAGTGATTGAAATTTCCCGGGCTTAATCAATGAATGTAAAAACAACAATGGCTCAATAGAGCACTGCACCGTGCTCCCATGATGTGACTGCCGGGATTTCCGGTTCTCAACTCAGGCACCAACATTACTGCGCAGACCGGAAGTGGATCTAGAAGATCCCAGACGCCTCGGATCGATTCCGCTGACGACACATCGCTTCCGGTGGGTACTCGTCGATGTCGACTCCGATTGGCGAGTGTTTGTGGCGGCGGGCCCAGCACATATCGGGTCCGTTTTATTTACTCATCAGTCAAGTGGCCCCCGGCCCGACAGGCCCCACCGGCCCGGGTCGGTGAATGATGCTTGGCGGGCAGCCGGCTTTACCGCACAGTCGGCGCACGGGGCTCGGGGTAAGGCAGCGCCCGGCCACCCGGCTAGGTGCCATGTCTATGTGTATGTGCGTATGTTATATATATAGACGGTGAGGTGCCAGGTATGTGTATATCTGTGTATATTATATATATGGGAGTGTATATGCAGAGGTAATGAACCACCTGGGCACACGGCTAGGTGCCATGTCTGTGTGTATGTGTGTGTATGTTATATATACATGGCTAGGTGCCATGTATGTGTATATGTGTGTATATTATATATATGGGCATGTATATGCGGAGGTAATGAACCGCCTGGGCACACGGCTAGGTGCCATGTATGTGTGTATGTGTGTGTATGTTATATATACACGGCTAGGTGCCATGTATGTGTGTATGTGTGTGTATGTTATATACACACGGCTAGGTGCCATGTCTGTGTGTATGTGTGTGTATGTTATATACACACGGCTAGGTGCCATGTATGTGTGTATGTGTGTATTATATATACACGGCTAGGTGCCATGTATGTGTGTATGTGTGTATGTTATATACACACGGCTAGGTGCCATGTATGTGTGTATGTGTGTGTATGTTATATACACACGGCTAGGTGCCATGTATGTGTGTATGTGTGTATGTTATATACACACGGCTAGGTGCCATGTATGTGTGTATGTGTGTATTATATATACACGGCTAGGTGCCATGTATGTGTGTATGTGTGTATGTTATATACACACGGCTAGGTGCCATGTATGTGGGTATGTGTGTATTATATATACACGGCTAGGTGCCATGTCTGTGTGTATGTTTGTGTATGTTATATATACACGGCTAGGTGCCATGTATGTGTGTATGTTTACGTATGTTATATATATGGGCGTGTATATGCAGAGGTAATGAACCGCCTGGGCACACGGCTAGGTGCCATGTCTGTGTGTATGTGTGTGTATGTTATATACACACGGCTAGGTGCCATGTATGTGTGTATGTGTGTATGTTATATATACACGGCTAGGTGCCATGTATGTGTGTATGTTTATGTATGTTATATATATGGGCGTGTATATGCGGAGGTCATGAACCGTCTGGGCACACGGCTAGGTGCCATGTATGTGTGTATGTGTGTGTATGTTATATATACACGGCTAGGTGCCATGTATGTGTGTATGTGTGTATTATATATACACGGCTAGGTGCCATGTATGTGTGTATGTGTGTATGTTATATACACACGGCTAGGTGCCATGTATGTGTGTATGTGTGTATGTTATATATACACGGCTAGGTGCCATGTATGTGTGTATGTGTGTGTATGTTATATATACACGGCTAGGTGCCATGTATGTGTGTATGTTTATGTATGTTATATATATGGGCGTGTATATGCGGAGGTCATGAACCGTCTGGGCACACGGCTAGGTGCCATGTATGTGTGTAGTTGTGTGTATGTTATATATACACGGCTAGGTGCCATGTATGTGTGTATGTTTATGTATGTTATATATACACGGCTAGGTGCCATGTATGTGTGTATGTGAGTATTATATATATGGGCATGTATATGTGGAGATAATGAACCGCATGGGCACACGGCTAGGTGGCATGTCTGTGTGTATGTGTGTGTATGTGTGTGCATGTTATATATACACAGCTAGGTGCCATGTATGTGTATACGTGAGTGTATTATATATATGGGCATGTATATGCGGAGATAATGAACCGCATGGGCACACAGCTAGGTGCCATGTCTGTGTATGTGTGTGTATGTTATATATACATGGCTCAGTGCCATATATGTGTATATGTGTGTATATTATATATGTGGGCATGTATATGCAGAGGTAATGAACCGCCGGGGCACATGGCTAGGTGGCATGTCTGTGTGTATGTGTGTGTGTGTTATATACACATGGCTAGGTGCCATGTATGTGTATATCTGAGTATATTATATATATGGGTGTGTATATGCGGAGGTAATGAACCACTTGGGCACACGGCTAGGTGCCATATCTGTGTGTATGTGTGTGCACGTGTGTGTATGTTATATATACATGGCTAGGTGCCATGTATGTGTATATGTGTGTATATTATATATATGGGAGTTTATATGCGGAGGTAATGAACCGCCTGGGCACACGGCTAGGTGCCATGTCTGTGTGTATGTGTGTGTATGTGTGTGTATGTTATATATACATGGCTAGGTGCCATGTATGTGTATATGTGAGTATATTATATATATGGGAGTTTATATGCGGAGGTAATGAACCGCCTGGGCACACGGCTAGGTGCCATGTCTGTGTGTATGTGTGTGTATGTGTGTATGGTATATATACACAGCTAGGTGCATGTATGTGTATATGTGAGTATATTATATATATGGGAGTTTATATGCGGACATAATGAACCACCTGGGCACACGGCTAGGTGCCATGTCTGTGTGTATGTGTGTGTATGTGTGTGTATGTTACATATACACGGCTAGGTTCATGTATGTGTATATGTGAGTATATTATATATATGGGAGTTTATATGCGGACATAATGAACCGCCTGGGCACACGGCTAGGTGCCATGTCTGTGTGTATGTGTGTGTATATGTGTGTATGTTATATGTACACGGCTAGGTGCCATGTATGTGTATAGACCTATTTCAATGTTTACTAACATCATGTATGCGCGCGCAACTTGGCTGCAGAACGAAGGCACACTGCCATTGAGTTTGCCGATACGCGCAATGCAAAGTGTCAGTTTTATTCAAAATTAATAGAAACGCAGAAGCCTAGCCTTATAGATTTAATATAATCTATTCTTTGAAAATGTTTTCTCTATGTCTTCCAAGTGGCTTGTTTGTAAGTGTTGTATTGTTCCTGATCACCGCTATTTGACAATGTTGCCGGCGATTCGGTGATGGCGGCGGCGACGACGGCGGCGGCGGCGATTTGTTTTGTTTATATTCAACAGTATGGATATCTCCACCGATGTAGCTGCGGCGTTAATATCGCTTCGATTTTAGGGTTAATTTGATGAAATTTCACTTATTGAGTATGTAATTCTGTTAAATATGATAGCATTGAATAGATTTGGCTCTAATATATCTCCGCCGATTCGGCGATGGCGGCGGCAGCGATTTGTTTTGTTTATATTCGACAGTATGGATATCGCCGCCGAAGATTGCTCACTGCCATTGACAATGCATTGATTTTGCCTGTATGGGCAGTGCAAAAAGTCAGTTTTATTCAAAATTAATAGAAATCCAGAACCCTAACCTCATTAATTTAATATAATCATTTTGTTGAACATGTTTGCTATGTGTCTTCCAATCACTTTGTTTCTAGGTGGTGTGGTTTTAGAGATATTTAACTTTTTCTCTATGAAGATTGCTCATGGCCATTGACAATGCATTGAGTTTGCTGATACGCGCAGTGCAACACGTCGATTTTATTCAAAATTAATAGAAATGCAGAGCCCTAACCTTATAAATTTAATATAATCTCTTCTTTGAATATGTTTTCTATATGTGTTCCAATCGATTTGTGGCTAGGTGGTGTGGTTTTAGAGATACTTCTCCTTTTCTCTATGAAGATTGCTCATAGCCATTGAGTTTGCAGTGTGACCGGATGTTGTCCTGCAGCCAAGCAGCACGCACACTGACCTAAATACATGTGCTGACGTCATATGAAATTGGTCAATATGTGAGTATATTATATATATGGGCATGTATATGTGGAGGGAATGAACCACCAGGCACATGGTTAGGTGCCATGTCTGTGTCACAGTGGTGTATGTGTGTCTACATTATATATATGGGCATGTAAACAGCTAGATACCATGTCTGTGTGTATGTGTGTCTATGTTATATATATGGGCATGCATACGGGTAGGTGCCATATATGCATATATATGTGTGTATGTTATATATATTGGCATGTATATGCAGAGGTAATGCATGCGTAACACGGGTAGGTTCCATATCTGTGTATTTATGTGTCTATTTTATATATATGGGTGTGTATAGTTATGTGGAGGTAATGCACTACACAGTCACACAGCTAGGTGCCATATCTGTGTGTATATCATTATATGTGAGTCTATGTTCCAGTGTGCAAGTGATAGTAATCGTGGCGCTGGTAGTGGTTTGGGGGGGGGGGGGGGCGCCACCTATCCCAACCGTGAAAAGGCTCACCCATAAAGTAGTACACAACATATGGGTGATCAATATAGGGAAGCTTCCCTTTATACATGTATAAATATGTGGAGGTAGTGCACCGCCCGGTCAGACGAGTGGGTTCCATATCTGTGTGTATATATGGGTGTATGGGTGTTTGTAGGCTTATAACAGTGGAGGTGATACACCCCTCACACCAGTTGTTCCTATATTTGTAAATGTGTATACACATGGGTATTTATATGATTATGACACCATACCTCAGCATGGTAGTGTTACATATATGTGTGTTTGTATGTAAAAATATGTATATTATGCTTACGACATGGGAGGAAAACGTAGAAAGCATTACGGGTCGCGGTCTATATACATGCATATATGTTTGTGCACCTCTGATACTGGATGGTAAATATATATGTATAGTCTATATTTGTGTGGATTCTTATGCCACCAAACAGACGGATGGCCGAATGAGTTAGAGCATCCATCTCCCGTGTTGGTAGAACATGGGATCGTGGGTTCAAACCCTGGTTGAGTCAAACCAATGACTTAAAAATTGATACTTGTCACTTCCTGGCCAGGCGCTCGGATTTATTAGGATAGGGCAAGGACTGCTTGGCTCAGTGTTAGGATAATGTGACTGAATGGGATACCACTATAAAGTTGCCCTGAGTGCGCACGGTCAAAAGTCGGTACCCATCCTGATATGACCTTAAGGCCCTGTCACATTACGGCGTATGGCGGCGGCATATGTAAAACCTACCGCAAAAATTTGAAAAGCGTTGCGGGATGACGTATGGTGACCTTTGTGCACTGACGTGTCTTTTGGAGCATATGCATAACCTATGCGTAACCTATACGTAACCGACCCCTAGCCTAGGGCGGCGTATTCAAAGCATAACCCGACTTATGCATGGTGTACTTTGATGTGGTTTGACAGTTGTGAGTGGCAGGTTGAGCGTATACATAACCTATGAGCGACCTATGCCTAGCGTATGAGCGTATGAGCAGCGTATGAGTAACGTATGCGAAACTTATGAGCAGCATATGCGCAACTTACGTGTGGCATGTGAAAAGCGTATGGTATCTCTCCGAGGTCGGGGGTGGGTCGCCGCCTGGGTATAAATACCCTGGAGCAGCAGCTCTCCCCTCGCTCTGCCACCATTCCTGCTAAGAAGAACACCACTACTGCTGATGCTGCTTCTCTCACCACTGGAGGAGGACTAGGCCATGGGAGAGGCAGGAAGAAGCATACTTTGCCATTCTCACCATCATCAGGCTCCTCAGCTGGATCCTCACCTCACCACTCACCTCACCACTCTCCAGAACACCACTCTCCACAACACCACTCTCCACAGCACCACTCTCCACAACACCCCTCTCCATTGGAAGAGCTGGAGATGGAAGTGGAGACGCAGACGATGTGCCAGTGGCATCCCCGCTCCAGCTCTCCATCTCCTGCTTCTCGGGGCAGCTCACGGGCATCACCCGCCGCCTCCACCTCCAACGCCTCTGCCTCAGCCTCCACCAGCACCTCTGGCCTGTCCTCTGCAAAGAGAAGGAGGGCAAAGAAGAGCGACTGTTCTCTGTCGGTCTTCAAGGAGGGTCAGCTGCTTGACTTCTTCCAGGAAAACCCAGTCATCTGGAATGTCAAGCTCACCGACTACCACCGCATGGACAGGAAGGGGAGGATTCTCGTAAAACCCCGATTATTCTGGAGAAGTCGACAAACCGATATATGTTATTTACATAAATAATCTTGGTAAATCAAGTTATTTGTTTAATGTAATATATTTGTTGTTTTTCTTTAATGTTGACTTGTTGTGTTGTTATTGTTAAATCGAGAAGTCGACAATCGATATATGTTATTTGCATAATGAATATTGATAAATCAATTTTGTCATTTATCATTAACTTTTTTTTCTTTATTGTTGACTTGTGTTGTCTTTTGTGGAAAGATTGATTTGCGTTCATGTTACTTATGGTATTTTATTATTTTGTCTTGCAGGTGCCCGCTGCCATCGACGCTGCGCATCGGGATCTCAGCGTCGAGGAGAATATTGCCAGGGATCTGGATGTGGGGATGGAGGAGGACCTTCCCGCCACTCCTCCCGCTACAGTCCAAGAGCGGGGAAAGGGGAAACGGTCAGCCCCAGATGACGCGAACCTCCTCGCTGCTACCCAGAAGAGGTTCGACGAGTCTGGGGACATGCTCAAGGTCATGCAGACGCCTCCTACACCGGCGATGACGAAGCACGTGGCGTTTGCCAACTATGTCCGCGACATGATCCTGACCCCGCCGGATGAGCGGTTTGTCGAGACCTGTGGCCTAATCAACCGGATGGTGTTGCAGCATTTGGAAGGGCAAGGCCAACAAGTCGTGGCTCCTGTGGCTCCTGTGGCTGCGGTGGCTCATGTGGCTGCACCTGCTCCAGTGTGTACAAGTGAGGCATACCAGCCTCAACCCCACCAGTGGAATCACCAGCCACCACCGGCATCACGATGGGCGTCTCAGACACAGGAGTATGTGCAGCGATATATGACGCAGCGGCATATTCAGCCTCACCCACAGCGGCATCTTCAGCCTCAGCCTCAGCCGCATCTTCAGCCTCAGCCTCTGCCTCCACCTCTGCCTCAACCTATGCCTCAACCTCTGCCTCTGCCACTCCACTTGCGTCAGGAACTGGTCCCGCCTCAGCCTCAGCCTCAGCCTCAGTTGGTGCAACGGCCGTCTGTGGCGATGGTGCAGCCGCCTGCCCAACTCCGGACACTCGGCATGGCGGGCCACACCAGGGCCTCTCCAGGACTCATTGCCCGCCCAGGTGGTGCGGCCACTGTCTGTGTGGCCTGGCCGTCACCTTCCGGTGGCGGTGCCATGGCGAGTTCCACACCAACACGAGTCGCCCCCATGACGGGAACTTTGTCGGAGTCGGCCAGCCCGACGTCCGACGGACTATTGAACTTGTCAGGGCTGTCGGGGATCTCGGGAGTGTTGGGGGTCTCCAACTTGGACCTCTTCCCCCTGTCAGGCAGGATGTCACCAGCTTAGGGGGGCTCGAGCGGGACACATGACAAGTGATCATTTGTAGATATGTGTATATATGTGTAGATATGTAGATATGTAGTTATAGTTTGTATTTTTTGTAAAATGTTTTGCTGTATTGTTTATGTTTGTATGTTTGTATGTATATATGTATATATATTTACAAATGTCTTGTATAAATAAATATATTGTAAACTATAATTATTGTGTCCGCGTTCAATAATGGCATGCCATAATGTAATTGTTATAAATTAAAGTACAATTAAGGTAAAATTGGAAATAAAGAATAATTATTATGAATATTAAAGACATAAGTATCTACCCTCTCTTACTCTTTCTCCCCCTTTCTTCACCTCTCTTCCCCTCTCTCTTCCCCTCTCTCCCTCCCTCCCTCTTTCTCTCTCCCTCTCTCACTCCCTCCCTCTCCCTCCCTCCTTCTGCCTCCCTCCCTCTCTCACTCCCTCCCTCTCTCTCTCCCTCTTTCTCTCTCCTCTCCCCCTTTCTCTCCCCCTTTCTGCCACTGTCCCTCACCCTCTTTTTCCCTTTGTTCTTAGTATGTACATAAAAACAGTGGTTATGCTTTCAAAAGTCTAATTCATTTTAAAAGAGAGCAATTTCATTACAAATACATTAATTAGATAACTTTAATTAGGGATCGAAAGAATATAACAGACATGTCAATTGTGTTTTGATATCTAAAAAATTATGTCATTTATTTTAATAGACATATAAACATATTAGCATCTCATATAACAGCAGACATGTCACAACATAACGGACATGTAAATAAGCGATAACTGGACAGTGTAAAGAAAAGCACATAAGTTTTCAAAAATAGATCATAACAGTACACATACACAGTGCATACAGACAGATACAATGCTTTGTCAGATCACGCTGTCTTACCATGACACTGCTCCGGCAGGCGAGACAACCCAGTCTTTAAGTATATTGCGCTGCTCCTTTCCTAGCTTGGACGCAGTGTTGGGGGGTTAATTGGAACGTCAATGTCTGGCAGGTTTGGGCCCTCTTGCCACACTCCGGGGACCAAGTTGTTGGTGCCCGTCTCGGGATGATCCAGCTGCAGGTTCTATAGCGCTGGGTTGCGCAACCTCATGAGGTTACGCAGAACCATGCATGCCTTGACGATGACCTTCACGGTGGCGGGGTGGTGCTGCAGAGTGGTCAGCAGCACTTGGAAGCGGTTAGCTAGAATGCCAAAGGCATTCTCCACCACTCTCCTAGCTCGGTACAGCCGGTAGTTGAACAGTCGCTCCTCATTGTTCAGGTCCCTCTTGCCGTATGGCTTCATCATGGTCAGCCGCAGGGTGAAGGCATCATCACCAATGAGAAAATATGGCACATCCTTCTGTCCGTCCACGATTGGTTCAGGGTGCGGAAAGCCTATGGTGCCACCTTCAGTGCCTGCTTTCAGCTCGGAGTCGTTGTAGATCTGGGCATCAGATGTGGAGCCCAAACTCGCAAGATCTGCCCAGATAAACTTGTAGTCCATGTCTACTAGTGCAAACAAGCCCATGGAGTAAAACCCCTTGTAGTTGTAGTAGAGCAACCCACTCTTTGGAGGGCACCGGCAGGCGATGTGCTTCCCATCCAGAGCACCACAGGTATGGGGGAAGTTCCACTTCTCTAAGAATAGGTCCGCGATGGCACGCCATCCTTCTGGAGTCGTCGGACATGTCATGACCTCGTCCATGTACTCATCAATGATGGCCTGACAGACTTCATGCACTATGAGCGACTGTGTGTTGTGGAGGACCCTCCACCCAAACTTCATCGACAAGTATTTGGCGCCAGATGCCAGGTGCCACAGAGTAAGTGCGATCTTCAGCGCAGGCTCGAGCGGCACTCGGAATGTATTTCTTTTTCAATCCTCAGTCCCACTCGCGCCACAATCTCGTCAAACAACTGGGGAGGCATCCGCATGAAGTTTGCAAACGATGCAGTGTCCTCGCTGCGGAGCTTGACCATTAGCTTGTCATACAAGCCAAACTGTGGCCACCTCCCAATCCAGGGTCTGACCCACACTGTCACCGCTGCTGCCTCCTCCTTCTCCTCTGGAGACGGGCCGCCAGAAGAACCATGAGGTAGAGACCTAGCTCATGCTGATAAAGGGCAATTCTGTACCGATGCTGGAACTGTATTTGGAGTGCCTGGACATCCATCCTGTCTGAGCAGCAGAGCAGGACTGACAGAAGAAGCCTTGTGGCGCCTTTATATACCGAGACCATAGGCCGGGCATACGCTGTGCATACACTTTGTATACGCTGTGTATATGCTAGGAGAATGCTAGGAGTATGCTCAAATACGTTACGCGTAGGCTAGGTGTACACTACATACGCTAGAGATACGCCGAAGGTGCGGTTTCAGTGTATGCCTAACCTATACTGGCATACCCCTAACCTATGCGTAACCTATGGCGGCATATGCATAGCATATGTCTAGCGTATGAGCAGCGTATAAGCCTTACGCCGCCATACGCTGACAATTTTGAGCATGCACAAAAAATGTTGGACGGACGCGCGTAAGATGGCGCATGACGGGCTAAGCCGAGCATATACGGCGTATGCGTAGCATATGTGTAGCGTATACATAGTGTATGCATAGCGTATGACGTATGACATATATATATATACATATATATACACATATATATATATGTATCTAATGGTTGTAGCTATAGCATAAGCAACAAAATGACAGACCAACATGATGCATAGCAAAAGATATGAGTTTAAATGAATGTAAAATCCGATATTATGGCCATTTTACGTGAGTATCAACCAAACCCTTCCGGATACACCACCATTCTGCATCCAAACCTAAACAAACGGAGGCACGCCTGTCTGTCGTATAATTCATGATCCCAATGTTATTTAGGATGCAATGTAAGACATACAAGTCGACTGCATTACTATTAAGTATCTGTTGCGACTTCTCCACATTGTGAACTGAACGTGTCTGAAGCACCCCGAGCAACTTGAACATCCATTAACAATTCACACAATCAGTGTAATCCTCATCTAGGGGGAGCACATGTACAACCAAGAACCTTTGTACCCTCCTCTCCCCATTAAAAAAGGACCACATTGTATGTGTGGTGCAGTTATGTCACTATAAACAACAGGTTCTCATTACTTGTTATATTCATGTCCAACAAGTGAATGCCACTCACTAAGCAAATGATGTGCTGGTGGCGCCCCTATCGGCTTCCTACATCACTAATCGTCTCCTAAGCATAATATCCATGCAGTCGTCGCCGAAAAGAAGTACATTTAGAACTACATAGGAGGTTACTATATACAATTATCAAGCAGTTATTACCGGATATTCGGTTTCAGCCCGGAGAGGTTCTGAACCAGTACCGACAGAGCCACAACCGAAGCCACCGGATGAAGAGGTTTGGTATGAGTTTCAAGATTCCAATATTGCTCATTGACAGTTGGTTTTCTGTCTTCTCCTGTCACATGCAATAGCTCTTCCGGTTTGTAATGGGGATAGAGAAGTGACAGTTCGGCACTGATTGACGGCACGTCTGTAGGAATGTAGGTCTGTAGGACCCAGTACGTGTGTGCAGCCCGCCTGTCACTTCACAAATGAAATGACGGCCGTCACTCACACTATACGACCGTGTGCTCACCCTTTCCCCTAACTTGCCTTTTCTCGATCCTCCAATTGTGTAGACTTAGTGATCCTGAACCTCCAAACCCCAATTCTCTCCATCTCATTACCCTCACTTCTCTTCAGTTCTCTTCCCATTCCTGTAGGATCCCTCTCCTTAACCTCTGCCCTTACTATTCCCCCCGACCTCCCCTCACTTTTATTTGATCTTCCATCCTCTTAGCCACAGTCCCCTTACCATCACTCCCTTCCCTCTCGTCGCCACACCATCTCTCTCCATACACTCCTTCCATTTAGCCTCCGACCCCTCCCTTCCCTTACTCTCCATCCCATAACCCTCCCGTCTCCTACCCTCCCCCCAACCCTCCCTTCTCTTACCCTCCCTCCCCTTACCCTCCCTCCCAGCACCGCCACATGATACCAGTCCGCCACATGATCCTGCCACTAAGTCGTGTACTATATTACTAACTTAGTCAGGTCTAACGCCAGACAAGGTCGCCACATGCATCAATTCCTGTGTAATGGCCCTGTCACACTACGACGCTTCTCGCCGGCGACCCGTGAACGTGTGGTGTTTTTGGGCGATATTTGGTGAAATATGGAGAAGCGCTGGTGGCGCGTTATCGGCGCGTCGGTACACGTCGGTACACTATCTTGGACGTTGACGGTCGGCGGACAACGTCGGCGCGCGTTATTGGTCGCTGAGTGTTTTGAACATGTCCAAAACCACCAGCGTCCGGCAACGCGCGGGACGAAATGGGTAAGAACGCTAGGAGGACGTTAGTGGCGCGTCAAAACGCGCCCACGACACGTTACAAGAACGCTGGCAGGACGTTGGTGCACGTCCATATTGTGTTGATATTTTTGGCAACGGTTGGTTTGATTTGGTGAGCGCGTCCATAGCGTTCGGTGGACGTGTGCGTAACGGGTAGCGGGCGGGCTGTGCGCGTTGGACTAGCGTTTATTGATAGTTTGGACGTTGGGGAGACGTGTACGGCGCGCCCATAACGTTCCCCAGCGTGTTGCTGGCGTTGTTATAGCGTGTTGCTAGCGTGTTGTCAGCGTGCTGACCGCTGACCGAACGCTGTCGTACCGTTGACGACGCGCCGCGCGCGCCATCCAGTCGCCGCGCCAAAACGATACATCGCATTTGTTTTTGTTTTTCCCACGCGTCGACAAGCGTTGGCCGTGCGCTACCAACACGCTACTGAAACGCTGCGCCAACGTCCAATTTCCCCATATTTCCCCTAAATCTTTAACGTTTCTCGACGCGCAAGATAGTACTTTCAACGCTGACGGGTCGCCGAGAGAAGCGTCGTAGTGTGACAGGGCCATAAGTCTTTGTTTTCACTTTGCAGAGAATCGAACCCACGAGCTCCCGATTGGGAAGTGGGCGCTACCCAGTCGGCCATCCCTTCTGATAAGGACCCTAGACCAATTACGGATGATCAGTCCTCTAATGGACTACGTGTATTAGACAGAAAGTACAATATATAGGTATAGCGATAGCACCCATGGAATTTTGACAGCGTGGTAGTCTATGTGCTCGCTTGCTGAGGGTGACCACATCCCTACCCGCTGATCCCGTCTCCGTGGTTACCAGCCATTCTCAGGAGGGCAGCGCTCTGGTCGCACTGCGTTGCCCCAGAAGGATTAAGTAGATGGTTGCGCATGCGCATGGCCAGGTATACCCGGAAGCGTAACGAGCGGTTATTAGGCGCCGGCACTTGTTTTCACGGCCTCGATAAATGGGCGCCGACTTTTATAGTCCCTACTCGGGGGTTCACGTGGGGGTGGGGGTGGGGGGGGGGGGCGCGGAGGGGGAGGGGAAGGGGATTGGGAGGGAGAAGAGGGTAATGTGGACGGGGAGAGGGGAGGGGAGAGGGCCGGGGAGAAGGGAGGAAGGGGACCGGGAGAGAGGAGAGGGTAACCTGGAGAGAGGAGGGGAGGGACGAGGGTCCGGGAGGAGGGAGGACGTTGACTCGGAGGGAGGAGAGGGTAATGCAGAGAGGGAGAGGGAGGGGGGAGGAGAGTGTAATGCGGAGAGTGAGAGGGGAGGGGGAGGAGAGTGTAATGCGGAGAGGGAGAGGGGAGGGGAGGAGAGTGTAATGCGGAGAGGGAGAGGGAGGTGGGAGGATGGTGTAATGCGGAGAGGGAGAGGGGAGGGGGCAGGAGTGTGTAATGCAGAGAGGGAGAGGGGAGTGGGGAGGAGAGTGTAATGCGGAGAGGGAGAGGGAGGTGGGAGGAGGGTGTAATGCGGAGAGGGAGAGGGGAGGGGGGAGGAGGGTGTAATGCGGAGAGGGAGAGGGGAGGGGGGAGGAGAGTGTAATGTGGATAGGGAGAGGGGAGGTGGGAGGAGAGTGTAATGCGGAGAGGGAGAGGGGAGGGGGAGGAGTGTGTAATGCGGAGAGGGAGGGGGAAGGAGAGTGTAATGCGGAGAGTGAGAAGGGAGGGGGAGGAGAGTGTAATGTGGAGAGGGAGAGGAGAGGGGGAGGAGAGTGTAATGCGGAGAGGGAGAGGGGAGGGGGGAGGAGAGTGTAATGCGGAGAGGGAGAGGGGAGGTGGGAGGAGAGTGTAATGCGGACAGGGAGAGCGGAGGGGGAGGAGTGTGTAATGCGGAGAGGGAGGGGGGAGGAGAGTGTAATGTGGAGAGGGAGAGGGGAGGGGGGAGGAGAGTGTAATGCGGAGAGTGAGAGGGGAGGGGGGAGGAGAGTGTAATGTGGAGAGGGAGAGGGGAGGGGGGAGGAGAGTGTAATGCGGAGAGGGAGAGGGGAGGGGGGAGGAGAGTGTAATGCGGAGAGGGAGAGGGGAGGGGGAGGAGAGTGTACTGCGGGATAGATAGAAAGGAGGGAAGAGGAGGAAGAGGGGGCGACAGGGAGAGGCAGAGCTGAGGGGGAAGGGGAGGGGGACACGGGGTGAGGAAGCTAGGAGAGTCAGCTGCTGCGATTTGCGCAAATTTGATAGATGTTCCCCCTGCACTTTTACATAAAAGAAAAGATGCACCTTTAGATGTATAATGTATCACTTCCAATCTTAAGTAAAATATATTATTCCCTTGCATGCTATATATACTACACATATTGATATAGAGAATATACCAATCCAATCATATTCATATGTAAATTGTATACTCATCCTGACATGTAAAATATATCACATTCTCATAGGTCAGATTTGTTACTCATATCTAACTTTCATACGCGTTATACTCACATATTATTTATATGAATATGTGAAATGTATTATTTATATACACATATGTCAAATATATTTCTAAGGCTCATATGTAAAATTGATTAATCATTCTCATAGGTAAATATGTATATCACTCACACTAATATCTTGATTGTGCCACGCACGATTACATTTAAAGTATATCATTCACTCTCATTTGAAAAGTCAAAATCTGATATTCAGCATAAGATGTATTACAAACACCCCTGTAAAATAAACTGTTTGATCATAACAGGTTAACTACGATAAATGTTCATGCTAACCTAAGACATTTAAGACTTTAAGACATTTGTATTCGCAATGTCCATACATAGTATACCTATGCATGCAACCACGTTGGTTTGGTTTTGTTTGTATCGCAGTGGTAGAACTTGGTGATTGTATGCATTGACTTTGGCTCTGGTGTCATGGCACAGATCTCACATTACCCACCTCGGATTGGTGGAGGATTGTTGTGTTATCTGAGCTGGCAATACAGTCTTGTATGATGAATAAATCACCGCCTGTGTATCCGCGCTGCCCTCCTGGCGCGAACCAAACGCTGAGAGATCTCTGTGTAGCTCCTAGTTCTAACCGTATGTCCAACCTATCAGCTACTGCTTATACACTAAAGGCCCTGTCGCACTGTGCCGTATTGTATCAGCATATACCATCATATGTGATTTTGCACCAACATGTTGGTGTTCTCTGGTGTGTGCTGGTGTATGGTGAGACAAGCCATGGGTACGTTTGACATAAGTAGTGTTCAGTAACAGCCCACTGGTGTATGCTGAGACAAGTTATGGGTATGTTTGACATAAGTAGTGTTCAGTAACAGCCCACTGCTGTATGCTGAGACAAGTTATGGGTACGTTTGACATAAGTAGTGTTCAGTAACAGCCCACTGGTGTATGCTGAGACAAGTTATGGGTATGTTTGACATAAGTAGTGTTCAGTAACAGCCCACTGCTGTATGCTGAGACAAGTTATGGGTTCGTTTGACATAAGTAGTGTTCAGTAACAGCCCACTGCTCTATGCTGAGACAAGTTATGGGTATGTTTGACATAAGTAGTGTTCAGTAACAGCCCACTGCTGTATGCTGAGACAAGTTATGGGTATGTTTGACATAAGTAGTGTTCAGTAACAGCCCACTGCTGTATGGTGAGACAAGTTATGGGTACGTTTGACATAAGTAGTGTTCAGTAACAGCCCACTGCTGTATGCTGAGACAAGTTATGGGTACGTTTGACATAAGTAGTGTTCAGTAACAGCCCACTGCTGTATGCTGAGACAAGTTATGGGTACGTTTGACATAAGTAGTGTTCAGTAACAGCCCACTGCTGTATGCTGAGACAAGTTATGGGTACGTTTGACATAAGTAGTGTTCAGTAACAGCCCACTGCTGTATGCTGAGACAAGTTATGGGTATGTTTGACATAAGTAGTGTTCAGTAACAGCCCACTGCTGTATGCTGAGACAAGTTATGGGTATGTTTGACATAAGTAGTGTTCAGTAACAGCCCACTGCTGTATGCTGAGACAAGTTATGGGTATGTTTGACATAAGTAGTGTTCAGTAACAGCCCACTGCTGTATGCTGAGACAAGTTATGGGTATGTTTGACATAAGTAGTGTTCAGTAACAGCCCACTGCTGTATGGTGAGACAAGTTATGGGTATGTTTGACATAAGTAGTGTTCAGTAACAGCCCACTGGTGTATGCTGAGACAAGTTATGGGTATGTTTGACATAAGTAGTGTTCAGTAACAGCCCACTGCTGTATGCTGAGACAAGTTATGGGTACGTTTGACATAAGTAGTGTTCAGTAACAGCCCACTGCTGTATGCTGAGACAAGTTATGGGTACGTTTGACATAAGTAGTGTTCAGTAACAGCCCACTGCTGTATGCTGAGACAAGTTATGGGTATGTTTGACATAAGTAGTGTTCAGTAACAGCCCACTGCTGTATGCTGAGACAAGTTATGGGTATGTTTGACATAAGTAGTGTTCAGTAACAGCCCACTGGTGTATGCTGAGACAAGTTATGGGTATGTTTGACATAAGTAGTGTTCAGTAACAGCCCACTGCTGTATGCTGAGACAAGTTATGGGTATGTTTGACATAAGTAGTGTTCAGTAACAGCCCACTGCTGTATGCTGAGACAAGTTATGGGTACGTTTGACATAAGTAGTGTTCAGTAACAGCCCACTGGTGTATGCTGAGACAAGTTATGGGTATGTTTGACATAAGTAGTGTTCAGTAACAGCCCACTGCTGTATGCTGAGACAAGTTATGGGTATGTTTGACATAAGTAGTGTTCAGTAACAGCCCACTGCTGTATGCTGAGACAAGTTATGGGTACGTTTGACATAAGTAGTGTTCAGTAACAGCCCACTGCTGTATGCTGAGACAAGTTATGGGTATGTTTGACATAAGTAGTGTTCAGTAACAGCCCACTGCTGTATGCTGAGACAAGTTATGGGTACGTTTGACATAAGTAGTGTTCAGTAACAGCCCACTGCTGTATGCTGAGACAAGTTATGGGTACGTTTGACATAAGTAGTGTTCAGTAACAGCCCACTGCTGTATGCTGAGACAAGTTATGGGTATGTTTGACATAAGTAGTGTTCAGTAACAGCCCACTGCTGTATGCTGAGACAAGTTATGGGTATGTTTGACATAAGTAGTGTTCAGTAACAGCCCACTGCTGTATGCTGAGACAAGTTATGGGTATGTTTGACATAAGTAGTGTTCAGTAACAGCCCACTGCTGTATGCTGAGACAAGTTATGGGTATGTTTGACATAAGTAGTGTTCAGTAACAGCCCACTGCTGTATGCTGAGACAAGTTATGGGTATGTTTGACATAAGTAGTGTTCAGTAACAGCCCACTGCTGTATGCTGAGACAAGTTATGGGTATGTTTGACATAAGTAGTGTTCAGTAACAGCCCACTGCTGTATGCTGAGACAAGTTATGGGTATGTTTGACATAAGTAGTGTTCAGTAACAGCCCACTGCTGTATGCTGAGACAAGTTATGGGTATGTTTGACATAAGTAGTGTTCAGTAACAGCCCACTGCTGTATGCTGAGACAAGTTATGGGTACGTTTGACATAAGTAGTGTTCAGTAACAGCCCACTGCTGTATGCTGAGACAAGTTATGGGTACGTTTGACATAAGTAGTGTTCAGTAACAGCCCACTGCTGTATGCTGAGACAAGTTATGGGTATGTTTGACATAAGTAGTGTTCAGTAACAGCCCACTGCTGTATGCTGAGACAAGTTATGGGTATGTTTGACATAAGTAGTGTTCAGTAACAGCCCACTGCTGTATGCTGAGACAAGTTATGGGTATGTTTGACATAAGTAGTGTTCAGTAACAGCCCACTGCTGTATGCTGAGACAAGTTATGGGTATGTTTGACATAAGTAGTGTTCAGTAACAGCCCACTGCTGTATGCTGAGACAAGTTATGGGTATGTTTGACATAAGTAGTGTTCAGTAACAGCCCACTGGTGTATGCTGAGACAAGTTATGGGTATGTTTGACATAAGTAGTGTTCAGTAACAGCCCACGTGCATGTATGCATGAGACACAGGTTACGTGGGTACGTTTGACATAAGTAGTGTTCAGTAACAGCCCACTGCTGTATGCTGAGACAAGTTATGGGTATGTTTGACATAAGTAGTGTTCAGTAACAGCCCACTGCTGTATGCTGAGACAAGTTATGGGTACGTTTGACATAAGTAGTGTTCAGTAACAGCCCACTGCTGTATGCTGAGACAAGTTATGGGTATGTTTGACATAAGTAGTGTTCAGTAACAGCCCACTGCTGTATGCTGAGACAAGTTATGGGTATGTTTGACATAAGTAGTGTTCAGTAACAGCCCACTGCTGTATGCTGAGACAAGTTATGGGTACGTTTGACATAAGTAGTGTTCAGTAACAGCACCACTGCTGTATGCTGAGACAAGTTATGGGTATGTTTGACATAAGTAGTGTTCAGTAACAGCCCCACTGCTGTATGCTGAGACAAGTTATGGGTATGTTTGACATAAGTAGTGTTCAGTAACAGCCCACTGCTGTATGCTGAGACAAGTTATGGGTACGTTTGACATAAGTAGTGTTCAGTAACAGCCCACTTTAGCTAGCATGTATTGGTCGTACGATGCTATCAGACAGTTATGGGTACGTTTGACATAAGTAGTGTTCAGTAACATGCCCACTGCTGTATGCTGAGGACAGGTTATGGGTATGTTTGACATAAGTAGTGTTCAGTAACAGCCACTGCTGTATGCTGAGACAAGTTATGGGTATGTTTGACATAAGTAGTGTTCAGTAACAGCCCACTGCTGTATGCTGAGACAAGTTACGGGTATGTTTGACATAAGTAGTGTTCAGTAACAGCCCACTGCTGTATGCTGAGACAAGTTATGGGTATGTTTGACATAAGTAGTGTTCAGTAACAGCCCACTGCTGTATGCTGAGACAAGTTATGGGTATGTTTGACCATAAGTAGTGTTCAGTAACAGCCCACTGCTGTATGCTGAGACAAGTTATGGGTACGTTTGACATAAGTAGTGTTCAGTAACAGCCCACTGCTGTATGCTGAGACAAGTTATGGGTACGTTTGACATAAGTAGTGTTCAGTAACAGCCCACTGCTGTATGCTGAGACAAGTTATGGGTATGTTTGACATAAGTAGTGTTCCAGTAACAGCCCACTGCTGTATGCTGAGACAAGTTATGGGTATGTTTGACATAAGTAGTGTTCAGTAACA